>CM030360.1:172159866-172506327 GCA_017893485.1 Hemerocallis citrina
GTGATATCATTGCTACAACATTAGTATGTAGTTCTTCTTCAATTATATGACATGTCAGGTTGGGGCACCTTGGTGAAAAGGGTGCCAAGTAGCTTTGTTCTAGAGATCTTTTGTCGATGCTTAAGAAGATTGAGATGGATTTATGTGAGAACCACGTGATGGGAAAACAGAAGATAGGTAGTTTTCAGTTGAGTGGACGTGAGAAGAAGCTTAGGAAGCTTGAGTTAGTACATACAGATGTGTGGGGTCCGACTCAGGATTTCTCTTATGATGGTAAGAGATACTTCGTCACATTCATCGACGATGCTAAAAGAAAAGTTTGGTTTCATGCAATTCGCGAGAAATCAGAAGTGTTTGAGGCATTCAAAGCTTGGAAAGGCAGGGTTGAGAATGAGACGGGTTGCAAGGTAAAAGCATTAAAGTTAGACAATGGTGGTAAGTACACATGTAAAGAGTTTGTTGACTATTTGGCTAAGGAAGGTATCCAAGGAATCAGGATAGTTCCTAGCACTCCACAGGAGAATGGAGTAGCAGGAAGAACGAACCACACGATACTCGATAGGGCAAGATGCATGAGACTTCATGCAGGTCTTCCGGTCCATCTTTGGATTACTACAATGGATATAACAGTGTACTTGCTTAACCGTTGCCCGTCTAATGTCCTTGATGGGGCAAATTTGTAAGAACTATGGTCAGGTAAACCTATCAATTATTCGTATTTGAAAGTTTTTAGTTGTATCGCATATTCACTAATTGAGATAGAAGAAAAAAAGATAGAAAAAATCGAAATCCAGAAAGTGTGTATTCCTTGGCTACGGCGGCAATTAGTATGGTTACAGACTTTGAGATTTTTTGGATAACAATGTCATTCGCAGCAGGAATGTAGTGTTCAATGAAAATGTCTTATACAAGGACATGCACACAGGTCAATACAGTACAACTAGTTCAGATTCAGATTTTGGTTTAGACTCAGATTCAGATTCTGAATTAATCCTAGTGGTGGGGCACCCCTACAGTGCAACAGCAGGTACAGTACCACAGGCAGCATATATAGGAGGCTCATGCTGAGCCTGTTGGGAATGAGCAGGTTATCCAAGACGAATAGGTACAGTCAGAGCAGTTCGGAAAACCTAAACCGGTCGGTGAACCGCTACCCACACTGAAGAGATCGATACGAGAGAAGGTTAACCAAGATATTTGATCCATCAGCTAGGATTGTTCACGAGTATGTTCTGTACACGGATTTAGGAGAGCCAGAAACTCATGTGGAGACTTTGAAGAATGAAGCTCGAATTCAGTGGCTGTAACACCCCGTAATTTTTAGTACAATATTTTGAATTAACAAATATTTTTAAATCAATTTATTTAGTTATTTTGAGTTTTTGTAAAATCGACATTTTCACACGTGCAAATATTTTTGAAGTGCAAATTTATACTTTTGAATTATTGAATAAACTCTCCTATTTATAATTGAGTATATTCTAAATTTTGGAATTTTTTGAATAAAGAAACTATTTTTATAAATACTTCGAAAGAAAGGGACCTTTGGTAAAAGGTGAACTTAAAATTTGTTTTACTGCATTTAGGGCTGGCTATTCAGTCTTAGGCTATAAGTAATTTGATTATTTCCATATTTGGTTGATTTTTATTGATTTAATTGAATAAATATGTAATTACGCAATTTTGAGATTATTGGAGACTTTATTGCAAATATTCTTTCTAGAGAGTAAAAGTCAGAAAATTTATTTGGAAAATCAAATCTTTATTAATAGATAATAATTCTATTTTTTAAAAAAAAATTTACGAATATTTTATGGCTTGTTTGCAAATATTACAAAGAGAATGACTTTTGTGCAAAATTGCCACTTGGAGTAAAAACTCCAGATTTTGAATTTTGGGCTGCATGTGTTGGTCGGCCAGATCTGGATATGTGAAGGGATTTTATTTTATTTTATTTTATTTTAATTTGATTAACTAATAATTAGAAGGGGTCCATTTATGTAAATAAATAATCTTCTTGGGGGGGGGGGGTAATTTTGTAAACTTTGTGAAACCCTAGAAGGCCAATCCGGACCTATATTAGGGACAGTAGCCGCCTATCTCTATGTGAACTCAAAACATATTTTCTCATTATTTTCTTGGAGTTTAAAGCTTGGATCTTGGACTTTTGCAAGGATAAGGCTTTTCTTTATTACTACTATTGTTCTTTAAGTTGATCTTCTTTGAGGTGAGTGGTACTTCTTGTCTCTTGATGTGTTTTCCTCTTTTTTATCTTTCATGAACAATAGAGATCAGGCTAGGATTTTGGATTTGGTGAATTGTGATTATGTTGGCATGATTATGATGATTGTTTATGAATTGATGGTAGAGATGAATTGTTTGATAAAGATTGATGTTAATAAGATAAAAATCTAATCTTGATGACATGACACTTTTGTTTGATCCACTTTCTGTAAGATGAATATTTTTGTACATGAAAGATCGTGTTTAATTGTGGAAATTCTTATGAACCCATTAACTTTTGTAGACAATTGGAGTTGTCTTATGTACTAAACCTTCATATTGATCAAAGATAAATTATTCTTGAGTATTAGAATCTCTTTTCTATACTTCCCGGCCAGATCTAAAATTTCATTGTTAAACTTATATATGAATTTGGATGTGTAGATCTATATATGTGACTAAAAAAAGACATAATTGAATTGTAGAAAAGATGAGATTTTTCATTGTTCTAATATTAAAATAAAGTTGTATGATTCTATGTATTTGTTCTGTATGTAAGAAGTATTTTTGGTAAGAAATATACATAAAAAGAAATAATAAAAATCAAATTTTTGGGTTAGGTTTCACTCTGGGGGTTGAATTGTAACTGAGGGTTACTGTCTGACCTAGTGGGGTTGAACAGTAACCCCAGGTTACTATTCACCCGAGGGTGTTGTTTCTTTTTTGTTTTCAGCTTCTTTCGGGTTGGATTTTTTGGGGTGTTATCAAGTGGTTTTGTGTGTGGCTTGTATGTTATGTTAGGGGGACTCTAGTATACATATATAAGCATCTATATATGGGTTTAAACCAATATGTATGAGTGATTTGATCGAGTTTGGATGAGAATTTTAAGCCATAGTATGGTCTGGACTATTGTTTGTTCCAGATTGGAACGATATTTCGACATAGTTGCTGATGAAATGACCTAAAACTTGTTAAATAGAAATTGTAGCTCACTGTGTTGTAGTTTCATTTTTTTTTTAAAAAGGTTAGTTTTCAGGATTTATTGAATATGAACCCTTTAAACTAATTTATTTGAGTCCAAATTTTTATGGTGAATTCCTCGTTATGTGCTGAATTTAACTTGATTTTTTCAGAATTTAATATCGACTACAGAATGTACTGTTTTGAGGAACGAAGTCATGTAACTTTCAGATTTTGGATGAAAGATAGTTTTCAGAATTTATTGAATATGAACCCTTTAAATTAATTTATTTGAGCCCAAATTTTTATGGTGGATTCTTTGATATGTTCTGGATTTAAGTTAATTTTTCTAGAATTTAATATTGATTTTAGAGTGTACTGTTTTGAATGACAAAATCGTATAATTTTCAGATTTTGTAAAAAATCTAAATTTTCGTGGATGAAATGTGCTTCCATTAAAATAAACGAGTTCTCATGGCATTGTTGATTGATTAAAAGGAATGTGATTAATGAAGAGTAGTTTGTATAATTAAACCAAGTCGAGTTTTGATTGGGGTTATGATGTGGACCCTCAAAATATTGTTGATGATATGTGGAGTTATAAGACTCTAGAGACTGAGAGAGACCCTAGTATGCCGGCAAATGAGATTTTGTGGAATTTTGGCCAGTGGGGCTTTTGCTGTTGATTTTGTAAAAGTTAAGTCCGGTAAGATACACCAACTCTAGGGAGATTGTGACTTAACTAATAATAATAAACCTAAGGACAGACACTAGTTAAAGTTGTGATGAAATGAGAGCAAACATGGGTAGAGGGACCTCATATGATCTACGGTATGAGATAATCCCCAGAATTATCGATGATTGAGTGAAATAGTCTCTGAAATTACCTGCAGTGTGAGATTGATCTCCAGAATTATCGGGATTGATGCGACACTCATGGGATATTCGTATGATGAGGCGCCATTGCTTGCGGTGTGGGGGTATTCTCAAAGATTTCCAGGTGTGAGTGAAATAGTTTGTAGAATTATCTGTGGATAGAGATTGACCTCCGAAATTATCGGGGTATGGTCTAGATTCTCTCAGAATAATCTAAATCTTAAAGTAATCACCTTAGTAGGATTAGTTGCATAAAGAGGGATTAAACCCTATAAAGTGGAGAACAATAAGGACTTACACCGGACCTATGTCGAATGAGATGCATAAAATCCGATAAATATGCATTAGTAATCGTCATGTGCATTTGTGTTTTTCTTAACTTGTATAATGCATGCTTGTTTTTTCTGTTTTCTTATACTTGATACTTAGCCTAGTTTCACTTGATGATTTATGCTTCATTTATTGTTATTTCATGTTCCATCTGTTATTACTGTGTTAGTATGTCTCACTTGTTGACTTATGATTTTATTCCTCATGTTTCCATTTAAGTTTGTATTTATTTTGAGTATTACTCACAACATTATGGCTGACCCATGTAGTTTGGGGGTTAGGAATATCTCTAGCCTTATATTTTACAGGTTGGTACCATTAGCATAAAATTTGGAGCATGTGGTAGAATGTTTAATGTTTATGCATATCTTGTAAAAGGAATGATTGTAAAGAAAAGAATTGTAATTCAAAGTGTTTAAATTCTGCTGTGCTTTGTAAAAGAGTTGATGTAATAAAAAGTTTTAATTTTCTCCGTATTTGGTTGTTATGTTTATGATTACAATTGAAGTTGATTCTGAAATTTGTTCCATGTATTTCTAATTTTATTTATTGAAAATTTGGGGCACTACAGTGGCAGTTATTCATGAGGGACGAGATGAACTCTTTGGAACATAACTAAACTTGGGAGTTGACCAAGTTACCTGCAGGAAAATACGCTCTTATGAACAAATGGATTTTCAGAGTCAAAGATGAGGCAGATGGCAGTAAGAGGTATAATGCAAGGTTTGCTGTGAAAGAGTTCTTTCAAATTATGAAGATGACTTCAATCAGGATTCTGCATAGTATTATGGCAGTTAAAACCTTCTACCTAGAGCAGTTGGATGTGAAAACAATATTTCTCCAGAGTGATGTAGAAGAAGAGCTGTACATGATATAACCCACATGTTTTGAAGCTAAAGGGAAAGAAGACATGGTGTGTCGACTAAAGAAGAGTCTTTATTGGCTCAAACAAGTACCACAACAGTGGTACTTAAAGTTTGATTGCTTTTTGAAAGGAAAAAGTTTCGACAGATGCAAAACAGATTATTGTGTATATGTTCATAGCTATAAAGACAATGATATAGTTACATTGGCATTGTATGTGGACGACATGTTGTTAGCAGATTCATATATGGAAAAAATCAAGGAATTAAAAAAGGCACTAGTTCGGAGTTTTCAATGAAGGACTTGGGTAAAGCAAAACAAATCATCAGTATGAATATCAGTAGAGAGAGGAAAAGCAAGAAGTTTTGGTTATCTCAAGCGGACTACGTGAAGAAGGTGTTGAAAAGATTCAATATGGATGGCACAAGGCAAGTCACTTGTCCCTTGGCCTCTCACTTCAAGTTATTGATAGACTTGTGTCCTAAAACGGAGGCAAAAATGGAAGAAATGACTGCTATTTCTTATGTCTCAGCCATTGGGAGTTTGATTTATGCGATGATGTCTACAAGACCAAATATCGCACAAGCAGTAAGAGTTGTCAGCCGTTACATGAAGAATCCAGGTAAACAACATTGTGATTCAGTAAAGTAGATTCTCATGTATCTTGCAGGTACTTCAGATTATTTTCTTCATTTTGGAAGAGATTCTTTGCATATACATGGTTATGTGGATGCAGATTTTTTTAGCAATCGTGATGGTTACTGAAAAACTACAGAGTGTGTATTTACAGTTGGAGGTACAACTATTAACTGGGCTTTGCATTTACAAAAGGTTGTAGTATAGTCAACCACGAAGTCAGAGTATATGACACTTACAGAGGCGACGAAAGACATGTTGTGAATTTCTGAGCTTATGAAACAGTTGGGCAGAAAGCAACTCATAGGTGAGCTATGGTGTGACAATCAAAGTGTGGTTTTATTAGCGAAAAACTCTGCATATCACTCTAGGACTCGGCACATTCAATTGATGTATCATTTTATTAGAATGACGGTTGGGAAGAAATGATCGAAACTATCTAAGATTCTTGGCACTAAGAATCCGACGGACATGCTCACAAAGGTAGTGGACAGCAGGAAGCGTTTGTTCTGTTATACTGCAATTGGATTGTCTCCATGTTAATTGATGAGGAGACTCGCAGAGGCACATGCCTAGACTAGGCCAACTGAAGAATGAAGAACATGTTAGAGATTTCGTATATATGTCTCTAAGTGGAAGATTGTTGGGGTTTGTGGATCTAAATACACGATAATGGGGTTGAAGAAGACAGACGAGAAGAAGAGTCAAAGATGGAGCAAATAGCTCAAAGCAACAAGTAGCTGCAGGCAGGGTGCGGTCGACCAACCACCCGACCAACTGCCCAACCAACCGGTCGATCGCCCCGTTCGCTATTACAGCCCCGTACTCCTAAAGGAACGACCGATCGACCGCAGTCAACCGATCCGCTCTCTATTGGATTCCTATACAGTCAAAGGCATGAACGGTCGACTGTCCTAAGTTGCGGTCAACCATCATGACACTGATTGATGAGCGGCTGAGATTAGATCTTGTGTAAACCTGTATATATTGTATTGTGTACGATTTTAGAGTTAAGAAAACTGAAAAGAAAAGAAATATCTACCGGCCGTCAGAGAGAGAGAGGGAGATCGAGAGAAACCCTACACATTGGGGGTGAGTTCTTGAAAGATTTGTAAACTTATTCTTCATATTTCTAGTGAAAATCACAGGAGTGCCTCTGCGCAAGGAAGTAGTCATTGCATTAAGTGAACCTCGAAAAAATCTCGTGTGTTCTTGTATAATTGGTTTTAATTGTTTTTGTTCTCTTACTTTTGATTATATTGTTTTGCATCTCGTTGATGAGTTATTCTGCAGTTAGAACTGAACATGATCCATATAATATCCATAACTATGTCAACTCGTAGAGCTGGAACTGTCAAAGCTAGCTTTCCAAGATTTTATGTTGCACTGGATGTATAATAACGGCTCAGATCAGGAACTGCTTCAGAGGGATTTCTCATGTAAGGGATTGACATCCTACAGCCCAAGGAGGGATCAAAACCATCCTGTTGGAATGAACTTGTACCAATGTTGAAATATGGTCCATGAGGTGTATCACGAATGACAGAGAAAATAGTTTGACCTAGCCTTTCCTGGCCAGCCTGCACAGTCATCGCCATGTTAGTGGATATAGTTATATGAAAGATATAATTAAATCAATCACACATCCAGGCATGTATGCATCATGGTCCATGGATATGTAAGATGTGAACATTTCACATCACTTGCTGTTAATGTTGGTTAATGAGTCCAAGTGGGAGTAAGCAAGTATAAGAAGAAGCACAAGAAGTTGTAGCGAGCAAATGACAGCAGCAACATGCACAAGAAATGCATGGGCAAATTGCGGTCGACCACAAAAGTTGCAGTCGACCACCTTGAAGGAGCTTCTCAACCTGAGATCGAGACAGTCGACCGCGCAGTCGACTGTCAAGTCCTCTGGACTGCTCGAAGAAAGGAGAAGTCGGTCGCACAGTCGACCGTTTCCCGCTCTATTGGTTCAAAGTAAAGTTGCGGTCGACCGTTCGGTGTAGTTCGATCTACGGTTGAGATTTGTTTTGATGTAATTTTATATATATTGTGTTGAGTACGATCTTAAGGTTAAAAAAAAGTTCTATCAGAATAGAGAGATCTATTAGCCGTTAGAGAGAGAAAGATGGAGATAGAAGAAAACCCTACATCTTGGGGTGAGATCTTGAGAGATTTTAATACTTGTTCTTCATATTTCTAGTGGAAATCGTAGGAGTGCCTCTGCGCGGGAAAGTAGCCATTACATTGGGTGAAATTTGAAAAAATCTCGTGTGTTCTTGTGTGTTGCCTTTTGATTGCTTTTGTTATCTTGCTTTTGATTCTATTATTTTGCATTTCGTTGGTGAGTTATTCCGCAGTTAGAATTCAATAGTTAATTCATACATAAAATATATATAAGAGCATTCAATCTTCATACATAAAATATATATGAGCATTCAATCAATAAGCTCTTAACACAGCCCTCCAAACATTTTTGCAATCGGTTGTAAATAGATAATATTGATTTCTCTCTTCTCCTTGTAACTAAATAATTATAGGATTTAATAAACATGTATGATCATTTTGAATTCTCTCGCCTTTCTCTAGATCCGGCGATTTTAATCATCTTCTCCTCTCTCGCCCTTCTTTAATTCTCTTTGCCTCTCCCCCTTCTCTATACCCTTTTCATTTCTTCCCATCATTCTCTAGTTTTCTATCCATCCTCTCCCCTCCCCATCTCTGGCCTTTCGTCAGCGAGATCTCAGTTCCTCTCCCGGCTTCTCGGTGGTCTCGGTGCGTCCCCGTCCACCCTGGATCCCGGCTGTCTCAGATCTACCGTCTCTTGCTACAAATCCATCGTTCCTGGAGATCTCAGCGGAGTGGTGGTCTTTTCGACGGTGTACTCCTCACTGGTAAGCCCCATCAGTGTCCAAGCACTGTAAGTATTCTTTAACCCTCTCTATTTTGGTGTTGGTGTGGTGAGTGTAACATCTGGTCTTCACCGCCATTTTTCGGCGAGTTGTGTTTGGCTGGTCACCGGTGTGCTCCTTCTTTCTGACCATGCACCCACTGTTGTAGTTGCCCCGCTCATTAGGCCGCTTTTCTATTCTCTATTTACCGAAGGATCGGTTCTTCGAGCCAATCTCGGTTATTTTCTCTTTGTGCTGTTTTGGATCACTACCGTGATTGCCGATCCGCTCTGATACTATTTCACTTGTTTAGTTTAGCTGGAGATCCATCTTCTCCCATTAAGATTTCGCTATCTCCCACCTCCTTGATCAGCGCTATCAGGTTTCGCCCTATAATTCGCTGTTCTATTTTGCGGAATTTCTCTACCGTAATTTTCATTCTACAGTATTGATCATTTATTCTCTCCCTAACTATCTTTCTTCGATTTCTGGACCTTTTCTATTCTCTACTTATTGAGGCCCATGGAGCTTTCATGGGTCCAAGTTGTTAAAAAATCAAAAAATAAGGATTCAAAATAAGGAATTATTGATTGGGGGGCTTTGTTCATCTGGGTCCATCAGGCCCGGGTTTGGGAAGCTTCCCAGAACTTCCCAACTCCACGTTTCCCGCCAATTCGCCCCAACTTTATCTTCTTCTCCTGTTAACCCATCCCCCTCATCCTTTCGTTCCCCCATTACTTGTTTCCGTTGTTTGAGGCCGGGCCACATTAAAAAATTCTGTTTTGGCCACCATGAAATGCCTTTTTTGCCTCAAGTCCGGCCACTCTCGCCCCCGTTGTTTTGCTTTGCAGAGGCTGCTAGGGATTTCGCTCGGAGTCCCGATCTCTAAGCAAGTCCTAACGGCACTCGATTTTCCAGCTTTGCATCGCAAGCTAGTCGACGCCAACTCCGACAAACCCAAGCTCAAAAAATCATCCGCCAAATCTCTGCTTCTCCCTACTCCGTCTCTGACCAAACGCATTTCTGAGCCCATCGACCTGCAGGCTAGCGCTCATGTTTCTTCCCCTGTGATCCCTCCCAAGTCGATTATATCGCAGCTGTTCATCCCTATCTCAGAACTTTCTGATAGATTGAAGTATTTCGATACTTATGGGGCCATTGCTTTTAATGGAGGTACAATCCCAATCTTTACCCTCAATTCATTCCTAAGTATCTCGTGTAATGTGAAGGACTGGGATTGGGTCCTCAGTTCTTGCTCTAATAGAGACGTTGTTATCCGTTGTCCTTCCCCCAAACTGCTGCAAGATTTGATTGAGAACTCCTCTCTTACGATTGGTTCGATTTCTCTATCCATTCGCAAATGGGTTCAAGTCGTCCCCCCGACATCCTGCCTCAAATTCGTGCCCACTAAAGTATCGTTGCTGGGTCTGTTTCCATTTTGTGACTCTCTGCACCATGTGGGAGATATGTCCAAATGTGTGGGTAACATCTTGAGCATTTCCTCTGCGTTTAAGCTCGCTTCGGATTGTATGCAAGTGGAATCGATCTTTAATATCCCAGATTTCCAAGAGCGTATTGAAGCATATGTCCTGAAAGATGGCAATGTATCATTCCCTGTGTCGGTTCAGTACCATGACTCAGCGCCAGCAGCTGGTTCAGATCCTGGGTTGCTCTCGAAGCCTCCGAAGGCAGCTAGCAAGCCATCTACTGCCTCAGTTTCTTTCTACCCAGGATCATCATCTTCCTTGAAACCACTTTGGAAAGCTGCTAACAAAACCCCTGCCAAGAGAAAATACCCGTTGCTTAGTAAGTCTCTTGCTCCTGTGAGCCAGGCGAAGATCTCCCCCGCCAAACCGCCTAACCTGGTTTGGATCAACACGGATCTTCCCTCGCTCCAGGCGAATAAGAGCGTGACCAAACCTTCCGCTGGCCCTAATGCTCTTTCCCCGTCGCTGCCTTCTACTGGTCCTTCGCAAGCGGCCAAGGGCTCTTCCTCGCCAGATCATCTCTTGCCAGCTTTTTCATCGCAGGCCTCCAAGCTCTCAGATCCTACTTCTCAATGGCCTCAGTGGGAAATTAACCCGCATTTTGAATCCGACTGGCAGCTATCACTACAAAAGAAAGTAGCTTTCCCGGCGCTTTTTGACGTCTTTACCGGCGTTTTTTTATGCCGGTGAAACTTTCACCGGCGTTTATAATAGCGCCGGTCCAAATGCCGCTGAAGCGGGCGTCGCTGAAACGAAGGGGTCTACGCCGGCAGTTTTGGTGGACGCCGGTAAATGTTAGAACTACACCGGCGGTCATAAAACACCGGTGTATGTCGGTCTCTGAGTGCCGTTCTTGTGCACCTATATACATTCACCGGCAGTCGTAAACCGCCGGTATTTATTCATTCACCGGCGTGTATGAAAACGCCGGTGTAGAACGAAAGTATACCGGCGGTCAAGGAGCGCCGGTGTATGTGCGTTTATGAGTGCCTGATTTTCCCTATTTACGAACACCGGCGCGACCAAAAAACGCCGGTGTAGTTATATACGTCGGCGTTTATAAAACGCCGGTGTACGTCTGTGACGTTACAGCTGACAACATTTACCGGCGTGCGTTGGAACGCCGGTGTATCACACACTCCAACAATTAGATTAGATAGACCGGCATTTTTTAAAACGCCGTTCTGGCTATGCCCGTTTATTTTCGATACTCCGCTTTTCCGTTTGATTTCAATTCAAAGTTTCATTTACAAAACTTGTAAACTAATTCTCACAACTGATTCAATCAATTTCGTTGCATATTACTGTGCAAACCACAACCAAACACAAGAATAATTAAGATAATCAAGTTTCACACGTGTCATATCAACGTCCAAATTCATTGATTAATTAACAGTGTCATAATTAACAAATTAATATAGAGACTAACATCCCAAATATCCAAACAAACCAGTCTGACAAATATCCAAAATATCCCAAATTAAAAGTCTGACATAACTCTCATAAAAAAAACCAGTCTGACATAACAACAGCAAGGAGGAGGACATAAGAATAACAACCATACAGCAAGGAGGACATAAGAACAGCAAGGAGGACCGCAGATTCATACCCCTCGAGTAGCTTCAGCTCTGATCATCAGAATTTCCTTCATCTGGACGACCGCTCTGTGAAAAAAAAACAATAGTTTAATTGAACAGTAGACCACAATACAGAATATACATATTTTTTGAACTTGCAAAAAGAACTACCTGTATCTTAAATTATAAGATCAAAGTGCCAACTGCAAATGGAATTGTTAATGATATATACAGAGGTAAAATAATTACATTGCAATGCTAAAAATCTAGTACTTAATTTTGTTTTTAAATATATCTAAAGTAACAAAACAAATGAAAATTCAGTATCTAACTTGAAACCTTTATATTCTCCTCTGATTGGGAATATCCACTATCTAAAACAGTAAAACAAATGAAAATTCAGTATCTAAGCATGTCCTTCATGGATTGTTCAGACAATCCATAAAACTGTCATCGTGGACGGAAACCAAATATAAGAAAAATAAGAAAAATAAGATAGGGCTCATATCAAGTGTATTTTTAGGGAACTGTCATCGTGGAAGGAAACCAAATATATATAGAAGCCAGAAATGGAAACAGAAAGAAGAAAGTTAGAGACTTTGGATACACCAGGCTAACATAGTGGTATTTTCCTCATCTCTCTCTCATCCCTTGTTTCCCTTCAGCACACGAACACAAAGAGACATCAGCAACAACAGCAAGAGCGACAAGAACAACAATAATAATAAATTATTATGAACAAGATGTCTCTATATGGGTTTCCAGATCTCCACTCGAGCCCACTCTTTCTAATCACAGCCCAATTAAGAACATAGACAACATCCACTAAACAATCCAATCATAGCCCAGTCAAAATTTGCCATCCTAGATCTTAATGAAATAAGCTTCATTAACAGTGAAAGAAAATGAGGATGCTAGCAGCATACTTAGTTTGGAAGTGAACCCATTTTTTGTTAAAAAATCATGCCAAAGATGGCAATCAGCTTCATTAACAGTATCTGAAAATGAAAATTTCCATTATCTGAGCTTAGATTTTGTTCTACTAATTCACTGTGCCCAACTAAATCTAAAACCCAATTGTTGTGCGTATCCGGAGGATTTTGGCATACGTACCTATAGCATCCTCAGTTCATAGTGAACCCGTTTTGGTCAAAAAAACATGCCAAGATCACAATCAGATGCATGAAAATAAGCTTCACTAACAACAAAAGAAGAAACTGGGGATGCTATGCAGCATACTTAGTTTGGAAGTGAACCCATTTTGTGTTAAAAAAACCATGCCAAAGATTGCAATCAGGTTACATTAAAAGTATCTGAAAATGAAAAATTTTCCATTATCTGAGCTTATATGTTGCTCTACTACTTTTTTATCCCAACTATATCGCAAAACCCAATTGTTGTGCATATCCGGCCGGAGGATTTTGGCATACGTACCTATATACCATCCTCAGTTCACAGTGAACCCATTTTTGGTATAAAAACAAACGTGCCAAGAAGACAATCAGGTGCATGAAATCAGCTTCACTAACAGTTAAGTGAAAATGGGACCAAAAAATAGCTTAAGAAGACCATCAGGTTTGTGAAATAAGCTTCACTAACAGTGAAAGAAACTGGGGATGCTATGCAGCATACTTAGTTTAGAAGTGAACCCATTTTGTGTTAAAAAAACCATGCCAAAGATTGCAATCAGGTTACATTAACAGTATCTGAAAATGAAAAATTTTCCATTATCTGAGCTTATATGTTGCTCTACTACTTTTTTAGCCCAACTAAATCTAAAATCCAACTGATGTGCATATCCGGCCGGCGGATTTTGGCATACGTACCTATATACCATCCTCAGTTCACAGTGAACCCATTTTTGGTAAAAAAACAAACATGCCAAGAAGACAATCAGGTGCATGAAATCAGCTTCACTAACAGTTAAGTGAAAATGGGACCAAAAAATAGCTTAAGAAGACCATCAGGTTTGTGAAATAAGCTTCACTAACAGTGAAAGAAACTGGGGATGCTATGCAGCATACTTAGTTTGGAAGTGAACCCATTTTGTGTTAAAAAAACCATGCCAAAGATTGCAATCAGGTTACATTAACAGTATCTGAAAATGAATAATTTTCCATTATCTGAGCTTATATGTTGCTCTACTACTTCTTTAGCCCAACTATATCGCAAAACCCAATTGTTGTGCATATCCGGCCGGAGGATTTTGGCATACGTACCTATATACCATCCTCAGTTCACAGTGAACCCATTTTTGGTAAAAAAACAAACATGCCAAGAAGACAATCAGGTGCATGAAATCAGCTTCACTAACAGTTAAGTGAAAATGGGACCATAAAATAGCTTAAGAAGACCATCAGGTTTGTGAAATAAGCTTCACCAACAGTGAAAGAAACTGGGGATGCTATGCAGCATACTTAGTTTGGAAGTGAACCCATTTTGTGTTAAAAAAACCATGCCAAAGATTGCAATCAGGTTACTTTAACAGTATCTGAAAATAAAAAAATTTCCATTATCTGAGCTTATATGTTGCTCTACTACTTCTTTAGCCCAACTATATCGCAAAACCCAATTGTTGTGCATATGTGGCCGGAGGATTTTGGCATACGTACCTATATACCATCCTCAGTTCACAGTGAACCCATTTTTGGTCAAAAAAACATGCCAAGATGACAATCAGATGCATGAAAATAAGCTTCACTAACAATAAAACAAAATGGGTTCACTTCAACAACAGCAACAACAGCAAGAGGGAACCAAATATAGAACAATTGGGTTTTGAATGGAGATTGTAGTCATAGATCAATTCTTCATGGAAGAAAAATACGAATAGGGCTCATAGCAAGTGTAGTTTTAACTGGAATTGTCATCGTGGAAGGAAACCAAATATAGAAGCCAGAAAGAAGAATGGTAGAGAATGAGGATACACCAGGATAACATAGCGGCATTTTCCTCATCTCTCTCTCATCCCTTCTTTCCCTTCAGCACACGAACACATAGAGACATCAGCAACAACAGCAAGAGCGACAAGAACAACAATAATAATAAATTATTATGAACAAGATGTCTCTATATGGGTTTCCAGATCTCCACTCCAACTCGTCTCTTTCTAATCACAGCCCAATTAAGAACAATTGTTCACAGTCACTGTTAAAGAAACATATATGCTCAGATTATGGAAATTTTCATTTTCAGATACTGTTAAAGAAGTTGATTTCATGCATCTGATTGCTATCTTTGGCATGATTTTTTAGCCAAAATGGGTTCACTTCCAAACTACGTATGCTGCTAGCATACCAAAATCCTCCAAATCAGTACAACAACACGGCTGAACAATCCTTGTTTGCAGGTCATACAATGTCATCTATACCATGTTATGTGCCAAAGTGGGGTTGGGCATACGATGCAAGGCCGACAAGTATTAGTTGTTTGTAAGTATGCAATAGGGTGCAGCTATGAACATGGGCTCATATCAAGTGTAGTATTACGGACTGTCATCGTGGAAGGAAACCAATTTAATATAGAAGCCATATATGAAGCCAGAAAGAGGGATGGTAGAGAATGAGGATACACCAGGCTAACATAGCGGCATTTTCCTCAACTCTCTCTCATCCCTCCATTCTCTTCAACACACGCACACAAAGAGACATCAGCAACAACAACAAGAGTGGGTTGGTCCAACAATAAGTGTAGATTATAATAAACGAGATGTCTCTATTTGGGTTTCCAGATCTCCACTCCAGCCCTTTCTTTCTAATCACAGCCCACTTAAGAATCATAGACGAAATGCTTATAGACGACAGCCACAATGCAGACTCACAAACACTAGTACGTGTCTTTCATGCATTCAAGACCATAATCTCTTTAAAAATACCAATTTTAAGACTTACCGATGTTTTTTGACACTGGGCGGCGTGCTACCCTCACTCTTATATGTTTGACTGCGACTATTATTTAGTGGCTGCTCATCCCCATGGCTCTCGTTGCCATCATTTATATTTACCCTCTTTCCACGCCTCGGCATGTTGTAACTGTCAAGGATTCGATAACTTCCTTAGATATGCAAATTTAATTAATAACATATTTATAATAACTATCATAAAATTTGTATTTTAGTAGGATTAACAAACCACATAATTGTAAAAAAATTAAAAAAATGAGATTTGTAACAGATTAAATTACAACGATAGTTTGGTTCAAATGACACTAAGCATAGTTTAATGTAAATAATACCAAGCAGTAGAAAATAGAAAGATAATTAAACCAGTGTATTAAATTCACAATGAACATATTCGAAATTACAGACATAATATTACAACAAGATTTAAGACATAAAATTACAGACATATAATAAACCCAATTGAAAATCATGTAAACTACAATACGACATCTTCCAGTACATCGCCCTCTTCTCCATCCTTGCGGAACCAAGTCCCGCAAATTCCAACATCGGTTGTGTTTACATCAAACACAGGAAACTCAGAAGCAATATAACTGCTCATGTCTTCACCGTCTTCATCGTCTGAAGTATCGCCCTGTTGGAATACATCTCTTGGTTGCATAGGGATAGCCACATACGATTTTGGCAGGGTTGGATCTTCAATGTAGAACACTTGTTGCACTTGGGATGGAAACACAAATGGCTCATGGCTAATGTGTGTACCGATGTGAATCAATTTTGAGAAGTTTACAACTGTGAAGCCAAGCTTGTCCTTGTTGTTAGCAAAATTCCTATCAAACTCAGCCCAATCCCCACGAAATAAGACAACACGGAAATGGCCAAAATAATTCAACTCAATGATATCCGTGAGCACTCCATAGTAGTCGAGATCTCCATCTACAGGCCTCGTGTCCGATTTGGAAGCATAACTTCTAGTCTTAGACGTCACTACCATTCCACTATTTTGAGACTTCAAATTACATTCACGATCCTTAGTACGAAATCTAAAACCATTGAATATGTATCCTCCGTATCTTTTGACCATCTGATAAGGACCTTTGGCAAGTACTTGTATTTCAGATGACGCACCTTCAGGACCCAAAGAATGTACCTATTAATTTTGCGCAAATCGTATCAGCACCATAGAAAATGTAGATATAATAAAGATTAACTTGCATAACTGTAATTCACCTACATGAGATTCAAACCACTTATGAAATTTTTCATTCATCAACTTGTTTTGTTCACGTGGTGGTAGTCTTCTTGGTCTAGCCCTTCGTTTGATGTCCCTGACAAATTCGCTAAAAAACAAGCAATTGAAATTAGGAATAACAAAAGTATCAAAAATATCGAACTCCGCAGTTTTCACTGTATTCGATTTAAATTCAAAAGCAACTTACTTTCGAAATGGTTCCACTGATGCATGATGGTCTAGCACATATCGATGTGCCTGTTCCCACGCTAAGCTATTGAGCTCAAATGCATCAATTTTACCAACAGTAGTGCCAGCGGTATCAAAAAGATATTGAGCACCATCAAGGTTGGAAATGTCTGGATTTCTACGTGGTCTACTGGAAGATGTCTCCACACCAGGCAAATACCTGGAAAAAAAATGTGAGTACTCCTCTGATAGATATCCCTGGGCTATTGACCCTTCAGGATATGCTCTATTTTTCACATAACCCTTTAGCCGGTATAGGTACCTGAACATGTACAATTAATAAACTAGAGCGGATTAGGGGATTAAAAGAAATGAGCTTTTGAAAATTCAATTTCGTAAGATGAATGAATTATTTTACCTCTCAATGGGGTACATCCACCGATAGTGAACAGGACCGCCGATTCTGGCTTCACCAGCAAGGTGGATTATCAAGTGAATCATAATAGTGAAGAACGATGGAGGAAATATCATCTCCATTTTACTAAGTGTCAATGCCGCCTGCTGCTCCAATTGGTCCAGATCTTCAACACGAAGCATTCTTGAGCAAATACCTTTATATATGTTACAAAGATCTTTCAGGAAAGTAGTGACTTGCTCACACATTGAAGACCTTAGGGCCACAGGAAGGAGATCCTGCATTAGGATGTGGTAGTCGTGTGACGTTAGACCCTGAAGCCTCTTCTCTTTAAAGTTGACACATCTTGCCATGTTAGAAGAATAGCCATCGGGGACTTTAAGTTCAAGTAGTACTTTGCAAAACAACTCCAACTCCGATTTTGACATTGAATAGATTGCAGGAGGTAGGAGTACTTTCCCGTTCGGCAATTCTTCTGGGTGCAACTCATGTCGGATGCCCATTGACTTCAAATCAAGTCGGCTCTTGAGATTGTCCTTTGTCTTCCGATCATCTCCCATAACTGTTCCTATACAATTCTCACCAATATTTTTTCCGATATGCATCACATCTAAATTATGTCGCAGTAAGTTGAATTCCCAATACGGCAACTTGAAGAAAATATTATTCTTCTTCCATGCACCTAAACTCGTCAAGTTTTGATCCTCATCTTCGCCATATAGATCGGTCTCCTCACCTTGCTCCGGCCTTGCCCTTTTCTTGCCCTTTGTCCTGACTTCTGGTTCTTTTCCATATTTGAATTGATGACCATCTACCCGCCTCAAAATATCTGAACCAGAAGAAGACCCAGGTGCATGTTCCCACTCGTCGGTGCCATCAAATGTCGCTGCCTCTGCCCGAAATATGTGTGTCAGGCAACCATCTCCTATGACCCATATAGCAAAACTTTCTGCCATTGTACAACCACCTTGAACTAGTTTGGTCAGCACAACATGGACATGCATAACGTCCTTTAGTACTATATCCAGATAAATTTGCATATGCTGGAAAATCATTGATTGTCCAAGACAACACGGCACGAAGAGAAAATGTTTCTTTAGCCACAACATCATAGGTTGGAACACCCACCCACAACTTCTGAAGTTCATCTATTAACGGTTGTAGGTACACATCTATATCATTTCCAGGACCTTTCGGTCCAGAAACTATCATGGACAAAATAAATGAGGACTGCTTCATGCATTTCCAAGGCGGCAAATTGTATGGTATCAACACAACCGGCCATATGCTGTATGTACTACTCATTTGCCTGAAAGGGTTGAAACCATCACTAGCTAGTCCAAGTCTCACATTTCGAGGATCTTCCGCAAAATCAGGATATCTTTCATCAAATTTTTTCCAAGATTGAGAATCAGCAGGATGTCTAAGAATCCCATCATTAGTGCGACCTTCAGCATGCCATTTCATATCAGAAGAAGTTTTCGTAGACATAAACAACCTTTGTAGCCTAGGAATCAGAGAAAAGTAACGCAATATTTTGGCAGGCTTCTTTTTCCTACTTCGCTTAGTAGATGCACTGGCTCCCTCGTCTTGATTTGGTCTTTCTTTCCATTTCGAAGAACCACACACTTCGCAATTCTCCAGACTTTCCTTACCACTCGTGAAAAGCATACAGTCATTTGGACATGCTGCTATCTTCTCATATCCTAGATCGAGAGAACTTAGGAATTTTTTGATTTTATAGGCTGAATTTGGAATACAGATTTCAGGAAATGCTTCATTCAACAATTTAAGTAGCATAGTGAAGGACTTAGCAGACCACCCGTTTAAACATTTAATCTGAAATAGTCTGACAATGAATGAGAACTTAGAAAATTTGGTGCAGTCGCGGTACAACGGAGTACTAGCATCTTCAAGTAACTTAGCGAAGGATTCTTGCTGCTTATTATTTTCAGGGGTGGGGCCAGACATTTCCTCGTCCACCCCACCACCAATTTGGTTTGTTTCTGTTGACTCATTGTGAACTTCGGTTGTTGGGTTATTGGTGTGGAAAGGAACATTATGAATCCCCATGGCATCTTGTAACAAAGCATGCATCTCATCGGGAACGCTTAAATCTTCGTTCACTAAGGGCTCAGCTTCATTTTCTAATACAACCGGACGAACAGGAGCTGCCGTATGATCCTCTCCATGACAAAACCACCTTGTGTACCCTTGAAGAAAACCGTTGACAGCCAAGTGTGTATGTACTACGTCACATGTCCTCAGCATACAATTTGTACAGCGGAGGCATGGACAAAGGATTAGGTTGGGATCACGGGAATGTCGTTTGGCAAAGATAATAAAATCTTTAATACCATCACGGTACTCCTTGGATAATCGTGGTTTACTAATCCAACTTCAATCCATTATATCAATAGCACACAGTCTGAAATTAAAATTTGATATATTAAATAGTAATAACAGTAAAAGGCATTTTGTATATTAAATTTCACCTATTTGAAAACCATCCCTAGCTGCAAATAAATAAACGATATAATCTTTAACTGTAAAATAAAGAAATTGTGGCTCCAAAAAATGTACAAAAAAAAACTACATCTTAACACAATTTACTATATTCACCAAACCCTAAACGACCTTTTGTGGAAATGATCACAACCACCTTAGTGGTATTTTATCGCACACCCTGTGTTCGAGCATAAAAAAAAAATCGACTATAGTCTCCCCTGTATTTGGCTTTCCGTTCAAGGAGATGATGATGGTAAAGGGTATTTTGCTGATGAAGAGGAATCGACCGAATAATGAGCGCGTCGTGCTGTAACTACGGTAACAAGAAGATCTGATGACTCGTGAACTATTCTGTTCATGACTACTAATAATCACTTATCTCATAATAATAATAATAATAATAATAATAATAATAATAATAATAATAATAATAATAATAATAATAATAATAATAATAATAATACTAAACAAAAGAAACAGTAAAAGAAAAATGAAAATGTCCAGTATGTAAGCATATATTTTTCAGAGTGAACCAATTGTTGTACATAGCCGGAGGATTTTGGCATACAGCTATAGCATCCTCAGTTCACAGTGAACCCATTTTGGTCAAAAAAACATGCCAAAATGACAATCAGATGCATGGGATAAGCTTCAATTCATTAACAGTGAAAGAAACTGGGGATGCTATGCAGCATACTTAGTTTGGAAGTGAACCCATTTTGTTAAAAAACCATGCCAAAGATTGCAATCAGGTTACTTTAACAGTATCTGAAAATGAAAAATTTCCCATTATCTGAGCTTATATGTTGCTCTACTACTTCTTCAGCCCAACTAAATCTAAAACCCAATCGTTGTGCATATCCGGCGGGAGGATTTTGGCATACGTACCTATACCATCCTCAGTTCACAGTGAACCCATTTTGGTAAAAAAAACATGCCAAGATGACAATCAGATGCATGAAAATAAGCTTCACTAGCAACAAAAAAAGAAAATGGGGATGCTAGCAGCATACTTAGATTGGAAGTTAACCCATTTTGGTATAAAAAACCATGCCAAAGATTGCAATCAGGTTACTTTAACAGTATTTGAAAATGAAAAATTTTCCATTATCTGAGCTTATATGTTGCTCTACTACTTCTTCAGCCCAACTAAATCTAAAACCCAATTGTTGTGCGTATCCGGAGGATTTTGGCATACGTACCTATAGCATCCTCAGTTCACAGCGAACCCATTTTTGTCAAAAAAAACATGCCAAGATGACAATCAGATGCATGAAAATAAGCTTCACTAACAGTAAAAGAAAATGAGGATGCTAGCAGCATCCTTAGTTTGGAAGTGAACCCATTTTGTTAAAAAATCATGCCTAAGATGGCAATCAGCTTCTCTAACAGTTTCTGAGCATGAAAATTTCCATTATCTGAGCTTATATGTTGCTCTACTACTTCTTTAGCCCAACTAAATCTAAAATCCAATTGTTGTGCATATCCAGCCAGAGGATTTTGGCATACGTACCTATAGCATACTCAGTTCACAGTGAACCCATTTTGGGTAAAAAAACATGCATGCCAAGAAGACAATCAGATGCATGAAATCAGCTTCATTAACAGTGAAAGAAAATGGGGATGCTATGCAGCATACTTAGTTTGGAAGTGAACCCATTTTGTGTTAAAAAACCATGCCAAAGATTGCAATCAGGTTACTTTAACAGTATCTGAAAATGAAAATTTCCCATTATCTGAGCTTATATGTTGCTCTACTACTTCTTTAGCCCAACTAAATATAAAATCCAATTGTTGTGCATATCTGGCCGGAGGATTTTGGCATACGTACCTATAGCATCCTCAGTTCACAGTGAACCCATTTTGGGTAAAAAAACATGTATGCCAAGAAGACAATCAGATGCATGAAATCAGCTTCATTAACAGTGAAAGAAAATGGGTATGCTAGCAGCATACTTAGTTTGGAAGTGAACCCATTTTGTGTTAAAAAACCATGCCAAAGATTGCAATCAGGTTACTTTAACAGTATCTGGAAATGAAAATTTCCCATTATGTGAGCTTATATGTTGCTCTACTAATTCACTGTGCCCAACTAAATCTAAAATCCAATTGTTGTGCATATCCAGCCGGAGGATATTGGCATACGTACCTAGAGCATCCTCAGTTCACAGTGAACCCATTTTGGGTAAAAAAAAAACATGCCATGAAGACAATCAGATGCATGAAATCAGCTTCATTAACAGTAAAAGAAGATGAAAATTTCCATTATCTAAGCATATATTTTTCTATTAATTCTTCATCTCAACTAAACCATTCATGTTAAGGAAATCAAGATGAATAAACTGAAAAAAGCTGCTTTTTTTGAAAAATAAGGGAAATCAAGAGATCATACCGAAGAGAGAGAGAGGAAGCGGGGCGACGAGGGCGGGGGCGTAGGAGAGAGAGAGAGCGGGGCGACCACCGATTCACCTCCAAATAAAGAGAGGGGAGAGGAAAATCGAAAAGGACGAAGGGAAGAAGGGACGATTTCGAAAGGTCGAAGGCCGTCGAAGAGGACGAAGCGGCGGAGGCAAACGCGCGGGAAGTAGAGCGAGGAAGGAGGGAAACGAAGCGCCCCTTCCTTTTTTTTGGGGGGGGTTTTGGGAAAATGGCGAGCGAAAGATTAGGGTTCGCGGGTTTTATCGCAGTTATTCACCGGCGTTTTAATTAGACACGCTGGTGAATGTGTCCGTATATTCGCCGGCGTTTATAATAAAAACGCCGGTGAATAATAAACTTCACCAGCGTTTTTAAGTAAAACGCCGGTGAATACTAACATACGCCGGCATTTTAAATCGACCGCCATGTATGACCATCCCATCTGGCGCCCAATTCCTACTCGCTCCCTACCCCGGCGCTACTAGTAAAATGCCGGGGAATAATCGCCGGTAAAACCAGTATCTTTTGTAGTGTATTCCAAAAACATGCTCACCTCTCCTCAATCACTGCAGCTGACCCTAAACTATCCCCCATGAAACAACAGCAATAACAAAGCCTTTTTTCCAACTAATTGGGGTCGGCTACATGAATCGTGATTTTCCATTCTACTCGGTTTAGCACAATATCTTCTGTAAAGTCACAAGCTATCATATCTTTTCTCACCATTTCCACCCAATTAAGTTTAGATCTTTCCCTACCACTAACTTTCCCATCAATACTAATCAAATCACTCTTTCTAACAAAGACACTACTAGGTCTACGTGTGACTTATCCAAACCACCTGAGGCGATTCTCTCTTAACTTATCTTGGGTATGATATATCTTTAGCATGTCTCGTATATGCTCATTTCTAATTCTATCCTTCCTCATTTTACCACACATCCATCTTAGCATCCTCATCTTCGCTACACTTATCTTTTGGAAATGTTATTTCTTTATTGCCCAACACTCTGCTCCATACATCATTGATGGTCTAACAGCCGTCCTACAAAATTTTTCCTTCAACTTCAATGGTATACGTTTGTCACACAAAACACCACCGACACTTCTCCACTTAAGCCACCCTGCTTGGATCCTATGTATAACATCTTTACAAATACCTCCATCTCTTTGCATAATCGAGCTTAAATATCAGAAACAAACTCTCTTAGGTATCTCTTGACCATCAAGCTTCACTACTTTCTTAGTTGTGTTCGAATATCATTAAAATTACACTCCATGTATTCTGTTTTAGTTCTGCTTATTCTAAAACCTCTAGCTTCCAAAGTTTCTCTCCAGAATTCTATTTTAGCATTGACTCCTGCTCTAGTCTCGTCCACTAAAATGACGTCATATGCAAAAAGCATATACCAAGACTCCTTATCTTGTATTCCTTGTGTCAATTCATCCATAACCAAAGCAAAGAGGTGGGGGCTTAAAGCCGAACATTGGTGTAAACCTACTGTAATAGAAAAATCACTAGTATCTCCTATGGTTGTTCTAATTGTGGTCTTTGCTCATTCATACATATCCTTAATTACCTCAATATACCGAATAGTTACTTTTTTGTTATTTAACACCCACCATACTATGTATTTAGCGACTTTATCATATGCTTTTTCTAAATCTATAAATACTATATGTAGATCTTTCTTATTCTCCCTATATTTTTTATAAGTCTTCTCAGTATATAAATTGCTTTCATTGTTGACCTCCCAGGCATAAATCTAAACTGATTCTAAGACACTATAGTTTCTAGTCTCAGTCTATATTCGATCACTCCATTAGTCTCCTCGGTACATAATATGAAACCCCTAACTAAAATGGCATATTCTAAGGAATATACCAAAATTGAACCCCAAAATGGGGATGGTGATGGGGATGGGGGTGGGTTGGGAATGCTCTAAGGAGAGATATTTTCCATTCCATCTAGAAAATATTTTCACCACTCATTGAGAAGGATATAGAATTCTGATAAGCTTGCCTGGATATATATGGACCCCTAAATACTTTAGTGGGAAACCTTCCAATTTGCACCCTAGAATTTTTGTGACCATGTTGCTCTCTTCTTCTCCTACATCCCTTAGTGGAATCAAACAATTTTTGTGAATGTCTGCTTTCAGACTAGACCATATGATGCAACACTAGGAAAGAGGCATTTCAAAAAGGCTCTCTTTTAAACATATGCAACCTAATTATAATGTGTCATCCACATGTTGTAGTATCGAAACTGAAAAAATAAAGTTCAATGAGGATTTGGTTCATCCCAAGGGCAAGTATGGGGTTGGATCATCGGCCCTGGTGATGGCTCCCCAACCTAGTAAAGGGAACCGGCCTCCCTTCTAGTACTCCCCACCCTTTTGATGAGGTTATTATGCCTACTTCTCCACACCATTTTAATGATCTCGTCTACCATAAGCATGAATAGCTACTTACCTCCCCGTTTAACAATAGTTGTGATTTCCCTCTCAATATGTAGCTCTTCGTCCAGCTCACCATCATCCTTCCTTCTAGAAAACGTTTCTAGTTCCTATTCCCACTCAATACTATCATAGCTAGGCTTTCTCTTCGATGATAAAAAAAGAAATCATTCCCCTTTGGTCTTGCTACGATGTTCCACTCGGCCCACCACTTTATATGCATGCAGTCACAACTCTATCGGAATGTCTTCCCCTTTAATAAAATCTCAATGCGTATCTCGTGCCAGTTTATTCAATGTAGTAGCACTTACAACACAAAGTAAGTAAAAGTTGTAGCATTGGAAAATGAAGATCATTTAAGTTCCAAGAAGAAGATTTATATTAGGCTTTTAGGTTGTGTAAAATCTCGTGTTTTCTTAACTCCGGGTTATTCTAACTCGGAGTAGTTTTTAAATTTCTACAAGTTTTTTTTTCTTTTTTTAGCCGCCCACATTGGAGACAAAAAAATTTTCCCAATATTTCAATACTCCAAATTAATTTCGTCCAAGATTAGGAATGAACAAGTGACGTGATAAATCTTACCACCTGTACTACAATTGTTTTAGAGATTTTTTTTCCAAAATGGCTATGTTTTTTAAACTAATTTCCAAATAGGTCAGTTTCAAAACTAATTCCGAAGATAGGTCTGTCCCCATAAGCCGCAGTACCAAACTACGGCTTCTTTTACGTCAATGTCGCAATTGTGAACTTCGGCCTAAGTACATAGCATAATAGACTCCCAACACTTGGTTTGTAATTTCTCAAGTCCAAGTAACTCAAAGGAGATTTCACTAAGTCCGCAGTTAGGTACTGCTGCCTCGATAACACTTAGCCCGCAGTTCTCAAATGCGGCCTTAGTTATACCATTATATGGGGTCTAGTTTTTAAAATCGAATCTCCCCCCTTCACTTCACTGCATCTCTTCTTCTCCCCAACTGCGGCTACGATATCAAATGCGAAACCCAAATCCCTACAACCCTCATAGCACTTTTATTCCCTAAAATCTCTCCCAAATCCAACTCTCAACTTCACTTCATCTTCCTCTCTCCATCCCCACTGAAATTGGGTTCTCCCCAAACCCTAATTTTCAATTTCGGACCAAAATCGCCAAATTTCTGCCACCCATCTTCAATCCAACAACAATCTCAGCAAGCGTAGCCTCTCCTTCATCAGCCTTGAACATCATCTTCGCCATCACCATTGGAGGTTATTGAAGGTATGTCTTGGACTGCTTAGCAATTTTTGTTTCTTGATAATTGTTATAATTTGTTTGTGTTATTTGTCTTGCCAACTGTTATGAATTGTTAATGAGTAACATAGATATTGTATAATGGATGAATGATTAGATGATTGAGAAGTTGGTGATTAGAGCTATTTAGAAGTTCTTTGTAAAAAAAGGGGAAAAGCCAAAGTACCCTCCCAACGTTTGGCCCGAGTACAAAATGCCCATACAACGTTTGAAAAAGTACAATAAACCCATTCTTCCGTTAACTTAACCCTTTCTGTTAAGTCATAATTTATAAATTACCTTTTTACCCTTACCCTTTCATATTCAATCTCTTTCTTCCCTTTCTTCATTCCTTTTTTCCTCGTTAATTTTATATCGGTGACAAAGTTGCCATATGTTCCCAGTTGCATATGCTGTTGTGGAAAATGAGTCTAAAGACAGTTGGACTTGGTTTTTGAAACATCTATAGTCGGCCATGGGAGGTCTCGGTGACAAAGGCATCACTTTTATATCTTATGGCAACTTTCAGGTATCCTTTGCAAACATGGTACAGTGCTAAACAGACGAACTAAAAGGTCAAATCAGCAACAAAATAAAAGTCTGGTTAAATCAGTAACTGGGTGTTACATGCACTCCATAGAAGAACAATAGCCCAAACCAGTGAGTAAGAACTCAAGAAAAAACCACCAACAAGAAATGCAAATGGGCAATGCAGAAGTAGAGAAAACTTCGAGATTTATATATAAATGGAATAGTTTATAACAAGCAAACTAATATTGACCAAACATACTTTTATTCCATACAAGATAACAACTTCTACAAGGTACGCCAAGTTTCCAAGCTTTCACATAAATTGATAATCAAACTCAGCAAAAATTCAAATATAACACACAATATCTATGAACTCTGAAGTTTAAGTGAAAAAATACACATGAACTTCAATAATAAGCAATGGAAATAGTTTTAATTGGTTTCCTAAACCTAATGAAGACTACATTATTCAGTTGAAATGACACCAATATAAGCATTATAGTTACACCATCACCAAGGAGATATAACTCACCTCAGATCTTGGAATTTTTGGCAATCTTAATCCACTCAGTATAGAAAGAACCAGGCATGTCAATCCTCTCATAAGTATGAGCTCCAAAGTAGTCTCTTTGAGCTGGCACCAAGTTAGCCGGGAGCCGCTCCCTCCTATAAGTATCAAAATAGGCCAAACTTGCTGACATCCCAGGGGTTGAAATACCCAAATTAATAGCAAGACAAATGACCCTATGCCAAGCTCCCTGCCTATCGATTATTTCCTTTGTAAACTCGGGGTCCACTAGAAGGTTTGGAAGGTCTGCGTTCCTGTCATAAGCCTTCTTGATTCTATCCAAAAAGATTGCTCGAATGATACACCCACCCTTCCAAATCCTCGCAAGCTCACCCAACTTAAGATCCCACCCCTTCTCAACACTCTTTGCTCATATCAAGTTCATCCCTTCTCCACACTCTTCCCTCGGATGATACAAAATTAAGGAAGAAAAAAGGAATGAAAAAAGAGAAGAAAAAGATTGAATATGAAAGGGTAAGGGTAAAAAAGTAATTTAATAATTATAACTTAACGAAAAGGGTTAAGTTAACGAAAAAATGGGTTTATTGTACTTTTTCAAACGTTGTATGGCCATTTTGTACTCGGGCCAAACGTTGGGGGGGGGGGGGGGGGTGGTACTTTGGCTTTTGCCCAAAAAAAATTATGCTTGTTAGTGAGTATACATAAATATTGTATACTAGGTTTTTCGATGAAGCAGACAATATCTATATTTGTGTTTGATATTGTATTTTGGATTTGTTTACTGGATTAACTATAATTTGTTAGTATACTAGATTTGCTATAATATTATGCTTATGTAAAAACAATTGGGAGCTAGACAAATCAATTTATCAACTTTGCTCTTATAGTGATTCTCTACAATGTAGTGATAACTAATTTGATTGCTATCATATTAAAATTACAATATTTCGTTCGTTTATTCCCCAAAAATACTTCAGTCTCCTCCTATAATAAGTAGCTCCTTGAAATATACTGGATTTGTGGTCATGAATAGATATTGTATACAGTATTTGCTATAATTTGTTTGTGTTTGATGAAGCGTTTAATATCTATGTGATTTGGCCATAATGAGACATGTTGTTTGGAAGGTCAGTGACTCATGTCGGTTGCAAATTAGGTTATATCCACCGTGTGTTTGATGAATTGCAAATTAGGTTATATTTCAATGAGCATTATTGAGCTTTTTCATGTCAAATTATGTATTCGTTATATATTATTCATATTCTAATATTTACGTATACAACTGTGTATTGATTCAGCAAGTAGGTAATGGCACGAACGAGGGGTAATCTAGGACTATCGACTCGTTCTAGGCAACAACCGGTAAGTAGTTAGTGTTTGATGATTGAAATAATTCATTATTTATAATGCATTTGACATCGGCCGACTGATTAATGAATGCAAGATTATACCCATCAACCAGCCGACACTGGTGAGGGAGCTCGTACTCGCGGTGGAAGACCCCCGAGTACCATACACGAGTCAACTAGTAGTGGTGGCTATGGACATGGTACCACACCTACAAATGTAAGTTGTATTTATATATTTTAAACTAATGAATTTACATGTAATAATATTGTAGCTAAAACATCAATTCTTCGTGTGTGTTTGTCGGTTCCCTTAACTTCCGGCGTTGGAGCGTCTTCTTCTTCATTTGTTGCACATGGAGGTCCAGGTCTGCTAGATCCTAACCTCTTGACTCTGCAGATTCAACACCGTTCACAGTCTGTTTGGAATGGTGTATCGAAGGAGTGCACGTTCCGTAGGTACCCTCCAAAGTTGTCGATGCACCCACGCACACACGAACTATTCGCCATAGCTGGGTAGTATGGAATTAGCTTGATGGGGAGTATCAAGCTTGATTGTGGCTTGCTTACCGCTCTCCTTGAGAGATGGCGACCGGAGACCCAAACCTTTCATCTACCCATAGGGAAAATGACGGTCACGCTATAAGATGTTGTGATGATACCGTTACATATTATTTTGTGGACTGAAGATGCATGGGATATTACAAAACTGTGTGCTCGTGCCCTGTCGAGCCATGTGTCCGATGCAGTTAAGGATTTCGCACGCGGTATTCTTAAACCGTGCAGGTCGCAGCTCAAACGAGTTGGTGAAGGAGCTTGACTGGATGCAATGTTGATCGTTCCGGTGCCAAACACTGGGAAACGAAGGAAAAAGATGACAAGTAAAAATTGAGGCAGACACATATTCCCGAGCCGGTACAACAAGAGAGTGCCCAGCAAGGAAAGTAGAGCCACAACATGATCAACAAGTGGAAGAAAACCCAGAAGATCATATATCCATTTCACAACTCAGATTTCCCCGAAACGGCCAAAACGGATGAGGAAGAGAACGAAAATGTACACTCCAACTTGAATGTAAGAGTTTTAAGTTATTTATATTACTTGTGTTCCTTTTTCCTAATTTGTAATATTTGTTCCAACTATGGTAGTTTAATATTTTATTTGGTGGAGGTCGCAGCTGGGACTGTGACTGGGTTATGGTTGTGGTTGTGATTGTGTTTATGTTCAAAGATTTCTTGTTTGTGTTTGTTGCTAGCTGGGTTATGGTGTTGGTTGTTTGGTGGAGGATGTAGTTGATTGCTTTCCTTGTTAAATGGAGGAGAATGGGAGGAAGATGAATTCGATAAGTGTGATGAATTGATGCAAAAATTGTATTGTGAATTGGTGATAAATTTGTGTATACATGGAAACAAATAACTTTTGTATTCTTGTGAAATAAATTACAACTGTGGCCGCAGTTGGTAATTGAAGAATGGGCCGCAGTTACCAACTGCGACTGTGAGTGAAGTAATTTTCAGAGAGTAAACAACTCTCTGAAAAATGTCTAGAACCCACAGTTTCAGTTGGTAACTGCGGCCTAAATATAGAATGGGCCGCAGTTACCAACTGCGACTGTGGGTTTTAAACATTAACAAGTGGTAAACTAATAGGAACATTGATTTTATCAACATATAACTCCAATGCAGTCCAACTAGAATTCAGATCAACTGTTCTTGCAATCATGGAAGAAAGAGAGTCATCATCGACTACATGCACTACCATAAAATATTTGGAGTCTCCTTTTCCAGCTACATATCGAGCTCGGATTTGAACATTCCATTCACCTTTTGTAGTGCCCCGAATTTCTAATAAGATATCTTAGAAAATACGTGGCACAATCCCAGCAATCCACTTCAATATAATATTAAACACAACCAACACCACTAAAATTTTCAACTTTTATTACAACAAACTTTTACATAGCACAGCGGAAATAAAAAACATCTCAATCATAGTTTTCTTTTTATTTACAACACAAAACAATCTCAAATCTGCTTTTACAATTTACACAAAACACCTATGAATCAATTTATTCCAAAAACCAACTCAAGCATCCAACCTTCAACTCTAGGCAACAACCTGTAACATATGAGGCTAGAGATGATCCCTAACCCCCAAAACTAAAGGGGTCAGCCATAAATGGTGTGAGTGACATAAAACAACAAACAACATAAATAAAACTTAAGCATGGATTCATAAGTAACATATAGTGAACCAAAATACATAAAATATGAGATAGCAAGAATGTAACAACAAGTGATACTAAACCAAGTGTTGAGTGTAGAAAACCGGAAAACCACATGCATAAAACTAAGTCAAGAAAACACAAATTCTATATGTGGACTCTCTAATGCATACTTGTCGAAGTCTATGCATCCCACTCTACATAGGTTCGGTGTAAGCCCTTAACGTCTTCACTTCATAGGGTTCAATCCCCCGTTATGCAACTAATCCTATCACGATGACTACTACGAGATAAAGATAAACTGTGAGAATTAGCCCATGCCTGATAATTCCGGAGATAGATCCCACATCTCAGGTAATTTACCTGGATAATTCCGGAGATCATCCCACACCGAGACATTGACACATCGTTACATGAATACCACATGTGCGTCGCCTCGACTCCAATAATTCCGGAGATCAATCCCACACCGCAAGTAATTACCTGGATAATTCCGGAGATATATCTCACATCGCAGGTATTTTACCTGGATAATTCCGGAGATAAATCCCACACCTCAAGTAAGTTACTTGGATAATTCCGGAGATTAAATCCCACATCTAAAGCCATTCTGAGGTACATAACTCATGTTCCCGTTCATCATATCACCACTAGTGCCTGTCCTTATTATTTTTGGGTTATTTAATTACTTAATGAATCTCCTAGAGTGGTGTACCCTACCGGCCTAAATTCAAGACTGAATAACTGAAATGCCTCTACGGGTCCCAACAAAATAACTCAACACCGGTATATTAGGGTCACACACCTCTAGAGACTCAACTCAAATGTCTAAACCAAAGTTCCACTAAACAAAGTGGCTCAACTGAATATCTTAGAATCAAATGCTTAACTGAATATCTTAGAACCAAAATGCTTACTGAAGGCAAAGTATAGACTGAATTATCTGAAAGCCATTCATTCGAAAGAACACTCAAGTCACAAAAATCCATCAGTACCAGTTGACTCATACTGTGGTAAGTCGACTGTCCAGAGGACAAATATCCAAAATTTTACAAAAATAAACTAAGTCATACCAGTCGACTTGAAAGCCATCAGTCGACTTATTCGAGACAAAATTTCAATACTTCTCAAGAAAATATTCTAAGTACATAAGTCGACCTAAAGAGGATAGGTCGACTGTCCAGAAAGGACTGAAATAATTTTACAAAATAAAGATCTCAGGACACCAGTCGACTGCATAAGAGTCTAGTCGACTGTCCAGAGGGGATTTCAAAAGAACTGAAGATACAACAGTAGTAGGGTCGTACCAGTTGACTGAATAGTAGATCAGTCGACTGTCGGCCTACAGGTTTCATAAATTAGGTCTGATTACAAAATCGAAACTGGAGTTTTCTAAAGATTCGTTGTTTATGAAAATAGTTCGTATTCAAGAAAAATGACAAATCTCAAATAATCTCTATTGTGGATACATTACTCAAAACATCAAATACCTCAAAACTCAAGTTCTCATGTTCTATATTCTGATTCTTCTATTAGGGTTTCTCATTTCTAAATTTCTTTCACAACTCTTAATCAAAATCTGATTTACAAATATAAGATCCAGATGCTCATCATCCGATCATAACCATGCTCAAATCTTAACATGCTTTTAGCAATACGATTTCATAACTCGAGATCTACTCAATATTCTTAAGTCCCACAAACATGGTACAAATAATAAACTTTGCATCATTATCATGCAAAAATACTAAATAACATACATGTCAAACCAACAACATAACAATCGATCACATCAATCAACCACCATACAAAGTTCATATCATTCATACAACAAAACAAAACAATTTCATATCACTCACAAAGCAAACAAAACAAAACAAAGTCACTCACTTTGAATTGAGAAAATCCACGAAAAAGTCTTCCTTTTGCTAGATCAAAACTTTCTCTTCCTCCACCAAAACAAATCTCAAAAATTCTGTATTTTCAGTAATGACGGCTGGGAAAAATCCCTTTAAATATCCGGGATTAGGTTTAGGGTTTTACCCATTTTGCAAAATAATCCTTTCCAAAATACAACTTCACATATATAGGTCTAGTCTTGGAAATTCAATCAAAATTCATTTAAATTAGGATTTAAAGGAAAATATAAATTCTAAATCTCAACCAATACTGTTTAAAACGTCCAGAAATTACATTTTGCACTTTAACCCCTAAAAATGTCAAATTTGCAAAAAGATCATTCTTTTCTCAAAATTTGCGAATAGTTCCAATTAATTTCAGAAAAATCTGGAAAAATACCAAATAAATCCCAAATATTAAATAATGATTTTTCATAAAGAAAACTAAATTTTCAAATCCTTTAAAAGGTATTTACATGTGTTTTGCACGTGTACAAAAGATAAATCTTTTAGAAAATATTCATTAAATCCTCAAAATTCGTTTAAATTCATTGTCAAATATTTAAAATAATATTTGAAAATACGGGGTTCTACACCTTTATCCCATTTAGTAATTTCTTACACATTTTCCTACTAGTTCGTGCTTTGCAATATATAGGGAGCCCAAACTACTTCCGGTTCAACATCACTATAACATGCTCCTAACTTTGAGTCTCGAATTAATTCTCCCCATAATATTGCAAATAGGAATTTTGTAATCCATACATATACGTACATGGAAGAAAATGCAAGTAATTATCTAATAAAAAACATAAGACACATAATTTATACTTTCTACAGTTGTATGAATACCTTCAAAAAACCATCGGTGTTTAAGAGTGGAGATGACAAAACAGATGACATCAGATAATTCGAACACGGTGCTAATTGTCGGGGGTGTTGTCGGATTGAATATGGGTGTTGGTGATTTGGAGAATTTGATGAGGAATAGGGAAATTAGGGTTTGGGGATTGAAGGTTGATGAGGACTGGAAGATAAGGTGATTTGGAGAATTCGGAAGAGATTTTACGGAGTGGAAGGAGCTAGATTAGGGTAGCAGGAAATTTTGGGTTTTGAAATTGGGTTAATTACGCATACAACAAGTTTCAAGAAGAAGAAGAGATGAAGTGAAGTGAACGGGAAAAATTCGATGTTAATAACTGGACCTCATATGATGGTATAACTAAGGTCGCAGTTGAGAACTGCGGCTTAAGTGTTATTGAGGGTGCAGCACCCAACTGCGGCCTCAGTGAAATCTCCTTTGAGCTACTTGGACTTGAGAAATTGCAAACCAAGTATTGGAAGTCTATTATGGTATGTACTTAAGCCGCAGCTCACTACTGCGGTCCTAAAGTCAAAGAAGCCGCAGATCAGTATTGTGGCTTATGGGACAGACCTATCATCAAAATTAGTTTCGAAATAGACCTATTTTGAAAATTAGTTTAAAAAACTGACCCATTTGCCGGCTAGAGCATCTGTAGTCGTTGCAATGTAAAATTATCCATATATGGATAAATGAAAATAGGAATCCCACACTACAAGAAAAACCCTTTTTCGCAACAAGATTTTGGCAACGAATTTTTAATCGTTGTGAAAATTAGTTACGGCAACGCGAAAGTTGTTGCTAAAAATAAAATAAAATTTCCCTCCTCCAAAATGCCTTGCGCGGGCCTTTGCAAATCTCCCCTCCAGATTGTGTAAATTGGAAACAATAAATGTCGTTGCGTATATTTCCTTATATCTACTGCAACGACAGTATTGTTGCCAAAAATATAAAAAATTAAAAATAAATAACAATTTTAATAAACCTCTCTCTTTTTCCTTATATCTGCTTTTTAATAAACAATCTACCCTCTCTCTGTGCTTTTGTTTTCTTTTTTGCCCAAAAACCCTCCCCGCTCTACCCCTCCCCTGTCCTCTTCGATCAGGAAAAAGAAAAAACAAAAAAACTAGGGCATCAAAAAGCAATGTCGAAACTCAGTTCCATGCTCAACGTTGCCCTAAAATCTAGGGTTTCACCTCTCGTCCCCTTCCAATCCCTCTCACTCCATCGATTCTCCACCGAAGGAGTTGCGCCGCCGCCGCCGCCGCCGCCGCAGCAAGGTCCCCCCGTCGATCCCTTCTACCAAGATTCTGACGGTATCCACTCATCCCACTTAGGGTTAAGGTTTTCAAAATGATCATTCATTTCTCATGTGGTTCTTGCTTTGAATCATTCATTTATCCTTTAAATTTTAGTTTCACTTATTTTTTGTATTTCTACTGTATGTAATTAAAAAAAAGTAGTTTAAGTTAATTAGCGCAATGTAGAAGAGTTTAGAGGGCACTAAAGAGTCTCTTTTGAATAAAAAATTTAGATATAGGAATTAGGGGTGATGGAAGCTTATTGATCAGTTGGCTTGTGTTTGGTTTAAAGGAAATTGGAAGAAAGAAAGAAAATGAATTGAAGGCAGAGAAGAGGAAAGGCAAGTAAATTCTGCGGAAAAAAAAACATTTGGTGTAAGAAAGTGGGTTTAGAAAAAAAAAAAATAGAATTGGTGAGGTAAATTTAACCAATAGGTAAAAGAGTGTGTAAGGTAAATCACCTGCTCAGGGGGGGGCGTATGATGTATTCAAATGAACCTTTTCATGTCAAGGGAGGTGCGAAGAAATACTATTTTGTGATTATTTAGATGTATTATCAGTGTATGTAAGACTTTGACAATATAGGCATATTATAGTACACTTCTAGTGAGATGCTTTGCTTTTAAAAATTGAAATATGTTGAAGCCTCACTGTAGTAGTAGTAGTAGTAGTGGAGCAAGGAAATACTTTGCTTCTGCCTACTTTAGCCCTTGGGTTGCTTTATGGCACAAAAGCTTGTTCTTTCTGCTTTTTTAACAGTTGGAAGAGGGATTAAGCACCATTTGCTTGTTTCAAAGGCCTTGTTGCGTATGATATGGACAACCTAAGTTGTTATTCATTCAAAGGGGTGCCCTTACTTCCTTGTCCTCATCCATACTCATAGCGGTGACCAACAATTGCACTGCCCAGTTAAGACTCCACAAGAATGATGACTTGTGCGGAAAACCAACTGAGATAGTTTGGATGAGAGAACCATTCAGGAAGTGTAGTTAGATACTAGGAGTCTAAGATTATAGTAAATGGAGCAAATAAGATTAGGGATAGATATAAAACAGACTTGCATAAGCATTTTATTAAATTATTAGCGAGTACTTCTTAATAGGGAAAAATGTTTCATATGGCCAAAACTAATTGTTGGAAAGGTCTAGAACAATCGTCACATGGACACTTACACACTTTATTATCAATTTCCCACAGTTTATTACTACCCTTAACTTGAGTTTTGTTTCGGTCAATATTGTTTATTAAGATTTGTTTCGACTTTCATCTTTCGAATTGTTTTAACTTATATGTTTTAGTTGATTTTGTAATCAGGTGTTGTCTATGGAAGGGTGGGTGGTATTTCAAGAAATACACTGAAGACTGATATTATGAATCTCTTTAAGGAGTGCAACTTATCTAAGGATGATATCAAAGTTAAATACGACCTATCCTTCAATCCGATTAGCATGTATGTTCAATCTATTTCTATCTTGCCATATTATTTATATTTGTGTTTTGAATTGTTCTCCAAAGCATAACAAGAAAATCAAACTATATATGCTTGTGTGGACATTGCTGATGATCTGTGGATAATCATCATTCATCTTATCAAATTGCAGTCGATCTAATATTGCTGCTTTAATCATTGTCAGCATGAGATGATGTTTGCGGAAATTCATTGTCAGAACAATATGTACCTCGAAGCTAAGGTAACATATTTTCAGTATTCTGTGAGCTTACCGATACTTATATACATACTAATTGTTCAAATAAGGTTGATAGGATGTTCTGCTAGGAATTCATCATTATGAATTATTTCTGAGGTTAGTTCTGAATATCAGGGTTTTAGCTTTCTATTCATTCATCGAGTCAGTTGATGCTTCAATATCACAATTTGTTAAAGTTCATTTGTTTCCTTACTTTTTCACAGGTATATTTGAAAGCCACTAAGAATGCATTCTTCAGAGCCATTTTTTTCATTTTAATGCATAAACTGCTCAACGATGTTTTCCAGAGCCTATTGAATTTGTTACCTCTCTGATCACAACAAACTGATTTGCCATATCTGATGATAATTAACTATGACAAGTAGAGAGTTGATATCTTATGCTCCTCAATTTGTATATATATGATCAATTCTAACTTCCTTCCCTTCGTCTGTGTTTTTTCCGACTAAATATTTTATATATGCCAGATAACCAGAATGATTAGCTGCTCAATTTTGTTTCTAGATGAATTTGCCATGCTCAATTTCGTTTGTAGATGAATTTTGTTTCTATCTGTATTACTAAAATTCAGAAGGATGTGAAAGGCCATGCTCACAAATGTGTTTGTGTGACATTATCCGACTAATCTCTCTCCAATGTATAGATGAATTCATCCTCGCTACTGACATGCATGACATAATTTTGTTGTTCTATGAACATTAACTTTTAGGATCATAGACACACTTTTCTTTGTATGTATGCACACACATTGAGCATTAGTGTGCATTTCATTGTAGCTAATTCTATGTTTGCTGGTTTCCTGCATATGCTTGAATTTGATTAATTTTAATCTATTTTGACAGTGTTTGCCTTTTTCAGGTGGCGGAGGACAATATCAACAAAATATTACTACGGAGCTGGACATCGCTTGCCAAAGCTTTAACCTCGATGTCCACGAAGAAAGAAGTGAATTGTTCTATATTGTCTTCTTCCTCTTGTTTTGATAGATTTAACCTCGATGTCCAAGAAGAAAGAAGCTAAAACCTCGATGGTTTTCTAATATTTTGATCTTATACTTGTTTTATTTATTCATTTTCTTTAAAATTGATGCAGGATGGAAAATATTAGAAAACCATCGAGGCTAATACTTGGCCAATATTAGACAAGTTTTTTTTGCAATTACTTGGAGGAAGGTGCAGGTTTGTCATGGTTTCTGATTGAGATGTTGTTATATTATTATTGGCTTTAATTCTATTTGACTAGTGTTTCTCATTCCTTGAGTCTATATTTTTCCTTCTTCTGACTTATATTTTTGTATCCTTTGTTTTAGGTTGCCACTGATCGTTGTATAATGGCCATGCTCTTTCTGATTGTAGCTGAGGTAGTAGCAATTATTATTGTGAAGGTCGGACATTTATATTCTCACTATTATTTACCACACCTTTTTGATGTTAAAGCCTCTCTTTATTCAATCTACTTCGCTGCTTATGTTGTATTATTTTTCGTAACAGTTCTGAATCAGTTCTCATTTGTTTGCAGATTGTTACCCCTCACAATAAGGACATTCCTGATATTCCTGGACTTGCCCCACCAGCACAGGCCAATCGAAGACTCCTGTGGGATTTAAGTGAGGCATAAATCCACTTTTAGAAACTGTTCGATACCCTCCTTTTCAACTATAAAGATCATTATCATTCTTCATAGTGAGCAGAGACCGATGATGTTTGTTTTTTGGTTTTCTCAAGCCTCTCTCCCTCATCTTGGTTCCTGTCAAACATTATTGATCTTGTATTATTACCTTCATTTCTAATCACATAAACAGGATATTTCATTTTGAGATGTTGATACTTGTTTTATTTATTCATTTCCTTTAAAATTGTTTCTTATATGACATAAATGTAATATGTTGGACAAGTTTAATATTATAGTTTTTGGAATGATATTGGTTTTTAATGTTTTTGAAGTGTATGCTAGTTTTAGGATAGGGCTGATGCAACGACAATATATAATTTGTCTCGAAAAGAATTAAACTTTCGCAACGACAATTGGTAGCTTTAGCAACGACTATAGTTGTTACCAAAATACAAGTAATGCAAAGCAATAATAAAAATAATTCCAAAACAGTCGAGCTTTGTCAACGACAGTAGTCGTTGCCAAAATAGAAAGAATGTAAGGCAACGACAATAATTCATTGCAAAAAAAACATCTTTAGCAAAGACATGAGTCGTTGCCAAATATATGAAGTATGTTTGGCAACGACAAAAGTTGTTGCGATTGATTTTATACCTTAGCACGGGTGAAATTAGGTATGACAACGACAAAATATATTGCAACGATAGAAAGTCGTAGTCAAAATCTTTCGCGATGCCCGGACGCGCAACGACCTTGCAACGACAAATGTCGTTGCCAAAAATATTTTTCGCAACGACAAACGAGTTTTAGCAACGACATTTGGCGTTGCGAAAAAAGGTTTTTCTTGTAGTGACACTTTTGCTGTACTCGTGCAAAGCTATTTTTTAGCTATCTATATTAAAATATTAAGTGACGGCACATGAAGTGCCGTCGGAGAAGAAAAAATTCAAAAAAAACGAGTAAATTTGAGCGACGGCACATGAAGTGCCGTCGGAGCGCGAAAATAAAAAAAAAAATTAATTTTAAAGAACGGACGGCACATGAAGTGCCGTCGGAAAAGGGGGAAAAAAAATCAAGGCATATGGACGGACGGCACATGAAGTGCCGTCCAAGAGCCATATGGACTTTTTTTTGACCTTTTCCACTTTTTCCGAAATGACAAAAACATTTCATTAATTACAAAAAAATTTCAAAAAATTACAAAAACAATTCAAAAATTGCAAAAAAAATTAAAAATTGCAAAAACATTTTCACAAATTGCAAAAAAAAATAAAAGAATACAAAATCCTTCGGACGGAAGTGCCGTCTGAGGATTTGGGGAGTGCTGGAATTTTTTTAATCGAAAAAAAAAAATCAAAGGACGGCACATGAAGTGCCGTCCGAGGGATTTGGAGGATTTTTTAATTGAACAAAATTATAAAAAATCAAGCGACGGCACTTGAAATACCGTCTCTCAAATATCGATAAAAGGTATATCGATTCTCATTTATAGCAATCGACTATAGCAATTTATCGATAAAATAGATATTTGGCAAACGAGTGCAGCACGTTCGTTTGCCAAATATCCATTTATCGATATTTGGCAAACGCTTAGCAGTTAACCCTTCATATGTCACAGATCCATCACCAGCACTCCTAATAAATCATGGATACACCGCCACCCCCACCCCCACCGCCACCGGCACCATCATCATCATGGTCAACAATAGAGGAAGCCCAAACCCACTGCCACCACCTCCTCCATCACACCGTCCCCTCCCTCCCAACCCCATCCAAAATCTCCCCTTCCTCCAAGCTTACCCTCCAACGCCTCCTCTCCTCCGAACTCAACTTCCTCTCCTCCCTCTCCCCTTCTTCCCCAAACCCTAACCCTAGCCTCAACCTGAGCCACCTCTCCTCCCTCATCTCCACCATCCTTCACCCCTCCCTCCACCACATCTCCCGCCTCTCCACCAAACCCATCTCCATCCACGTCCACGTCACCCTCATCTGCACCTTCGACCTCTCCCCTTCCTGGTTCTTCGTCTCCGCCCAAAACCCCCTCCACCTCTCCGTCCCCTCCCTCCGCTCCCGCCTCCTCACCATCCGCGCTGCCGTCAATCATGCCACCCCTTCCCTCCGACCCGACTTCATCTTCTTCGTTTTCGCGAAAGGAGTTTCAAATGATGTGGTGCAGTGTTTTGTCGAGGAGTTTGGAGGAGGTGAGGTTGACTTTGGGTTTGGGAGGGTGTTTCGGATGAAGGTTGGTGTGGAGAGGGATTGTGAGGGTTTGAAGGGTTGTTTGGAGGTTGGAGATGGGAAGGAGGGGTTGATAGGGGAGGGGGAGTTTGGGGGGTTGGTTATGGGGATGAGAAGGGATGGCAGGGAGTTGGTGAATTTTGATACGACGGCGCTGGTGGCGATTGTGTCGGGGATTAGCAATGGCGGGTGTGAGAGGCTGATGGAGAGACCGGAGGAGGAGATGAGACGGAGGTTTAAGAGCAACTACGAGTTTGTCATTGCGCAGGTATTGTTGTAATTTTTTATCAGACATGCGAAAGATGTAATTAAGATTTATAATGTTTTATATTGACAATCACACTGATCAACGTGGTATGGTATGTTTGTGTGTTGGTTACTTTGATTGTACTGTTAAAATACAAGACAAGTGTGTCAATCATTATTGAAGAAATTCCAAATTATATTGGCAAAATTACTGTTAGCGAATTGAGAGTAAGGATGCTGAAGTATATTACAAAAATTTAGAGTGTCTTCATCTTCAAAGATGATGCACAAAACCTGTGTAAAAAGTAGAGAAGATGTGAGGTTAAGTATAGGACTCCAATAAGAATATAGAAACAAAATGTGAATGGCGTTATTATGATTCACGTGTTATCTCTCACTCGATCTACATCAACTCTATATTCTACATGTAGTATCTTTTTGGTAGAAATCTCAAGGAGATAAATAGGCTTGACCCTTTTATCCTACAACCCTTGTATAGCTTTCTAAGACTTGGGAGAAAGGTCAGCTAGGAGAGATATTAGAAATATATAGGAAGGAACGAATTGATATCTAATCAGGACATTACTAGATCATCGCAGTATCTTTAGAATATGCAGAGATCTTTATTGAAAATAGTGAATATCAGACTTCGCCAATCCAAATTAATGTAGATATAAACCCATACCACTCTTCCGCAATTTCCTTTTGGTCATACTCATGTTATTATTATTTTTGAACAAGACCATAAGCAGACACTCACACTCACTTTTTCCCTATAAAGAAAATTCCCGATCTGTCGTTCACCATCGAAGAGGCTGACTAGTAGACCTTAGTGATGCAAGACCCTAGCGGCAATTGCGTTAGACGAATATACATATGGAATCTTCAATTCTCTTACATTCTTCCCGTGGCTTCACTAGAAACATCCACCGACTATGAATCACTGATAATTCTAGTTGGTAGCCATATCGTTTGACACATGTGGATACTCGTGGGACACTTGAGCACATTATGACATTAGATTTTAGTGTATTTTTCAAAATTTTCCTTGTGTTGGTGAGTCATTTGCATCGTGCCCATATCGGCATGTCCGTGTCCATGCTTCTCGGATTAATTTTGGGCATATGGCTGATAGGTTAAGGGCACAAATTCTGCAATATTTTGTCACACTATGAGAACTCGATGGTTGCGAAGCAATTAATTTATAAACATGTATTCCCCCACCCCCACCCCAACCCCAGTCACCCACTGACACACAGAGAACCACTACATCCCCCGCTTGTCCACGGCTTCATCAAAGAGGAATTTTGGCTCTAAATGGAAGATTGTCGGAAGGTTGGTAGCCAGTTGACAGTTGTAATATTTTCATCCTTTAATAGAGCCCCTAATTTTGATGAGGAAAATGCTTAAGATAATGATGTGGTGGTGATGATGATCGAAGTTATTCAAGCAATTTATATTATTTCAGGGTGTTGATATTATTTCAGGGTGCCTTTTACACGTAAAACCCCCATATATTGCTAGGCAGCAATTGCACGTGCGAAGAAAGCATATTATTTATGCAAATGTAACCAAAGTTTTGAAACTCGTGATCCGGAGCGAGAAGTGGTTTTTTTTCAAATATTTGGATCGGGATCGTTATCGATAGGATCAGTAATATCAGATCGGATCGGTGTATCAGATTCTTTGGATCAAGCATTTTTAAAAATACTGAAAATATCTAATATATTTCTATAATCAAATTATTTGTACAAAAAATAATTTTAAAAAAAATGAATTTATGAATACAAATAATTCTTTTTACAAATTTAATATTTTCAAGAACATTTTAATTAGTTTCAAAGGATTTTAATGTAAAATAAAACTAGAACAATAGATATAAGTCGACCAAATAATATAAATTTTATTTACATACAAGGGGAAAAAGTATAAGCTAGACATAAAATGATGTTCACTAAATTACATCTCCATTGCTTGGATAAGAGGAATCACATTAATAGAAATTCAAATATTTGATTTTTTTTAATTATAGGATCGGTGGTTTCGGATTGAGATCGGGCCTATCCAATTGATCCAATTGCTAACTGGCCGATCTCCGAGTTATTATGCCAATCATGAAATTTAAAGGTTGTATCGGATCGACCTCTTGAAAAATGATCCAGATCGGCTGATGTTTAAAACCATACATCTAACGTTGGAATTGATTTTAATGCTCTACAATTCTACCACATTTTCTACTTTGTCTTGAGTATCAGAGTATGTATCTCATAAACTTGGCTGCATAGTAATTTAGGATATATGCGAGAAGGTGTGTATCCTCTTAAGTCCTCAAGGATCCATGTCCTTGATCTTGTATCGACATGGTTAGCTAAGTTACTCAGTAGTTATTATTTCTTAAGAAGTTGTTGCGCTCTTCCCCTGAATATTTTTCACTTGAGTCTTGGTTAAGCATCAGTATGAGTTTCTGACCCATTGTTTTTTTAAACAGTTTGGGATGGTCCCAATTATACAAGTTTTCTTTTGCAATTTTGTATCTTCTATTTTCTATCCAGCTCTTTCTTTCTGATGTATCGCCAGAATTGTCTTTGCTCTTCTTCGTTCTTTAACCCATATTATTTTCTAAACAGAAGAGGCCTTAATAGACATAAAACTGCAGTGATAGCTATCAGAATGAACTTAACTTTATATTTGAGCATCATGTACTCCGCTTGAATCTGTGTATCATGCTCATCTATCTTATCTGCCTTCTATGACGTATTGACCACATGTTTTTCTTGACTTTGGCTTTTTTGCTTAGGTTTTTATCATTGTTCTATAAATTGATCACTGCCTACATGTGTATCCATTGATTACTTATAGGTAATGTCTGAACTTGAGCATCCCATCCTACCTGAGCTTAGAACTGTCATTGAAGGAAAAAAAGGAATCGTCTGTGAAAGCGTCTGTTCAGAGTTCAAGGAAATTGTTTTCATGGCTGGAGGGCCTAATGAGAAGTTGCGGGCAGATATTCTAATAAAACATCTATTGTGAGTTTCCGATGTGGGTTTCATATTGTAATTAAGTGTTATTGCTTTGATTTGTTTTATTTTTATGTCTACATCCTGATTAGTTTTACTGGATAGGGTTGTGCCAGACAGGCCTTCAGAACGTGTTGCTAGTTTACCAACAACCAGAAAGATTGCTGCAAAGAACAAAGTAGTGTTTGGGACAGGTGACTACTGGCACGCTCCGACTCTGACAGCAAACATGGGATTTGTAAGAGCTATTTCTCAGATTGGTATGTCTTTGTTTACTGTCGAACATAGACCACGCGCTCTAGTTGGTGACTAATCTTCTACCCTTCGCACTTACATTATTTAAAATATTTTTTTTGTAAAGAACGAGCTGAGATGTATTGCATCCAAGTTTGAAGGTGCTGGGCTAGCGATATCTTGGATTAGCAGGTTAATGAGATAGGTCCAGATTGTATACTGTACAATAGACTTTTGCATTCTGCAAGTTTTAAGAAAGTTATGAGTTACATGTTTGTTTCTAGTTCCTGTAGTCTGTCGTTATAACAGTTCTCTCCCAGTGCAATCAGAATTCGTAAACGAGCATCAGATTACATTATGAAGCACTTGAACAGTAAACAGCTAAGCAACTTGATGCTGCACTAGCAGAGTACTCAATCATTTGATAATCTACAGTGAGTCGTACCAGACATTTTCAAATATGGTCTTAGAGCATCTGTAGTCGTGGGCTAAAAATTCAAAATTTGGAAAATTTTCAAAAAAACGAGCTGTAGTCGTCGTCCAAATACCCAAATTTTGGGTGTACGAGGAACAGTGCGTGGCCAAATATAGCAGACGATTTGGCCAAATGCAAAATATAGCGAACGAATCATTTTCTTTCGTCCGTCAGAATTGACGAATGATAATCCTTCATCTCGTAGGTGAGACGAAGGATTAAATAAAAAAAAGAAGGGACGGACGATTATACATCATCAATCTCAACGGACGAACAATAATCACTCGTCCCAGGTATTTTTCCTTTTTTTTTTTGTGGTTTAGTGCTTTTAAAAAAAAATATTAAAAAATTAAAATGGGACGGTTGATTATACCCCGTCAATTTCATTGGACGGGGTATAATCTCCCGTCCGTATCTTTTTCCCAATTTTTTTTTAATTTTTTTTATTTTTTGTCTTTTAGTGCTAAAAAAAAAAATTAAAAAAAAAAAAGAAGGGGACGGTTCATTATAGAATGTCAATTTGAGTAGACGGGGTATAATGCCCCGTCCGTTTACTGTTCACTTTTTTTTTTTTTGGTCTTTGTGTTAAAAAAAAATAAAAAAAATAATAATAAGGGACGGACGATTATACTTCGTCAATCTACATGGACGAGTAATAATCTCTCGTTCGGCTATTTTTTAGCATCGAACGACTGCAGCAACATTCTCTTTTTTCTATTTGCTATTTGCTATTTATCCAAAATTTGGCATGAACGACTACAGATGCTCTTAAAGGGTACAAAAAAATAATATTAAGAGTAAATTTAATTTATACTAATCTCTTAGTATAAAATTTGCATTTCCTTAATGCATTCACAAAAGGTATATATCAAAATTTGAATAGGTATTTTAACTAGTTTAACTCATCATATTTTCAGATTCATTGCACCTGCACTCTCAAAAGTAAATACTAATCACAAACAAAAAAGAATTATACATTACCCAACTTGCGAACAGATACTCAAACAATCAATAATACTCTAGGGATAATAGAAACTTAATTTTAGTTCAGCATAATTGATAAACCTTCCAGAGAAATATCTTTATCAATACAAAAACTTAACTAGTTTGAAATATAAAAAAAGTGAAAATAGCTCAAAAGAAACCCTAGTTCAGTTTGAAGCAATATTCAATATTCATGTAAGGAAATTGATAGCAGTTCCAGTGTTCCTGAACTCCATAATCAGGGTAGAGACTCCAGAAATTAAAGTTCTAGCCATGATCATGTATGCGGACTGAGTCGGATGAATCCAGCCCCCAGCGTATGCTTTCCACTGGGGCTGAGCATGCTGCCATTCTAGGAGCTCCTCACAGCTCGTCCATATCAAAGTTATAGTCACCACCACTTCAACAACATGCCTTAAATAAAGAGGACCCATTGAATCCTATCGAAGAAGTAGTTTAGAATTTATTAGATAGAAACATATACTAATTACTAAAGCTTGAGATGAAGATTTGTAGGATTTACTTGAAGATCCGAACTTCTGACTGTTTATATACAAGATCCAAGCTAAAATCAGGTTGGATTGACATGAGCTAGCCGATCAATTTATCTAGCTCCGTTAACACATAATCGATTCATTTCTGAACAAGTTTCATTCTTGACCATGGACCAACTATTTGAATATGATTAAAAAAAAATATTTGAATATGAATATTTCATATTCAGTGTTGCTGCTAATTTTGATGTGGGAGTAAACAGATGATTTGTAGATTCTTCTGGAAATAATAAAAACAAACATGTTGACTTCTTGCCGGCGTTGGCTGTTTCTTGCCGTTGTCGCTAACCTGCAAAAAGTTCGAAACACCAGAATTGTTCCCAGCGACGAACCCTCTGACGCTCAAGTCAGTAATCAGGAAGATTATGAAAGAGCGATTTGTGGAAAAATATTGATTACTTTTTTTATAATGGGGGTAGAGGGGTATTTTTAGTCGCATTTTGGAAACAGTTTCGAGATAATCATTTATTTCTAGTTCTCGATGTTTTTGGATAAGATGTAGAGTTTAAATTGTTTCATGATAACATATTTTTAAACCGTCTCTTAGAGATAACCATGAATTTGAATTACTCTTTCAATGACCTGGACTAGTTTGTAATGGGCCGTCACCTTACCCAGTAGGACAGACCCATTTTTGGGTTATTGGACTTAGAAAAGACCCAGTTCCCATTTTCGGACCCATTTATAGGTGAAATTACCATTTTACCCCTAAGAGCTTTAAGATTCGTGCCCGATTTGAATGGTCCCGATTTAGTTCTATTTTTACCCATATCACAAGCCCCCTGCACTTCTGAAGACTGAGTTTCGCTGCTTTTGAGGAGTAGTTTGCCCATTTTTAATGACTTATAGAATTTATCGGCGTTCTCGGGAGAGTTTGGATCTTGCTCAAGGTGTAACAGTGTCATTGTGAACTTTTAAAATACCCAAAATTATTCTCAGAATTTTCTGGATATTTTGTGATTTTTCCAGATTTTTCTGATTTTTTTCCAATTTTTAATTATTTTTTTGAATTTTTTTATTCAATTTCCAAATTTTAATAATTAATTTTCGAAAATTTTCAATAATTATATTTTTCAGAAAAAATATTTTCCGAATTAATAATTATTTTTAGAATTTTTATTTTTTTCGATTATTTAATTAATTTTCAGAATTTTTAAATAATTAATTCAATTAAATAATTAAATAAAAGAATTAAATAAAAGGAATTACCTTGATTTAATCACGATCGAGGGCGTATCGGGAGGCAAAAATTTTCTCTCCATTTCAAGATCGGTGTCAAGAGTGCTCGGCACGCATCATCGAGCTCTAGCGGGGTCGACGTGCTGACATGTGGAAGTCAATGGTTGACCGTTGACTCGGTCATCGTTGACCGTTGACTTTTTTGATTTATCTCAACCGTTGATCACGATCAAGCACGGGTCGGGAGGCGGACTTTTTCTCTCCATTTCAAGATCTGTGTCAAGAGTGCTCGGCACGCATCACTGAACTCCAGCGATGGGTCGGCGTGCTGACACGTGGCGGTCAACGGTTGACCGTTGATCCCTTTTTTTTATTTAATCTCAACCGCTGATCAAGATCAAGCACGGATTGGGAGGCAGACTTTTTCTCTCCATTTCAAGATTGGTGTCAAGAGTGCTTGGCACGCATCACCTAGCTCCAGCGATGGATCGACGTGTTGACACGTGGCGGTCAACGGTTGGCCATTGACTTTTTTTGGGGGCAATTTCGTTCAGTGTCATGTTTGCTCGGTGCATATCTCCAAGCGCTGTTGATGCCTCAGCAAAGCAACACATGGCAATTTTGACACATTTCGCGTTGACTTAGTCAACCCATTGGTTTGCTTTGTGCAGTTGCATTGTAATTGGCTTTTCGGTGCTACGAAGGCCGGATTAGGGTGTGTGACCCCTTGTTTCGAAGATGACTCGAAGCTCTACAATTTCTCTTCAGAGGTCCGTAGAAGATTCATCCATCTTTAGGGTCAAAACATGCCCACATTGTCTTTGTGAAGTTGAGAAGAGCTTGTGCGTCGGGATCTACGAGAAGGGGTTTCACCATGGGAGAGTTATGAAGAATAGCTTGGCAATGGGGAGCTCGGCAACTGTTAGAGCTAGGCAAAGTGAAGTTTCGAGGCTTTGGAGCCCTCGTGGTGGCAGGAGAGAGCTCGGCGATGAGCTTTGGCAAGTTCGGCGAATGAAGAGCTCGGCGGAGAAGCCCTCGGGCTCGGCGGGGATGTGGAGGAGCTCGGCGAAGCTAGGGGTGCTTAGCAGCTTGTAGCTTGGCGAGTTCCTCTTGGCTTTCAAAAAGAGATTGTAATGTATGTCGGGAGCAACCCCTGTGATGGAAAGGCTGCCTATCTTTGTGCCAAGCTACTTGTGGCGGAGTTGGTGCTTGCTTGCTTACAGGAGAAGTCGTTCGATGCGAAAGTGGGACCCGGTCACTTGAGGAGGGTGTTAACTCGAAGGGAGTTGGCTTCGATGTTGCCATTTGAGTTCGACAAGTTTGTAGAAGCAACTCAATGAAGGAGATGGATGTTGTAGCCGATGCTTGGAGTTGGAGCTCGGTGACGGTCCTGAAGGAGCTTGGAAATCAAAGAGATCGAACGGTCAGAAGAAGCGAGAGCGACACATGTCCATTGACCGTTGACCATTGATCGTTGACCATTTTTTCATTCGCGACGTTGGTGCCAAGATTTCTCGGCAAGAGCTGTCGAGGGCCAAGGAGGCTTCGGCGTGCTGGCACGTGGCGCTTTAACCATTGACCGTTGACTCGGTCAACTTTTTATTGGCTCGGCACAGCTGTATTGTAACCCACTTTCCTGGTGCTACAGATGTCCGATCAGGGTGTCTGACCCCTCGTTTTGAAGATAACCTGAAGATCTACAATTTTTCTTCAGAAGTCAGTTGAAGAATCATCATTCTTCATGGTCAAAATAGTCCCGCAACATTCTTGCCTTCATTAAGTTGAGAAGAGCTTTGTATGACCCTTTGGAAGATCCATTCTTGGAGGCGAGTTTAGGGAGCATCTCTAGGGGAGAGTTGACCTTTGAACCAGTTTGGAAGAATGCCACTCGAAAGGCGAGCGGAACGAAGAGCATCACCAGTGTTACCGCTGATTTTGGTGTGGGGGTAAACAGATAGAATTTGTGGATCCGAGGAAAACCTGAACAGCTGACTCGACCTTCTTGCTCCCGCCGCAACCTGCAGGGAAGTGCGAGACACCGGGGTTGATTCCGGCGACGCACCCTCCGACGCTCTTGTCAGTAATCAGTAAAAGATTAAGAAAGAGCTTAAGTGGTGAAAAAGTGATTAACCTGGTCTTGGTGATAGAGGGGCTGTATTTATAGTCGCCTTTGGAATGATTTGGGACCTGATTTCCTGCCTAACATTTAGGAGCAAAATCCTCCTATTCTGTTTTAGGAAAGTAGGCCTTGATTCCCTGGTGAGAGCAAATCAAGCTTATTGATTTGATCTAATCAAATCAGTGGCCTGATTCTCCCTTGGTGGACTGGGCTTGTATCGGGTCGGAACCCGCGCCCAGTTGGAGTGGATTTATTCGCGGGCGGTTGGTTTCGTAAGAAGGAGACCCAATACCCGTTTTGGATCCATCTGTATGTGAAATTACCTTTTTACCCCCGTGCTTCAAGATTCGTGCTCGATCTGGACGGTCCCGATTTAACCCCAATTTTAGCCACATCATGAGCCCCCCACTCCTAAAGGCTGAGCGTGATCAGGCTTTGAGGAGTAGTTCAGCAGTTTCAGTGGCTGATGGAGTTGTATCGGAGTCCAAATGTGGGATTTTGAATCTAGAAAAGGGGGTAGTGAGGTAACTTTTGATGCTGTGTGTTGTTCTTGAGCTGCGTCGGGTATCTGATAGCCTTTTATCCACTTTTTTCGAAGTATTTGTTTAATTCTGCGGTGTGTTTGCTAATCGTTCGGGGGCTTTAGCGGTGCATTCTGGGTGATAATTGTTCGTTCCGGGGTTCGAAAGTGTGTCCCCGAATTTTCAATTAACTCCCAGAATTTTTAGCTAATTTTCCCGAATTTTTAGCAATTTTCTCGCAATTTTTAAACAAATAAAACGATTAAAATAAATAAAAAAAACGATTTAAATACCGATTAATGACGTGGCTCAATCTGAGCCATCGATCGTGGACGGGCGCGAACTTCGGAAAGATCTGATGGTTGTTGTAGCTCGGCAGCGTTTTTCTCCATTTTCGAGCTCGGAAAGGCACTTGCTCGGCTGCCGACCGGAGACTAGGGGGGTTCGGCGTTCCGAGCGACGTGGCGCGATCTGGGCCATCGGATGGTGGCGCGTTTTTCAAGAAAACGCTATCTTGTCTTTTAGCGCACGTGGCGCAATCTGGACCATTCATCGTCAGGAGCACGAATTTCTGAGAGATCGAACGGTCGCGAATGATCGGTGGCATTTTTTCTCCATTTACGAGCTCGGAAAGGCACTTGCTCGGCTGCCGACCGAAGGCAGTGGTGTTCGGCAGGTCGAGCGACGTGGCGTTCTCTGAGCCGTTGGATGTTGGCGCGTATCTCGAGACAGGCGCAGCTCCCAAGAAAACACTATCTTGTCTCTTAGCGCACGTGGCGCAATCTGGGCCGTCTGATTGAGATCGGATGCGAAAGTTGAGGGGAAATTGGTTTTTCCCCGTTTACGAGCTCGGAAAGGCACTTGCTCGGCTGCCGACCGAGGACCTGTGGTTTCTGACAATCCGGGATGGTTCTGTTCTCAATGGTATTAATTGTGCTATGGGACTTGCGCGGCGTTCTGCCTTCCCAATGTCATTAAGGATAAGTCCCTTAATTAATACGCGGCGTTTCAACTTCCGAGGGTCATAATGACTGGTTCTTGAAGGTTGGCTATAAGTACTCTACTTTCTTTGCCATTTCTGTCACAATCAAACACAGAGTTTCAGACCTCGGGGGCACTTAGCCTCGGGTAGTTTCTCTCTTGAGGTCCGGAGAGGTGGTCGCCCTTCTACCTGGTTTTCCCTTTGTTCCTGACGGCCCCAAAGTGGATGTCAGGAGCGAGGGGGGAACGAGGTAGTAGTGGTGACGACCGTAGATCGGATCCGAGGGAGGATTTACTTCAGAAGGACGGGCGGTCGCCTTGTTGTCTTGTTGTTTCCCCATTCCTCACTGCTCCGAATGGGGGTGTTAGGAGCGAGGAACAATAAGACAGTAAGGTCGATGGCAATAGTCCGGACCCGGGGCGTGGACCTCTTCGGAAGGACGGGTGGTCGTTCTCTCACCAAGATCTTCTGCTTTCCTTGGTTGCTCCGAAGCGAGCGTCGGGGTGAGCGGGGGGTCTTGGTGAGAGAGTGACGATCCATGTCCAATGCCGACCTCCGGGCCACCCGAGCCGAGGTGTTGCAGCTCGGGCTTTTGGACCGTTCGATCCTGTTGTTAGCAACTGTGAAGGCGCTGCGGTTAGAGCTCTCCTGGCAAGCCGCGCCTTCCAGCTGCAAACAACTGGCTCGGAACGGTGCGTGTCTCCTGATCCCTGAGTGTGGATGGGTCCCCTCTCATCTCTGTCTTCCTTCCGGGCTGATGGCTTCTGATGGGCGTCAGCCCGGGGGAGTTAGAGACGAGAGGAGTGCCGATCCGTTTCTGACCGGGGCCCGTGGGTCGGTAGGATACTGGCCGAGCCACGGGACCTGGGGGGCGCTTGCCGAAGGCGGCGCCTCAAAACTGAATCAAAATTTTACTGCCTTCTTTGGACGTAGGCGTGGCATCCGAAGGTTCGATCGTTCGAGCGGCGTGGTGTAATTAGGGTCGTTCGATGCTGGCGCGTATCTTGAGACGGGCACGTTTCTCGAGATAACACTATCTTGTCGTGTAGTGTTCTCGACGAGATCTAGGCCGTCTGATTGGGATCGCGCACAAGTATTGAGGAGAAAGCAAGTTTTCTCCGTTTACGCGCTCGGAAAGGCACTTGCACGGATTCCGACCGAACCCTGTAGCCGCAATGTAGGTTTCGCTTGCAGCTCGGATTCCGATCCCCTGGTGCCGAGCTAGCTGACTTGGTGATGGGACAGCGGTTGTGGGCCTTCGCGACGTTTCGAGAGCGGCCCAAAAGTCACTTTGGGAGTCCAAGGGACGTCCCGTTTTTACTATAAATCTTCACCCCCCTTTAGACCAAGTCTCACTTTTCGTTTTTACTCTCTCTCCTCAGTTTTCACTTTGCTGCGAAGTTTTCTGCTCTCTGGCGGTGTTGCTGGCTGTCGCGGTAGCGTTTGTAGACTCCGGTGAACTCTCCGACCGTACACGTCACTTCAAGGTCAGTTTCTATCCCTTCTCTCTTTGAAATGGTTAAGATCACTGAGACCCCCGCCTCGGAACAAACCGTTGGCCGAGGGTATAAGGGGAAGGATGTGGCTGAGCCGAGCGAGCAGGAGGTCGTTCGCCCGGATAGAGAAGGTGATGTGGCCGAGCGGCCTAGGGAGGTTGAGGCCCCGTCCGGGATAGGCAAGGCTGTGGTCACCATTGTGGAGACGCCGAAGAGGGCGGGGGCGTTCGGTCGGCAGCCCATTGTCTTGTCGAGTGTGGGCGGCGTCCGGGACTACGCTGATGACGTCCTGGAGAAAGTGACTTAGGGTACAGCCCCACTGGTGGAGGAGAATGAGCCGAGGGAAGTTTCTGAGGTGGACCATGCTATCTCGTCGCTCACCGAAGATGACCTTCGGATGATCCGAGAGGGATTCCGGATCCCGCAAGAGTATGTCCTGCTTCTCCCTGGGCCGGGTTTTCGAGCGAACACGAGCTGTTCGCCAGACGTGTGTGTCTTCCCGGTCGATTCCCTTATCGCCGGACTCCGCTTTCCCCTCCATCCGTTCGTGGTCGAGGTCTTGGTCTTCTACGGTTTGTGTCCTGCTCAGCTGGCGCCGAACACATGGAGGCATGTTACAGCCTTCGTCCTTCGATGCCAAGAGGTTGGCGCTAAGCCGAGCATGTTCCTCTTCCGTAATCTTTACCGACCCTGCCAGCCGAGGAAGGAAGAACAGAGGTTTTACCTGTCGCCCCGGCCGGGCGTGAAACTGATCGAGAATCCGGACTCGATCAAACACTGGAAGACAAAGTACTTCCTCGTCAGATCCCTGATGCCGTGGGTGATACCGGCGGTTTGGGAGACGGAGGGCCTGCCCAAGCGCACCAAGAAGGAGGTGCCACTGAATGAGGGAGAGGCCGAGGTCCGGAGGAGGCTCCTCGCTTTGCCGACCATGAGTTGGAAAGATATTACAGAGGGGGATCTGTTCCGTGGGGGTCTCAGTCCGATCGACCCTCGTACGCTTCTGGTATTTATACTTATCGTTTAAAGCTCATGAAAATTTATCTAAGTTTTTCCGTTCGGCTTTTGCAGAGACGATGAAGATGGACTACAGAGCCCTGATGGCGAAGGGTCGTTCGGAGCAGGAGAAGAAGAAGAGGTCGGCGGCGGAGACTCAGGAGAGCCGGCCAGCGAAGAAGCCTTCGGTTGCGAAGACCGCCGAGCAGCCGAAGGTCGTGGTCCCCGACCCTGCGGAGGTCCAGGTCCTCGACCCGCCCGCCCCGGATGCACCGATACCGACCCCGAAGGGGGACGCTCCTGGTCCGTCGATCGGCACGTTCGGCGTGACGGAGGTGTTGTCCCTCCAAGTTCCGCCCCTGACTGCCGAGGCGGAGAAGATCCTGACTGAGCGTCACAAACAGATCTTCGTCCCCGACTGGCAAGTCATGCAGGTCGACGGCTTCTTGGGCGATGGCAACATCTGTATGGAGGCCGTGAAGCACCTGCCTACCCCGAAGGACCGAGCGACCCTGAAGGCCGGGCAAGCAGGGGACGCCGTGATGCAGATCGCTCGGAACACTATGTCGGTAAGTTGACCGGGCTCTTTCTCTTTGGCTTTTCTCTCCTTGAGTTCTTCTCCCCCTTTTTCCTTTTTATTTTTGGCACCAAGTGTTTGGGTTCGGATTTTAATCCGTCGCTCTTTTCCAGACCCTCTGCCACTTCAACTTCTTGGTCGAGGAGATGGTGAGCAAGGAGCAGGAGAAGGAACGGGAGAGGGCGGAGCGCGTCAAGGTTACGCAGCGGCTTGATGCCGAGCAGCTTCTCTCGACGAAGAGATCTGCCGAGGTGAAGGGGTTGGAGGGGTAGCTGGCCCAGTCCATTCAGCTGTCGAAGGACACGGCGGCGAAACTTGAGGTCGCGGAGAAGGAGGTCGCCGAACTGAAGGAGGCCCTGGCCACCGCTCGGTCGGAGGCGGAGAAGGCCCAGAGGAGAGCCGAGAGGACCCAGGCCAAGCACCAGAAGAAGGTGAAGCGGGTGAAGAAGGCCGTGCAGGAGGAGGCCGCTCAGCATATGCTCCAGAACATGGAGGAAGCCTACGGTCGAGCGCTGACCCACATAGCCACCAGGAACCCGGGCTTCGACATCTCCTCCTACCACTTTTACGACCCCGTGGAAGGGGAGGAGGGCGTGCCCGAGGGGATGCTCGGGCCGGTGGGAGAGACGGAAGTCGTCGAGGGTCCTGCGGGGTCCGAGGTCGAGGGGGAGAAGGTGGACGGCTCCGAGGAGGAAAGCTGGAGCGAAGGCGAAGGGGAGGACGGTGGCGAGGACAAGACCGAGGGGTCGACGGACCCGAGCGGCAAAAAGGTCGACCCCTGACTCGGTTGTCTTCTTTTTTGCATTTTTCGTTTTGTAAGCCTAACCGCGGACTGGCCACCGCTAGTGTAAAGCTTTCACTATGATTTTGAAATGAAAATATTTTGTTTGGCCAAAATTTGTCCAAGTGTTGAGCTTCGGATTTGTGTGTTCCGAGTGTTGGGTATCGGATTTATCTCTACTTTTCAGGTGAAGTTTGGTCCGGTCACGGAGCTCGTCTGCCTCCGGAAGGAATTGGCCAAAATGAAACATGAGCTCAAGGACAGCCGACAGAGGCGGTTTCTTCTGCTTGGCCAGGCGGAGGAGGTGAAGGCAGTTCTACGGAGGCAGTGCCGCGAGCTGTATCAGCTGCGGAAGCACTACCCAGCCCCTTGTCCCGAAGGGGAAGTCGAGCGGCTCCGCGGGGAACTAATCACCGCCGAGCAGAGGAATGCCGATCTTCTGGCAGAGGTCCGACACTTGGAATTGGCGGAGAGGGAACGCTCGGTGGAAGCAGTGACGCTGGCCTCCGAGCTGGAGAAGGCGTTGGCCGAGCGCAAGAGGCTAGTGGCCGACGTCGACAGGCTCAGAAGGATCACGATAGATAGGGGAATTGAGGTCACCCACTTCCGTCGGCTCGCTGCCGAAGGTGCTAATGCCTCCGGCTCGTCAAGGCCTTTTCGCCCGATGAGGTCGGCGAGGGACGACGTTCTTAGAGACAGGATTGTCGAATTGGAGGAGGAGATCGCGTCGCTCAAGCCCGCGCCGGAGAGGGCTAACGTTCGCAGTACTTCGTGCACCCGCGAAGAAAGTGAGAAGGGGATTTCGTTCTACGAGCTTGCGACACGCTCGCCTATGACCAGGCGGAGTCCGGCTGATGCGCAGAGCAGCGCGGCTGTCTCGTCGAGCGGGGCCTCGGCAGGTGCCGTGGTCAGGGCTAGCAGCGAAGGGGGGACGCGTTTCGTTGGTCTAGGATCGAGCTCGGAGGGCAGACCTCGTCGTTCTCGCGTATCCCTAAACCGAAGCATTCCCCTTCCGAGGAGATCCTGACCTCGTTGCTTTTTACTTCCGTTGATTATTGTAAAGTTTAATTGCAGGGTCGGTTCGGCCATTTGTAATACCATTACATCTGAATATGAATCTTGAAAGTTTCCTTAGGACGTTTTGAAAGTGTGTTGGACTTCGGCGGAGTATTGAACTTGCGTTATTCTCTTTCCCTTCTTTTCAGCTCATCGTGACGATCCACAGCTCGGACTCCAACCGTTCAAAAGGTGCCGCCGAATCCGGGGGAACCTCTGGAACGGTGGTTCTGAGCCCCAGGAGCGCCGATCTGAAGTTACGCCGAGCCGAGAGTGAGTGGGACCACCTTTCGTTGGTTCTCAGTCTCCGGGAAGCCGAGGTCCAACGCTTGGAGAATAAGATCGTCGAGCTGAGCCCCACAGGAGAGGATGACGACTCGCAGACCGCATTCAGCAACGCTCTTCGGGTCAAAAGCATTTGGCACATCCAGTCGAAGATTATTGCCGAGCGGGATGACTTGCTCTCGGAGATGCAGTACTTGCGGGCTGTAATGGCGAAGCTCCGGGGGGATGCAGAGGAGCCGTCAGCCGAGGAGAACGAGCGGTCGGCCGAAGAATTGAGTGAAGATATTTCTTTTTGAACACTAAGTGTTGTTGGTCGGAAGTGTATCTTGCTTGTGAACACTTTGTAACCATGGGACAGATGTGCTTTGTATTTCGGCCTGGCTGTTTAATAAAATATTTTTTATTGCTCTGTGCTTTTGTCTTGCTTATGACTGTGTTTTCTGCGCCGAGGTCTTTGAACCGAGCGTGTCGGTCCCGTCGGCGAGGTCGTTGGACTGAACTGGCCACTATACGTGTGTCATTCTGTCGTTTAGCGACTCTGACGTGGCGCGGTACGAACTCCCAGGCGGCTCTGTCTCGAAGAAAGTGCTATATTGTCGTTCAGCGGAGGTGGCAAAATCTGAGCCGCTGATTGTAAGCACGGATCTCGAGGCGGCTCAGATCCCGAGAAAACGCTATCTTGTCGTTTTGCGCAGGTGGCGAGATCCGGGCCGTCTGTTTGAGATCAAGCACGAAAGTTGAGGAGAAGGGGAATTTTCTCCGTTTACGAGCTCGGAATGGCACTTGCTCGGACTCCGATCGAAGGGTAGGTCCCTCCTCCTTGTTTCCCCCGTTTCCGTGATGAGGATCGAACTGAATGCGAGCCGAGCGCTCGCCACAACGTAGGGGATTTCCGGAAGGTAATCTTTAGGGCAGGAATTTAACCAAGTGTTTGCCCTCGAGGTTGTCGCGGAGTTCGACGGCTGTGGGAGCAATTCCGAACGGCGATCTACCCCTGGTTCGTCCGGAGACGAGCCGAGGAGGTAAAGTCGAGCCGAGTGTTGGACTCCGAACCATCGGTATAGTTCAACGGCTGTGGGAGCAATTCCGAACGGCGATCTACCCCTGGTTCGTCCGGAGACGAGCCGAGGAGGTAAAGTCGAGCCGAGTGTTGGACTCTGAACCATCGGTATAGTTCAACGGCTGTGGGAGCAATTCCGAACGGCGATCTACCCCAGGTTCGTCCGGAGACGAGCCGAGGAGGTAAAGTCGAGCCGAGTGTTGGACTCCGAACCATCGGTATAGTTCAACGGCTGTGGGAGCAATTCCGAACGGCGATCTACCCCAGGTTCGTCCGGAGACGAGCCGAGGAGGTAAAGTCGAGCCGAGTGTTGGACTGCGAACCATCGGTATAGTTCAACGGCTGTGGGAGCAGTTCGGAACGGCGGTCCGCCTCTAGTCCGTCCGGAGACAAACTGAGGGAAAGAGGCCGAGCCGAACGTGGACTCCGAACCATTGGTTGAGTTCGCAACATGAAATGTAGGTGATAAGAGGGAAGAGTGACATGCATATTCATAAACATAACCGAGCTTTCTTTATTGATATTTGACGGCGAACCGTTTTACATAATACAATTTGAGAAAAAATGGGTTACAAGTTGGAGGAGAGGAATGGTTCGACACCTCGGATTACTTAGAGAGGCGCCGGAGCGCTCTCTTGGTATTTCAGGAGGTGGTCGGCATTCCAGGTCCTCGGAAGCTCTCTGCCGTCCATGTCTTCGAGCCGGTATGCCCCAGGCCGGACAACCTTTGTGATTCGGTACGGCCCTTCCCAATTCGGAGCTAGCTTGCTCCTCTGACTGGGGAGGGATATGGCTAGCTTTCTCAACACCAAATCTCCTTGCTCGAGGTTGGCGGGTCGGACCTTCTTGTTGTACGCTAGCTCGACTCTCCTTCTGTAATTCTGCTGCCGAATCGATGCCCTTTCCCTCAGTTCATCTATCAGGTCCAAGTTTCCTCTGAGTTCCCTGGCATTCTACGCTTCGTCATAGGCGATGAGCCGAGGGGAAGGAATCCCGACCTCGAGGGGTATTACGGCCTCGGCCCCATAAGTAAGGCTGAAAGGGGACTCTCCAGTGGGCGTCCGCTTGCTTGTGCGGTAGTTCCACAACACATTAGGGAGTTGGTCGACCCACAATCCTTTGGAGCACTTGTCCAACCTCTTCTTGATTCTTGCAAGGATCTGCTTATTAGCGTTCTCGGCCTGTCCGTTCGATTGAGGGTGTAAGACGGACGAGAAGCGCTGTTGAATAACGAGGTCGTCGCATAGGGCTCGGAATGCCGCGCTAGTGAACTGAGTCCTATTGTCCGTTACGAGGACGCGGGGGATGCCGAATCTGCATATGATGTTCTTCCAGAAGAACTGCACCACCTTGTTCTCGGTTATAGTGGCGAGGGGCTCGGCCTCGACCCACTTCGAGAAGTAGTCGATGGCTACGACTAAGAACCTGAGCTGACCCGGAGCTGGAGGGAAGGGCCCTAGTAAGTCCATTCCCCACATCGCGAAGGGGATAGGGCTCGATAGGGAGGTGAGGTTGGCCTGGGGGAGACGTCGGATGTTGGAGTGTCTCTGACAGGAGCTGCATTGCCGAACATGTCGCTCGGCGTCCCGAAGAAGGGTCGGCCAGAAGTACCCATAGTTCAAAGCTTTACGGGCCAAAGACCTGAATCCGGAGTGTGCCCCTCCGATGCCTTCATGAAGCTCCTGTAGGGCATATTCGGCCTGATCCGGGGAGAGGCACCTTAGGTAAGGTCGGCCATCTATTTGAGAGAAGGAGCACTTGTATAATATGCCCTCGATCAAGACATATCGCTCGGCCCGGGTTCTGACTCGGCGTGCTTCTTTGGGATCTGAGGGCAGAACTCCATCCCTTAAGAATTCTACCAGTGGCTTCATCCAATTGTCCTGCAGCGTGACCGGCAATGACTCCACCGAGCGAGGTGTCTCGTCTTCGATGCTCGGTTTAGAGAGGACTTCAATCAGTACGGTCTGTTCGAGACCTTGTAGAGAAGACGAGGCTAACTTGGAGAGAGCGTCAGCTTGTGAGTTCTCCTCCCGGGGGACCCGTTGGATGATGGCTTCTTCGAACCGGCCCATGAGGTCCCGGACCTTGGCGAGGTACTTCGCCATTCGTTCGTCCCTGGCCTCATATTCGCCCAAGACCTGGTTCACGACTAGTTGGGAGTCACTGTGAATCCGAAGGCGCTGCGCCCCAGCACTTCGTGCGAGTCCGAGGCCAGCTATGAGAGCCTCATATTCCGCCTCGTTGTTCGAGGCCTTGAAGTTCATGCGGATCGCATACTGCAGGACGAAGCTATCAGGGCCGTTCAGGATAATGCCGGCGCCACTTCCTTCACTGCAAGAGGATCCGTCTACAAAGACTGTCCAAATGGGGGGCCCATTCGGGACGTGGCCGACCTCAGGGATGGTGGATTCTACAATGAAGTCGGCGAGAGCCTGTGCCTTAATTGCCGTCCGAGGCTGATAGGAGATGTCGTGCTGACTCAGCTCTATAGACCACTTCATCAGCCGGCCCGAGGTTTCGGGCTTATGGAGGACTTGCTTGAGGGGTTGATCGGTGAGGACGACGACCGAGTGAGATTGGAAGTAGGGCCGAAGTTTTCTTGCTGCCATGACCAGGGCGTAGGCTATCTTCTCTATCCTCGGATAGCGGAGCTCGGCGTCCCGAAGCACCTTGCTCACGTAGTAAATGGGCCTTTGGGTCCGGTCTTCTTCTCTTACCAAGACAGCGCTCAGGGTCTGCTCGGAAGCGGCCAAGTAGATGAAGAGAGGCTCGCTCGGGATTGGCTTACTGAGCAGAGGGGGGTTCACCAGATAGGCTTTCAGCTGGTCGAACGATTCTTGCTGTGTCGGGCCCCATTCAAATCCTTTAGCGCCCCGGAGTGCTTTGAAGAAGGGGAGGCACTTCTCCCCTGACTTGGAGAGGAACCGACCGATGGCTGCGAGCCGGCCGGTGAGCTTTTGCACCTCTTTGACGTTCCGAGGCGGGGCCATGTCTAATATGGCTTTAATCTTTTCGGGGTTGGCTTCAATTCCCCGCTGGCTCACCATGAAACCGAGGAACTTGCCAGAGGAGACTCCGAACGCACACTTGTTCGGGTTAGCCGCATGTTGTACTTCCTCAACACGCCGAAAGCCTCCCGGAGGTCGGCTACATGGTCGGTGCCGCGGATGCTCTTAACGAGCATGTCATCAACGTACACCTCCATGTTTCGGCCGATCTGATGCTGAAAGACCTTGTTGACGAGGCGCTGGTAGGTGGCGCCCGCGTTCTTCAAACCGAACGGCATTACTCGGTAGCAGTAGAGGCCTTGGTCGGTGACGAAGGAGGTCTTCGGGATGTCCGGAGGGAACATCCGGATTTGGTTGTACCCCGAGAAGGCATCCATGAAGCTGAGGAGCTCATGGCCCGAGGTGGCGTCGATTAGGGTGTCGATGTTCGGGAGAGGGAAGGGATCCTTCGGACACGCTTTGTTGAGGTCGGTGAAGTCGATGCATATCCTCCACGAGCCATTGGACTTCTTGACCATTACAACATTCGACAGCCACTCGGGATAATTCACCTCCTGGATGAACTTGGCCTTCAGCAGCTTATCCACTTCCTCCTTGATTGCCTGCTGTCGCTCGGGAGCGAACTTTCGCCTCTTCTGCTGAACCGGTTTGCACCCCGGTTCGGCGCTTAGGCGGTGGACGAGCAAGTCTTCGGAGATGCCGGGCATATCCGCGGCCGACCAAGCAAACAGGTCGCGGTTATCCCGGATGCACCTCACCAAGTCGGAGAATAGCACGGTCGGCAAGGACTTGCTGACGAGGAATTTTCGGCTCGGATCCTCGTCGGAGAAGAGTACTTCTTCTAACTCGTCCGCTGGCTCGGACGTTGGGCGAGCCTTCGGCTCGGGGATCTCGAGTGTCTCGAGCGAGAGCACTGGTCCCCCGGTGGAAGTCATGTAGCATTTCCGAGCTGTTTCCTGGCTTCCCCTACCCCCGAACGAGTGGGGAACTTCATCTTCAAGTGGTATGCCGAGGGGACAGCCTCAAGAGCGGCTAGGCCGGGACGGCCTAGGATGACATTATATGCTGCCGGGACGTCGACGACCATGAAGTCCATCGGCTCCGTCCGGGTAGTAGGGGTGCTTCCCGCAGTAACGTCTAGGGTTATCACCCCTTCGACGGTTACCGGGACCCCCGTGAACCCGTGGAGAGTATAGCCGGCCGGCTTAAGACGGTCCCAGGACAGCTGCAGGCCCTGAAAGGCCGAGAGGAATAGGATGTTGACCGAACTCCCATTGTCCACCAAAATCCTCTGGACCTTGAAATTGGCCATGCGGAGGTCGATGACGAGGGCATCGCAATGGGGGGTTCGGACTCCTTCAAGGTCGGCATCGGAGAAAGACACAGGGACGCCGAGACCCTTCGGTGGAGGGGCACTGTGGACTGAGTTGACTTCCCGGACGAAGGCTTTTCGGGAGGAATTAGAGGAGCCCCCCATCGGGCCTCCGTGGATCAGGTGCAAAACTCGTTCTTCTTCGAACTCGGGTGTCTCCTCGCGCCGCTCGGAGCGCTTGTTAGCCCCCCGAGGGGGAGGTGAGCTCCGATCTGTTTGATCGTTACCTTTCACGAACTTGGCCAACTGCCCCCTCCGAATGAGTGCTTCGATCTCGTCTCTCAGAGCTCGGCAGTCATTTGTGTCGTGCCCATGGTCTCGGTGGTACCGACACCATTTATCTTTGTTCCTCCTCTTCGCCTGAGTGTGCATCCTCGGGGCCGGAGGGATGATTCCCTCCTTCTCTACCTCCATGAGGATAGTAGAGACATTAGTGGTGAGGGGAGTGAACTTCTCGAACCTGGGGGGAGGGCGGCGCTGACCGCCCGTGTCCTTCTGAGCTTTCTTGGACCCTTCTTCTCCCGTCGCCTTCCTCTTTGTCCCCGCGGCGGTGCCTCCGAAGCTCGGAAGGGCTTCGGCCTCCTCCGCCCGGATGTACTTCTCGCACCTCAGGAGGAGGTCGGCGAAGTCATGCGGGGGCTTCTTGGCCAGGGATGACCGGAGGTTGGCGTTAAGGACGTTCGACTGGAACGCCACGGTAGCCACGGACTGGTCTAAGGAAGCAATTGACCTGACTTCCGCGGTAAATCTTTTCACATAGTCCCGTAACTTTTCTTGCTTCTCCTGCCGCAGGTTCAGCAAGGAAAGACTCGTCTTCTCGGCTCGTCGGCTACTCACGAAGTGAGTAATGAACAGTGTCTCAAACTGTTCGAATAAGAAGATGGACGAGGGAGCGAGCCTAGAATACCATTCCCGAGCCGACCCCCGGAGGGTGGCAGGGAAGGTCCTGCAGAGCACTGCGTCGGAAGCTTGATGGATCAGCATCAGGGTCTTGAAGCTCTCGACGTGGTCGACTGGGTCGGACTCCCCAGAGTATGTTTCAAACTGTGGCGGTTTAAAATTCCTCGGTATATGGGCCTCCATGATCGACCGAGAGAAGGGGGGTCGGCTGGGACGGAAGGTTCCGGCTCGGGACTCTTCCTCCCTGTCCATGCGGCCGATGCGCCTCTCCACCTCATGGATACGGCGGATGAGGGCGTCGTCCCTTCGCTGGTAGTCGTACGACCCTCCGGACTCCTCTTCGTAGGAAGGGGAGTGTGGACTGCGGCGCCGGTACTCCTGGGAGCGCCGAGGACTCTGTTGTCGTTGCTGTTGGCTGGGAGCCGGGGAAGGACTCCGGGTTCGGCGCCGGGGACTGGGATCCCTGGGTGGCGTCGGAACCCTCTGAGCGTTCTGGCCGTTCTGTTGGAGATTGAGGGCCTGCAGAACGGTTTCTTGAAACTGGAGGAACTCGGCTCGGCTGATGGGCATATCTCGGTCCCTCGGATGGCGCCGATCCCTGGGGGACCGGGACCTCCTCCTTCGGCGCTCAGGGGACGTCGCTCGGCCTCTGCGTTCCGGGGACCTTCTGCCGTCCCGACGACGTGGCGACCGCTCACCCTGACGCTGGCGGGAGGCTCCCTCTCGGGCCCGCCTCTCGTCAAGATGGGTGCGGAGGTCGTCGTCCTTGTGGCGGTTTTGGAGTGTGATGCGGAGGTCGGGGTGATGAGAGGCCATCGAATCCGATGACCCATTGTGGACCGAGACGTGGCCCGGATTGACAGGCTGCTGCTGAGGAGGAGGAGGAGGTGGGACCTGCTGGGTCAGCGGAGGGAGGTTGGACTGAAGGGTAGGATTGACCAGAGCTTCATTCGCCGGGTCGGTGGGGTTGCCCCCACGGTTCGACCCTCTGGATCTGTTCTTCTTCGGCGGCATGGCTGCAGAGGACGGCGGAGAATGGACTGAGACTGTTCGTGTGGTTTTCCCACAGACGGCGCCAATCTGTTACCGCTGATTTTGGTGTGGGGGTAAACAGATAGAATTTGTGGATCCGAGGAAAACCTGAACAGCTGACTCGACCTTCTTGCTCCCGCCGCAACCTGCAGGGAAGTGCGAGACACCGGGGTTGATTCCGGCGACGCACCCTCCGACGCTCTTGTCAGTAATCAGTAAAAGATTAAGAAAGAGCTTAAGTGGTGAAAAAGTGATTAACCTGGTCTTGGTGATAGAGGGGCTATATTTATAGTCGCCTTTGGAATAATTTGGGACCTGATTTCCTGCCTAACATTTAGGAGCAAAATCCTCCTATTCTGTTTTAGGAAAGTAGGCCTTGATTCCCTGGTGAGAGCAAATCAAGCTTATTGATTTGATCTAATCAAATCAGTGGCCTGATTCTCCCTTGGTGGACTGGGCTTGTATCGGGTCGGAACCCGCGCCCAGTTGGAGTGGATTTATTCGCGGGCGGTTGGTTTCGTAAGAAGGAGACCCAATACCCGTTTTGGATCCATCTGTATGTGAAATTACCTTTTTACCCCCGTGCTTCAAGATTCGTGCTCGATCTGGACGGTCCCGATTTAACCCCAATTTTAGCCACATCAACCAGGTTCTAGGGGAGAGCCGTTCGGGAGGTGAATGGGACGAAGAACATCACCAGGCTCTAGGAGAGAGCCGTTCGGCAGACAAGTTTGAAGAGAACTCTAGGGGAGAGTTGAGCTCCGAACTCACTTGGAAGAAGTCCACTCGGGAGGCGAGCGGAGCGAAGAACTTCACTGGGCTTTAGGAGAGAGCCGTTCAGGAGGCGAGTTTGAGGAGAACTCTAGGGGAGAGCTGAGCTCCGAATTCGTTTGGAAGAAGAGGGTCGCTCGGAGGCAAGTTTCGCAGAGGATTAGATAGCTTGTACTCATATTGTCGCCACTTGTAGGAGTGTTTGAATAGTCATTTTCGAGCCCCGAGCCCGCATACTTGCAAGTTGTAAGGGCAGTTTGTAACCATGATTCTGAACTCCGAACTAGCTGTTTAAGATTCTCCAACAAGTTTTAGTAGCAATTCCGAATGGTGAGCCACTCTGTATTTGCTTGTTCGCAAGCGACTAAAGCGGCATCGAACTAAGTGTTGGACTCCAAACTCGTTTTTTGAGCCTAGTAAGTTGTGGGAGCAGCCTTGTGGGACAAGGTGGACTCCGAACTTACCGTTTAACGAGTCGTAGATGTGACTCAGAGAGATAGAAATGAGGCAAATGCAATAATTTTCAATGGAAAAAAACTACGTTTTATTGAAACAAACTAAGTGGCCGCTTCAATGGGGAGAGCATTTATTACATGCTTTAGCCATATCGCTAGTGGCGGCCTTATTGAAAACTGAAAACCTATTTCTACGAGAGGGTGTTAGGCACCCTTGTGGTATTTCATTCGATGCTTAGTATTCCAAGTCCGCCTTCTCCGAAGAGGGGGGTCTCCTTGAGTTCATTAACTAGTTTGGGATTGACTTGACTATTCCGTTGGGAGAGCTCTAATGCTTCAAGGGGGAGGACCGAGCCCCCAATTGTGGTTGTGTAGCACCCCCGAGCTGTCTCTTGGTTTCCTTTGACTTCTCCTACTCCTTCAGAGGTTGGAAACTTTATTTTCATGTGAAAGACTGAGGGTACGACATGAAGTACTGCTAGGCCAGGTCGGCCCAGGATGGTGTTGTAAGCGGCCTTCACATCGACGACCATGAAGTCCATAGCCTCTGTCCGGGTGGTCGGGGTTTTTCCTGCGGTCACATCAAGAGTGACTATTCCTTCGATTGGGACTGGAACCCTAGAGAACCCGTTGAGTGTGTATCCGGCAGGCTTGAGACAATTTCGAGAAAGTTTAAGGTCTTGGAAGGCTTCTAGGAAGAGGATATTGACGGAACTGCCATTGTCGCCAGGATTCGGCGCACCTCGTAGTTGGCCATGTGGAGACTAATTACGAGCGCATCACAGTGGGGCATTCGGACGCCTTCCAGGTCTTTGTCTGAGAATGTCACCAAGACCCCAGGGTTCTTAGCAGGTGGAAAGTTCTGGACCGAACTCACCTCTCGGATGAAGGCCTTTCGGGAGGAGTTTGATTTTCCCCCCATTGGACCTCCATGGATAAGGTAGAGGATGGCCCCTGGTTCAGAGTCTTGGAACTCAATGGGCCTTTCGGTTCGCTTGTTGGCTCCTCGAGGTGGAGGATCGGCCCCGTCCTTTCTGACAAACTTGGCCAGGTGTCCCCGCTGTATAAGTTTTTTGATCTCCTCCTTGAGAGCCCGACAATCATTCATGTCGTGGCCGTGATCCCTATGAAAGTGGCACCACTTTTCTATGTTCCATTTCTTGTCAGGGGTATTCATTCTAGGGGGGCGTGGAGTAGCCCTTCTTTATCCACCTCAATAAGAACTGCTGATATACTAGCATTGAGGGGGTGTACTTCTCAAACTGAGGAGTTGGGCGGTGCTGACCATTATCATCTTTCTAAAATTTCTGGGACCCTTCTTCGCTTGTGTTCTTCCGTTTGTTCCCGAAAGATGACTTCTCTCGACTGGGGAGGGGGGGTGAGAGCCTCTTTCGCTCGGATGTATTTCTCACTCCTAAGCAGGAGTTCCGAGAAGTCCCGAGGAGGCTTCTTGGTAAGGGACGCCTTGAGTTCGGTGTTATTGACATTGTGCCTGAATGCTGCAGAGGCTACGGATTGGTTGAGAGAGGCAATAGACCGGGCTTCGGCAGTAAAGCACCAAACATAATCTCTTAGGCGTTCACCCTTTCTTTGGCTGAGGGCTAGTAAAGATGCAGTTGTTTTCTCTGCTCGGCGACTGCTAACAAAGTGGGTGAGGAATAGTTCCTCAAACTGTTCGAATGAGAAGTTGGAGGTTGGGGATAGACGGGAGTACCACTCTCGCGCTGGTCCCCTCAACATTGCTGGGAAGGCCTTGCAGAGGAGCGCATCTGAGGTTTGATGAATCATCATGAGAGTTTTAAAACTCTCGATATGATCGGCCGGGTTTGACTCCCTGTTGTAGGATTTAAAGCGGGGTGGCCTAAAGGTTTCGGGGACTAGAGCTTCCATGATGGCCCTAGAAAAGGGGGGTCTGCTTGAGCGGAACTTATTGGTCCGTTGTTCTTCTTCAGGATTGATCTTGTTGAGGCGCCTCTCCATCTCGTGGAGACGGGGGTGGACCGAGTCATCCATCCGGTCGGATCTAGTCGACCCTCGGGACTCTCCTTCATGAGTGGCGGTATGGTGAGGGATATGCGTACGCTGATCCTGACTCGTGGCAATATTAAGAGCTCGCAAGATATCATCTTTGAAATTCTGAAACTCGGCCTGAGTGACTCGTGCCCCTCCAGCTCGGCGGTCCCCAGGTGCGGCTCGGCTTATTGGAGTATGACTTTTCCGCCGACGACATGGAGGGGACTCTTTTCGCCTCCTCAGGGAGGAGTTTCTTCTAGGCCTTGGCCTGCGGGGGGACGGGACTCTAGGGGGCCCTTTGGTGCTCAGGTTGAGGGCCTTCCTCAAGGGCTCGCCTTTCATTCAAGCGAGTTCGGAGTTCGACTCCCTACTGACGATTAAAAATTACTTGACCGAGATCTGGCCCGAGAGGGATTTGAAAAGCCATAGAGTCAGTTGAAGGATTATGGACTGAGATGTGGTCATGGTAGGAGTGTTGTCCCTGACGGCTCCGACGGGAGCCCCCCAGGGTATCCCCCTGGAACTGGGAAGAGGCTGTTTAGACTGCGGTTGCTGAACTTGTTGGTCGAGTTGAAGAGGAAGATCTTGGAGTTGTGGAGTAGGAGGAAGAGGAGTGGCTCTTCGGCTGGACGTCGTTGCCTTCCCTTTTCCTTTCGAAGGCATGGTTTAGGAACTACCTTCACCGGCGGTATGTGACTGGATTGCTTTTTCTGTTCCCACAGACGGCGCCAATCTGTTGCTGCTAATTTTGGTGTGTGAGTAAACAGATGATTTGTAGATTCTTCTGGAAATAATAAAAGTAAACATGTTAACTTCTTGCCGACGTTGACTGTTTCTTGCCGCTGTCGCTAACCTGCAAAAAGTTCGATACACCAGGATTGTTTCTAGCGAGGAACCCTCCGACGCTCAAGTCAGTAATCAGGATGATTATGAAAGAGCGACTTGTGGAAAAATATTAATTAGCTTTTTTATGGTGGGGGTAGAGGGGTATTTATAGTCAGTCACCTTTTGGAAACAGTTTCGAGATAATCATTTATCTCTACTTCCCGGTGTTTTTGGATAAGATTTAGAGTTTAAATCGTTTCATGATAAGAGATTTTTAAACCGTCTCTTAGAGATAACCATGAATTTGAATTACTCTTTAAATGACCTGAACTAGTTTGTAATGGGTTGTCACCCTTACCCAGTAGGACAAACCCGTTTTTGGGTTATTGGGCTTAGAAAAGACCCAGTTCCCATTTTCGGACACGTTTATAGGTGAAATTACCGTTTTACCCTTGAGAGCTTTAAGATTCGTACTCAATTTGAACGGTCCCGATTTAGTTCTATTTTTACCCATATCATTCAGTTATTAATATTTTCGACAAACTGTCAAAACTATTTTATATGCTTCTATTAATAAATATTTTCTGAACCATAAAGATCCAAACAATTTTAGCTATAATATATTTACATTTGCTTTTATCCACCTAAAAGCATAATTGTAAAAGGAGCTCTTACGTTTTAAATAGACACGCACATATATGAGGGTGATAAATTACATAGGCGTTGTCGACAAGATGCATGAATGCATTGTAGTCGTCGGCATATATATGAGAACATGAGGGTGTGCTTCCCTAAAAAATGACAATTGTTCTTGAAGATATATGTTGTGCCAAATTGCAAAGGCATTCAGCTTTATTAAGCACCTGTTGTGATCATATTGTTGGTCTTGTGTGTTGTTCACAGCTGAGAGCTGAGAGCTGAGAGATATACAGGCACGCATCCTATCGGAAAATTCTCGGGCACAAACTGAACGGCACCCAAACCTATCACTTCCTCGAATATTCACATAAACAAGAAAATTCACTGAAGAAATTTTAATTCCATTACACAATTGAAGGTATTTCATCAAATTAGTTATCTTGTTTGTTTTATCCAACAATATGACTTTTCCAAAAAGAAAATATATGCGAAAGAAATGGTTATTGTTGAGAAGAGTTATGAAGTTAACTTGACAGCACTAGTTATACTCTGCACAACAAAGGCACATAGCTCATCACTTCAGTCCTTTTGCCCGAAACGAAAGTATAGTTATAGTCATTGCCTCCAATCTCCTCCACCCAAATGAGTGTATGCTCGATCCTTTGCACGTTCTGTGAAATTACAATAAATACATAATTCAAGTATAAATTTGAAGAAGTTAGTTAGAAAAAAAAGGATCAAATGAAGATAGAGTTATTTCGCGAAAATTAAGGTTTAATTACATATTGATAAAGGGTATGCATAGTTGAGATGAGACTGGAATCTATCAAGTTGGACATGAAGAAAACTATTTGTATATGGCATCTGTGATGTGGAATAAATAGAGTGGCATAAATCAGAGCTCTCTGATCTCCTCTGAATCCTCCCCCTTGTGATCATCAAGTCAACTAGAGTCCAACGGGCCGTAACCAGCTTAGGCCCACTGGCTAACGGGTCCGACCCGGCCCGTTAGGGTTCCAGCCCCGTTTGCCTCTGCCTATAAATACCAGGCCCCCTCCTCACTTTAAAGAATAATCAATCTTTCCCCACCTGAACCCTAGCTGCCCAGTCTTTTTTTCAGTGACTGACTAGATCGTCGGAGGACTTGTCGCCGGAACTTCTCTCGGTGTTTCTAGTGTGCAGGTATCGAAAATCGAGTCGAGCTACTGGATCCGAACCGAGCACCCGACCTCTGTCTCTCTGCTGCTACCCCCGAGTCGGTCCTACTCCCCAAGGTCGGACCGATGCTAGTACCGCAGTTTCCATTTCACAAATTACAAGAACTCACACCTACTGCCCCCACACCCCAAAAACAAATAGCATCAGGTTGGCGCCATTTGTGGGAACCATCTCTTAGTGTTATCGCCAGATCGAGTCTGGTCAGGGACGTCACCTCGAGTCCGAGCCCTCCCATGGCTCCCAAAGCCAGAAGGGCCGTCACCTCGGCATGACATCCAGACCCTCCACATCATAGCCGCGTGGATGCCCAGGGTTCCAACCAACCTCGGATCAACGGCACAGCCAGACCTTCGAATGCGACTGATTTACGCCGCGTCATCTCAAATCAGTAGGCCAGCCGGACTAGGGGAGAGACTGCTTCCAACTCAGTCTCGAACCATCGCTGACGGCCGTCCCAGGTGCGTGATCCAGAACACAGCCGCTCGCCCCGTGGACCTCTGCCCCTGCAGTACCCGATGGGGCGAGCCCCCGTCACGAGGGCCGAGTTCCAAAATTTCTGGGACGAGATCCTCCAAGCCATCCGAGGCGGTCAGAGCATCGAGGTCCACAACAGCTCCGATCCACGGTCACGGATTGGCCCGTCCCCAGGAACAGGAAGGCACCGTCCTTCGGCGTCTACAGGAGATGGAGAACCACCTTGCCCATCTCGGCGAGGGCGGATCGATACTGGGTCACGATCATCGACAGACTGGACCTCCATTCTCCCCCCAAATCATAGAAGCCGAGATCCCTCGGAATTTCAGGCCACCTCAATTCGAGACCTACAACGACGAGGGTGATCCCACTGATCACATGGAGGGGTTTAAGACTCTCATGAGGATTCACAGCGCCGCGGATCCCCTCCTCTGCCGCTCCTTCCCTGTTACCCTTCGTGGTCCGGCTAGAGAATGGTTCTCCAAGCTTACCACTAGCTTGGTCTTCTCGTTCGAACAACTAGAGGCGGGCTTCCTAGCCCACTTCGTGACCAGCAGGAAGGTCGAGAAGACGAGCGCCTCCCTTCTGGACCTCAAACAAAAGGAGGGGGAGTTCCTCTGTGAGTTCGTTCGGAGATTCACCGCCGAGGCGAGGTCTGTCTCCTCCCTGGACGCAAGTGTCGCCTCTGCAGCCTTCCAACACAACTTCCGCCAGGGCCAACTCAAGGCTTCCTTAGTCAAAAAGCCACCTTTGGATTTTCCCGACCTACTCAACAAGGGTCGATAAGTATATTCGGGCCGAGGAAGCCTTCAATCCAGAGGGCACCAAAGAAGCCCCTGCTAAGCGGAAGCGTAAGGCCGATGACGATGAACCCTTCTGGAAGCTTGCGAAAGAAACAGCTAGTCTCAAAAGGGTCCCTCCGGTCCCCCGATTTGAGAGATATACGCCCCTGACCCAGAACGTCTCGGCAATTTTGATGGAGATTGAGGATAAAGGGATCGTCTGATTTCCTCCCCGACCGAGAAACAACGACAAGAAGCAAGACCAAAGGTTCTACTGCCGCTTCCATCGAGACACTGGGCACGAAACAAATCATTGCCGAGCCTTCAAAGACGAGATGGAGGCCCTCATCCAATGAGGGTATCTGAGGGAGTTCGCCCAGGCCAATCCCAAAGATCGAAGAGAACCAAGGAGCTCGAGGCCTTCGCCTCCTCCACGGACGACCAGCCGGCGGCCTGAGCGAGACCCCGAACCCAAGGAAACAGGGGGGGGGGGGGCGGCTATTCTACACTGTGTCCATGGTGGACCCATGGGAGGGGAATCCAATACTTCTCGCAAGGCCTTCGTCCAAGAGGTCAACTATATTCGAGACCATCCCTCCCCTCGGGTTCAGCAGTGGGCGTTCTCCTTCTCAGGAGAAGACCTCGAAGGTGTCCGGCTTCCGCACTGCGATGCCCTCGTCATCAGCCTTATCATGGCCAACTTCGAGGTCCGCCGTATCCTGGTGGATAACGGTAGCTCGGTTAACATCCTTTTCTTGGAAGCATTTGAGAACCTCAAACTCTCCCGGGAAAAGCTAAAGCTGGCCGGTTACACCCTTCATGGGTTCTCGGGCGTCCCCGTACAAATTAAGGGGATTGTGACACTAGATGTAACGGTAAGCATGACCCCCATTATCTAAACCGAGTTAATGGACTTCATGGTGGTCAACGTCAAGGCGGCATACAACGCCATCCTCGATCGACCCGAGCTCTGTTCGTTCTACGTCGTCCCCTCGGCCTACCATCTGAAGCTAAAATTCCCCACCGACCTTGGGGTTGGGGTCGTCCAAGGTAACCAGGAGTCGGCACATTCGTGCTACATGACCGCGGTCGGGGGCAGGGTATTTCCCCTAAACACAGTTGAGCTCCCTCCCGAGAGGGACCATCCGGAGTCAGAACCAGCGAACAAATTAGAGGAAATCTCGTTCGGGGTGGAGGACAGATCCAAATGTTTTTGCATGAGTCGCACCTTGTCCCCCAACTTGAAGCCGGGCCTGATTGATTCCGTCCACCGCAACATCGACCTCTTCACTTGGACTCCGTTCGACATGCCCGGGATTTCTGAAGATCTGATCATGCACCGACTGAGCGTCGTCCCGGGCTACAAGCCTATTTATCAGAAGCGGTGCAAGTTTGCCCCAGAAAGGCAATAAGTCCTAAAGGTGGAGGTGGAAAAGCTGTTGTCCGCCCAATTCATTTAGGAGGTCAGCTGCCCAGAGTGGTTGGCTAACGTTGTGATGGTGAAGAAGGCCAGCAGAAGTTGGAGGATCTGCATAGACTTCACAGATCTCAACAAGACATGCCCAAAAGATCCTTTCCCTCTCCCGAGCATAGACGCCCTAATCGACGCGACGTCGGGTCACGAGCTGCTGACCTTCATGGAAGTCTTTTGTTACCGACCAAGGTCTGTACTGTTACCGGGTCATGCCCTTCGGGCTCAAGAACGCCGAAGCCACCTACCAGAGGCTCGTCAACCGGGTCTTTAAAAACCAGATCGACTGCAATATGAAGGTGTACGTCGATGACATGCTCGTCAAAAGCCGGCGAGGCCAGGACCATGTGACCGACCTTGAGGAAGCATTTAGTGTTCTCCGGTCCCATGGCATGAGACTCAATCTCGCCAAGTGCGGTTTTGGCATCTCCTCCGGAAAATTCCTCGGGTTTGTTGTCAGCCAGCGCAGCATAGAGGCGAACCCCAAAAAGATCTGGGCCATTATCGACATGGCCCCTACGAGAAATATTAAAGAAGTCCAACGGCTAACGGGGAGGCTGGCGGCCATCGACCGCTTTCTCTCGAAATTCGGTAAGAAATCACTCCCCTTCTTCAAGGCCCTCCGAGGGGCAAAAGGCTTCGAGTGGGGGGACCCCCAACAATAGGCATTCGAACAGCTGAAATCATACCTCGCCAACCCTCCACTTCTGAGCAAACCTGAACCGGGCAAATCACTCTAGTTATATCTCTCAGCCTTGGAGAATGCCCTCAGCGCTGTTCTCGTTCGGGAATAGGATAATGTCCAAAAGCCTCTCTACTATATGAGCAAGGTCTTGCTTTCGGCGGAGACCAGATACGCTAAGATGGAGAAGGTGGCCTACGCACTGGTAATGGCCGCACTAAAGCTTCACTCCTATTTCCAAGCCCACTATATTCAGGTCCTTACAGACTAGCCGCTTAAAGTCATCCTTTACAAGCCCGAAACTTCTGACCGCTTGGTCAAATGGTCGATCGAGCTGAGTCAGTACGACATCAACTACCAGCCCAGGACAGCCATCAAGGGGCAGCCCTTCACCGAATTCATCACGAAATGCACTGTTTTTGAGCCATCCGTCATCCAGGAGACCGATCCGATGTGGGAGGTTTATGTCGATGGTTCGTCTTGTGAGGGAGGAAGCGGAGCGGGCGTCATTCTGAAGGGTCCCAATAATTTCATTCTTTAATACTCTCTCCGTATGAATTTCTCGGCCTCGAACAATAAAGTAGAGTACGAAGCTATGATCGTTGGGCTCACCCTGGCACACAAGGCCGGGTCCAGACACATCAAGGCCTTTAGCGACTCCTAGCTCATGGTCTACCAGATCACCTGGGAGTTCGAAGCTCACGACACTCGAATGGTACAATACTTGGCAGTAGTCCATCATCTCTTGGCATCTTTCGAATACCACTCGGTAGAACGAATCCCCAAGGATAGAATGCCCAGGCGGATTCATTATCAAAGCTCACCTCGTCATCCTTTGAAGGGCTCGACTACACCATCCTGATCAAAGTCCTCCTCAAGCCCAACATCGACCTCCCTGAAGCCTCCTACCTCACCAGCGATCTCCAACCAGACAATTGGACGATGCCCATTTGAAAGTTCCTTTCGAAGGGCGAACTCCCTCAAGACCGATCCGAGGAAAGAAGGATCAGAGTCCGCTCCGAAAGATTCACCCTGATCAACGAAACTCTCTTCAAGCGATCATACACGATAGCTGACGGTAGACCCTACCTCCACTGCCTAGCCCCTGATGAGGCCAAGTACGCTCTGAAGGAGTTGCACGAGGGGATCGGCGGATGCCACATGGGGAGCAGGTTGCTCGCCCGAAAGGCCCTAAATCATGTGTACTACTGGCCGACCATGTTGCAAGACGCCCAAGACCTCATCAAAAGGTGCGGCCCTTGCCAAAGATTCTCATCAGTGAAGAGACTCCCGCAGACCAACCTCCGATCTCTGGCCAGTCCGACCCCCTTTGCTATGTGGGAGATGGACCTGGTCGGCCCCTTTCCTCAAGCCACGGGCCAAAGAAAATTACTGGTTGTGGCCATCGACTACTTAACCAAGTGGATCGAGGCAGAACCCCTGGCCATGATCACCGAGCATCAAACTGAACAATTTTTCTGGAGGCACATCATCTGCCGGTTCGAGATCCCACAGGTGCTCATCACTGACAACGGGACCCAGTTCGCGGGCAAGAATTTTTGAAAGTTCTGCGAAGACATCGGCCTAACGCTTCACGTCAATTTTCCACCCTCAATCAAACGAGCAAGCCGAGAACGCGAACCGCCAAATCCATGACGGCCTTAAGAAGCGATTGGACAATTCACCCAAGGGGCTATGGGTCGACGAACTTCCAAGCGTTCTCTGGGCACACCGAACAATGAAGAGGATCCCCACGGGCGAGTCGCCCTTCAACCTAACCTATGGCACCGAGGCAGCTATCCCCTTGGAAATCAGCCTCTCGTTGCCCAGGATCGTGTCCTTCGACAAGGAAAGCAACTCGATGGACCTCAGAGCCAACTTGGATCTAGTCGACGAAGTCAGAGAAAAATTTGCCATCAGAAGAAGTATATACCAGCAACAGGTCGAGAAATTTTACAACAAGAAGGTCCATCCCACCAACATCAAATGGGGTGACCTCGTCCTCAAGAAATTGGCGGTATTCGACCCCAGCAAAAAGAGGAAGTTGGCCCCTAATTGGGAGGGCCCGTATAAGGTAGCCAAAGTAGTACGCCCTGGCACCTACCGACTCACTGACCTGAGAGGAAACATAGTCAAGAGACCCTGGAATGCGGAACACCTTATCAAGTACCTCGAATGGGAGGACTAAACTTCTTATGTAACCAATCCCTTGTAATCAGCATTACATGCCGCTGCTTTTTGTATGAGAAAATTTATTTCTTTCCAAATTTTTCAGCTCAGATTCTCTATGTAAATTCTTGCACTCTCCACTCGAAGCCTCGACATCCGATGGTGATCTCGAGCACATGGCCCCGGCGGTGATCTCGAGCACATGGGTAGCTTCCTCAAGCTTAGGAAGCAGAGCTTGTCGCTTTGCACCAACCCCCGAGCCTCAACACCCGGCGGTGATCTCGAGCACATGGGTAGCTTTCACAAGCTAAGACAGCGAGCCCGTTGCTCTGCACTGACCCCCAAGCCTCGACACCCGACGGTGATCTCGAGCATATAGGTAGCTTCCACAAGCTAAGACAGCGGAGCCCGTCGCTCTGCGCCGACCCCCAAGCCTCGACACCCGACAGTGATCTCGAGCACCTGGGTAGCTTCCACAAGCTAAGGCAACAGAGCTCGTCGCTCTGCGCTGACCCCCAAGCCTCACACCCGGCGGTGATCTCGAGCACATGGGTAGTGATGCAGGTTGTTTTTTGGGTGTGCGGGCAACAGGTGTGAGTTCTCTCAATTTGTATGGTGGAAGTCCTTACACAGTACTGGAGTCGGTCCGACCCCGGGTAGCGGGAGCGGCTCGGGAGCAAGAGCGCAGAGGGGCTCGGCAGAGAGGATGGGTGGTCGGCTCGGATCCAGGAGCTTGGCTTGGCTGGGTCTTCTATACCTACACACGACCTGGAACACCAGGAGAAGTCCCGGTGATAGGCCCTCCGATGAACTAGTCAGTCACTGGAAAAGAGACTGTGCAGTTAGGATTCAGGTGGGAAGAGATTGATTACCTCTCACAGTGAGGAGGGGGTGGAGTATTTATACGTAGGGATAACGGGTCTGGAGCCCTGGCGGTCCGGGATGGACCCGTTTGCCCATGGGCCTGAGCTGGCTGAGGCCCATTAGACTGTAGTTAGCCTGATGATCACAGGGGAGAGGATCCAGAGGAATTCCGAGGGCTATGGTTGATGCTGCATAATTTAACCCATATCACAAGCCCCCCACTCCTGTGGGACTGTGCCTGGATGGTCGTGGAGGAGTAGTAGAGTTTTATGACGGAGAGTGAGTGGAGAGTTCCTGTAACTAGGGTCGGTCCGGAGGGACGAGCAACACCGCGTGGCTTGGCCTGCTGAAGCTACCCCGGTGCTCAAGATGTAGGTCAACCACCGAGATTGGAGGGGGTCGGCAGGACGAGCGAGGCCAAGTGGCTTGGCCTGTTGAAGCTATCCCTGTGCTCGAGATGTAGGTCGATCATCGAGGCTTTGGGGAGTCAGAAGGGCGAGCGAGGCCAAGTGAGTTGGCCTGTTGAAGCTACCCCTGTGCTCAAGATGTAGGTCAACCATCGAGGCTTCAGGGGTCGGAAGGACGAACAAGGCCAAGTGACTTGGCCTGTTGAAGCTATCCCTGTGCTCGAGATGTAGGTCGACCGCCGCGGCTTCAGGGGGGTTGGAAGGGCGAGCAAGGCCAAGTGACTTGGCCTGTTGAAGCTACCCCTATGCTCGAGATGTCGGTCGACCGTCGAGGCTTTGGGGGGTTGGAAGGGTGAGCGAGGCCAAGTGACTTGGTCTGTTGAAGCTACCCCTGTGCTCGAGATGTTGATCGACCGTCGAGGCTTTGAGGGGTCGAAAGGACGAGCGAGGCCAAATGACTTGGCCTTTTGAAGCTATCCTCATGCTCGAGATATAGGTCGGCCGTCGAGGCTAGAGGGGGTTAGCTAGACGAGCGAGACCAAGTGAGTTGGCCTGTTGAAGCTACCCCTGTGCTCGAGATGTAGGTCGACCGTCGAGGCTTTAGGGGGTCAAAAGGGCGAGCGAGGCCAAGTGACTTGGCCTGTTGAAGCTACCCCTGTGCTCGAGATGTGGGTCGACCATCGAGGCATCAGGGGGTCAGAAGGACGAGCGAGGCCAAGTGACTTGGCCTGTTGAAGCTACCCCTGTGCTCGAGATGTAGGTCGACCGTCGAGGCTTTGGGGGGTCGGGAGAATGAGCGAGGCCAAGCGAGTTGGCCTATTGAAGCTGCCCATATGCTCGAGATATAGATCGACCGTCGAGACTAGAGGCGGTCGGCTAGACAAGAGAGGTCAAGTGAGTTGGCCTGTTGAAGATACCCCTGTCCTCGAGAGGTAGGTCCACCTTCGAGGCTTTGGAGGGTCGGAAGGGCGAGTGAGGCCAAGTGACTTGGCCTGTTGAGGCTATCCCCATGTTCGAGATATAGGTCGACCGTCGAGGCTAGAGAGATTCGGCTAGACGAGCGAGGCCAAGTGAGTTGGCCTGTTGAAGCTACCGTTGTGCTCGAGATGTAGGTCGACCGTCGAGACTTTGGGGGCTCAGAAGGGCGAGCAAGGCCAAGTGACTTGGCCTGTTGAAGCTACCCCTATGCTCGAGATGTGGGACAACCGTCGAGGCATCAGGGGGTCGGAAGGACGAGCGAGGCCAAGTGAGTTGGCCTGTTGAAGCTACCCCCATGCTCGAGATATAGGTCGGCCATCGAGGCTAGAGGGGGTTGGCTAGACAAGCGAGGCCAAGTGAGTTGTCCTGTTGAAGCTACCCCTGTGCTCGAGAGGTAGGTCGACCGTCGGGGCTTTGGGGGGTCGGAAGGGCAAGCGATGCTAAGTGACTTGGCCTGTTGAAGCTACCCCTGTGCTCGAGATGTCGGTCGACCGTCGAGACTTTGGGGGGTCGAAAGGGCGAGCGAGGCCAAGTAACTTGGCCTGTTGAGGCTACCCCCATGCTCGAGATATAGGTCGACCGTCGAGGCTAGTGGGGGTCGGCTAGACGAGCGAGGCCAAGTGAGTTGGCCTGTAAAAGCTACCCTTGTGCTCGAGATGTAGATCGACCGTCGAGGCTTTGGGGGCTTGGAAGGGCAAGCGGGGCCAAGTGACTTGGCTTGTTGAAGCTGCCCCTGTGCTCAAGATGTGCGTTGACCGTCGAGGCATCAGGGGGTCGAAAGGACGAGCAAGGCTAAGTGAGTTGGCCTGTTGAAGCTACCCCCATGCTCGAGATATAGGTCAGCCATCAAGGCTAGAAGGGGTCGGCTAGACGAGCGAGGCCAAGTGAGTTGACCTGTTGAAGCTACCCCTATGCTCGAGAGGTAGGTCGGCCGTCGAGGCTTTGAGGGGCCGGAAGGGCGAGCGAGGCTAAGTGACTTGGCCTGTTGAAGCTACCTCTATGCTCGAGATGTCGGTTGACCGTCGAGGCTTTGGGGGGTCGAAAGGACGAGCGAGGCCAAGTAACTTGGCCTGTTGAAGCTACCCCCATGCTCGAGATATAGGTCGACCGTCGAGGCTAGAGGGGGTCGGCTAGACGAGCGAGGCCAAGTGAGTTGGCCTGTTGAAGCTACCCCTGTGATCAAGAGGTTGGTCGACCGTCGAGGCTTTGGAGGGTCAGAAGGATGAACGAGGCTAAGTGACTTGGCCTGTTGAAGCTACCCCTGTGCTTGAGATGTGGGTCGACCGTCGAAGCTTTGGGGGGTCGGAAGGACGAGCGAGGCCAAGTGACTTGGCCTGTTGAAGCTACCCCTGTGCTCGTGATGTGGGTCGATCGTCGAGGTTTTGGGGGGTCGGAAGGGCGAGCGAGGCCAAGTGACTTGGCTTGTTGAAGCTACCCCTATGCTCGAGATGTGGGTCGACCGTCGAGGCTTTGGGGGGTCGGAAAGATGAGCGACTCGTAGATTCCAACAGTCATTATGTGAACTATTTTTAGCAAGAATCGAGGAGTTACAGTAACTGTTTTCGCAAGAATCGAGGCAGTTACTGTAACGGATTCTCACGAAAATCGAGGTGTTTCACTCCTATATATACTCATCCCTCTCCCCTTTCTCATTTCTTACTTTCGCTTTCTCTCACTAGAACTCAGAGCTTCTCTCTCTAGGGCTTTTCATCACTGTCGACTAGTTTTCCAGCCACATTTTCGATCATGTCACAAGTTAGTTTTCTTAGTCATGTCTAGAGCTCAGTCCGGTTCCTTCACTTCTACCTCCGACAACTATGTTCACACGGGTCTATCGGATTCTACCACCTCTTCGGTTGCCTCGGAAGCTTCGACTTCATAGGACACGGCGGACGAGGTGTTAATCATGGAGCCTCTGTGGACTTGCAAACCAATTGTGGTGGAGAGTAGTAGTTTGGAGGAGTAGGGTAATGAGGACGAGGATGAAGAGGAGGGCGAAGGAGGGGAGGACGAGGAGGAAAGGAAGGACGAGGGGGGCCGTCTGTCGAGGAGGGGGTAGCCGAGGGTGGTCAGGTCGGGGGATGGACTCCCCCCAGAGGGCCTCCGCCTTCGAACCGTTTGCGACCCCGTCGCTCGAGAAGGCTCGTAAGGTTTGGAAGAAGAGGGTGAGGGTGACCCTACCAAGCAGCCCAGATAGGACAATTGCACCTTGAAATTTAGGGATTCCGTTTCTGCCAGAGCCTCGGTCGATTAGGAACTACTCAGATGACGTCGGGGATAAGGTTCTCTATGGGGTGCAGCCCTCATCGCCGAGCCGGGTGAAGATCAAGATGGACAGAAGGGGGAGGATCTCTCGGTCATCCGCGCTGGAGGCTGTCGACAGAAGGGGGAGGATCTCTTGGGTTGGTGTCGGAGTTTGTCCGAACCTTCTATACTTGTGTAATTTTTCGATTTATTTTGCTTCCATCAGATGTTGGCTATTCTTGCTGAGGTTGATCCTCGCTGGGCCGAGGTGACGCGGCTTCGGAGTAAGGTCAAGGTATTGGAGTCTACTCTTGATCGGAATCGGAGGGAAGCTCGCAATAACAACGCCGCTTTCCACTATTTCCGGAATAAGTCGAAGGAACTGAGCATGGAGTCGGCTCAGTTGAAGAAGGCGATAGCCGACCGAGACCTCGGGGGTGCAAGCCTCGGATTTTCCATGTCGAGTGCTTCGGTGCAGAGGCCTATATCGGAGTCGTTCCTCCACAAAGTCATTGTGGAGAAGGAGATCGAGATTCAGCGTTACAAAATGATGTTGGGGAGGTCGGTCCCTTCGGCGATCGGGGCTTCCTCGAGGCGCGAACTGTCCCCGATTATGTGGTTGGAGTATGTGAGGCCGAGCGACGCTCAGAGTTCCGTGGCCGGTGTGTCATCTGTGGCCGATCCCAGGGGCTCGGCAAGGCATGTCGCGGAACCAAGTCGCTCGGCGGGGTGAGTTGACCTGTCCGAGCCCGGAGGGGAGCTGAGGATAGTTTAGGACGAGGCTTTCATTGTAATAAAGAATAAACCTTTCTGTATTGTGCCCCCGGGGTGTTATTATAATGAATAAACTTTCCGACCCTCATTAACTTGTTGTTGAGAACGCGTTGAAGATTAGGATTTAGGGTGTCTGTTTGGCCTCGGGGTCAAGTGGAAGGTTAGGAGCTTGTAGTGGATTCGGCCGACTCCGGGGATTGGCCTCTCTAGCGGAGGCGGTGATTGCCTCTGAGCATGGGGACGGCAAGGGAGAGGAGTCCCGAGGGTTCATCAGCAGGTGGCGACGCTTCGCCTTCCAATGTCATTAATGGGGCGATGTTTTGCCTTCCTACATCATTTAATGCGGGACGCTTTGACTTTCGTCGTTTCACCTTCCAATGTCATTAAATGGCTGCTCAGGGGGGCTATAAAACCCCCACCCCCTCATCAGAAAATTCATCAGAGAAAAAATTTGGGTGCTTGCCTTAGGCGAGCACCCTACGTCGGAATTTTTTTTTTTGGCTGATCGGTGGCTCCCCTGCCATACTCTAGCATTTTTTGGGTAGATCAAGGTCCTAGACCTCGGGGATCTGCCCAAACTTGCTAGAGTGTGGGAGGTGTGCCGACCAAGGTCTGGGATCTCGGGGGGTCTTTTTTGGCGAGGGTCCAAGGTCGGTGGCTCCCCTTCCACCCTCGAACAATTCGGGGTTTAGGCTCTAAGGGTCGTGAACCCCGAGTTGTTCACAGGTGAGAGGTGGGTCGACCAAAGATCCGGGGCCCAGGGTGTCTTTTGGGCGAGGATCCATGGTCGGTGGCCCCCTTTCGCCCTCGAACAATTCGGGGTTTTGACTCTAAGGGTCGTGAACCCCAGGTTGTTCGCGAGTGAGAGGTGGGTCGACCAAAGATCCGGGGCCCGTGGCGTTTGCCTGAGGGCGAGCGCCTAATCCTTTAATAAAAAAATTTCGAGTAGGGTGGTTAGCTGAAGTCCTGACTGGAGGTCAGGGTTCGGGGCTCGACGGAGAGCGCCGAACCCCCATGGCTTGAGAAAGCCTATCCTTGTGCTTGAGTTCGCCCTACGGCGTTGAGGCTTGGGGGTCGGCGGAGAGCGTTGGGCCCCATTGCCTTAGCTTGAGAAAGCTACCCTTGTGCTCGAGATCGCCATACGGCGTCGAGGCTTGGGGGTCGGCGGAGAGCGCTGGGCCTTATTGTCTTAGCTTGAGAAAGCTACCCTTGTGCTCGAGATCACCATACGACGTCGAGGCCAGGGGTCGGCGGAGATCGCCGAGCTCTATTGCCTTAGCTTGAGAAAGCTACCCTTGTGCTCGAGATCACCATACGACGTCGAGGCCAGGGGTCGGCGGAGATCGCCGAGCTCTATTGCCTTAGCTTGAGAAAGCTACCCTTGTGCTCGAGATCGCCATATGGCGTCGAGGCTTGGTGGGGTCGGCGGAAAGCATCGAGCTCTATTGCCTTAGCTTAAGAAAGCTACCCTTGTGCTCGATATCGCCATACAGCGTCGAGGCTTGGGGGTCGGCGGAGAGTGCCGGGCTCTATTGCTTTAGCTTGAGAAAGCTACCCTGTGCTCGAGATCGCCATACGGCGTCGAGGCTTGGGGATCGGCAAAGAGCGTTGGACCCTATTGCCTTAGCTTGAGAAAGCTACCCTTGTGCTTGAGATCGCCATACGGCATCGAGGCTTCGGGGTCGGCAGAGAGCGCTAGGCCCTATTGCCTTAGCTTGAGAAAGCTACCCTTGTGCTCGAGATCGCCATACGGTGTCAAGGCTTGGTAGGGTCGGCGGAGAGCGTCAAGCTCTATTGCCTTAGCTCGAGAAAGCTACCCTTGTGCTCGAGATTGCCATACGGCGTCGAGGTTTGGGGGTCAGCGGAGAGCGTCGGGCTCTATTGCTTTAGCTTTAGAAAGCTACCCTTGTGCTCGAGATCGCCATACAGCGTCGAGGCTTGGGGGTCGGCAGAGAGCATTGGGCCCTATTGCCTTAGCTTGAGAAAGCTACCCTTGTGCTTGAGATTGCCATACGGCGTCGAGGCTTGGGGGTCGGCAGAGAGCGCCGGACTCTATTGCCTTAGCTTGAGAAAGCTACCCTTGTGCTCGAGATCGCCATACGGCATCGAGGGTTGGGGGTCGGCGGAGAGCACTGGTCTATGAGGACCTGAATAGAGTGAGCCTGGAAATAGGGTCGGAGCTTACGAGCTACTGTTATCAGTGCATATGCCATCTTTTCCATCTTTGCATACCTGATCTCGGCTGAGAGCAGAACCTTGCTTATATAATACAGGGGTTTTTGGACACCGTCTTCTTCTCGGATGAGCACGGTGCTCAGCGCACTTTCCGAGGCCGAGAGGTATAGGAAGAGGGGTTCACCGAGTTCAGGTTTGCTTAGGAGCGGTGGATTGGCGAGGTAGGACTTCAACTGGTCGAACGCCTGTTGCTGAGTCTCGCCCCATTCGAATCCCTTCGTCTCCCGTAAGGCCTTGAAGAACGGGAGGGACTTCTCCCCTGATTTGGAGAGGAAGCGGCCGATGGCCACCAGTCCACCTGTAAGTCGTTGAACCTTTTTAACGTTTTTGGGCGGGGCCAAGTCGATGATGGCCTGGATGTTCTCCGGATTGGCCTCTATGCCGCGCTGGCTGACGACGAACCCCAGAAATTTTCCGGACGAGACGCCGATGGTGCACTTGGCAGGGTTGAGCCTCATGTTGTGAGACCGAAGGATGCCGAAGGCTTCCTCGAGGTCGGCAACGTGATCTTTCCCTCGTCGGCTCTTGACAAGCATATCATCAACGTATACCTCCATGTTCCGACCGATCTGATTTTTGAAGACTCGGTTGACGATCCTCTGATAGGTAGCCCCGGCATTTTTCAGCCCAAAGGGCATGACCCAGTAGTAGTAGAACCTTGGTCGGTGACAAAGGACGTTGTAATATCCTGGACGGATATTATAATGTATAAATTATTATTTTTAAATAAAAATATTTTTTAATTGAAATTACCGTGTTTTCTCATTTCAAAAGTTACCTGGACATATATACTAGTATGTATATATAGGTATTGTATCAGTTTTGTGCACTTGTGCAAAATCTTGAAAAACGCATTTTTGAGAAAATATTGGAAAATCTCGGGCAGGTATTTAAAATTATTATTTTATTATTACTTAACTTTTATTTCCAGAATTGAAATATTTTTGGTGGACTCACCCGGTTTTGTTAATAAACATTATCTAGTCGGTATACGACTATTTTGTATCATATTGATACTGTAATCTTCCGAGCCGGTAATTAAATTATTTTTTATACTGATTTGTTCGTTTTCACGAACGAAAAATATCTGTATAATCAGATATTCGTACGAAATCGAACTGTATCGATTTCGGCCGTTTGAACAAATCGTGTAGTATTTGATTTGGAAAATTTTATTTTATTTTCGATCCATCATGATGAGATGGAGGGTTATTAGTCACAATACACAGAAAAAACAGGAGAATTTAAAACTTTTTATTCAACACCCAATGTATTACAAGTCTGAATGTTATTCAACTGCAATACATTACAATAGTGTTACAAAATACCTTTACAATCCCAAGTATTACAACTTTCAACAAATTACATCAGAGTACAATGAATGAAGAACAACACTTGGTAATTCCCACTTGGGTACTTTTCGACAAATAGATAATAAACATAAATATTACAGCGGAAACTAAACATGACGTCGACTCCTCGCTTTCCTTGCCTTGAGTCCTCCTGAATCTCGCACCTGTACTTCTGCGATCCAGTACCTATTGAAGTGGGGACGTCAGTATTCACTGACGCTTTAAGACTGATAACTTAGCAGCGAATCTCCCAAAACAACATACAGAAACATGACAAATGTGTTTGTGTAGTTTAAGTGTTCGTGAGTGCTATGACTAGAATCTAATGCAATATTTACTAAAGCTAAGATGCTCTTATTCTAATGCCAGCAAGTCTCTGAAGCAACATGCAGCCCATACTACATGCGCCCATCTCAAGCCGTCTCTTCATATATAGGGATTTGAACCCGTGCCATGTAGTCTACTTTGGTACCCATCCTGTTCCAGACATAATACTACATGACTAGCGAAGTTGCAGGTACTATCTAGTTCCGTTACTGCAGTCAATAGTGGTGTCCTTGTTTGCCACTATTGCCCAGTCGCACCGGACCCCACTCAAAAGCCAACACGAACTACAAGATACTTTTCAACCTTCTTCCGTGCCCTTAACTGGTCATGAGAAGGCATAGAACCTGACGGAATCGTAGGGTCTATTTCCCTAGGAAACCCTCTCGTTCTTATCATGGCACATTCAGGAATTAACAATCAAGATACGAAACCCGTGCTCTCAACTTGTCATGAAAAAGCACCGCCCGTATCCCTTTGAAGGGGAATACATCCCAATAACACCACCAAGTGTCAAACTATAGGAGAGGTTGGGTTATAGGGTATCACCCCTAACACCAACTCTCACCTTTTGGCAGTTTATAGATAAAAATGGTTAAGTAACTGTTACTACCCTAACGATGTCACTAACCCTAACCAAACAAGCGAGACATGGTACTGTGCTTCCAACTAGACATGAAAAAGCACCGTATGTATCCCTCTTCTAACCAAACAAGCGAGGCACGACACTGTGCTTTCAACTCGGCATGAAAAATTACCGTACGTGCCCCTCTTCTAGAGAGTGCAACAATTAACCTGTCTTAGCCTAGACTTCACAAGATCTCATCGGATCCACTCATAGCTTACAATACCTACATACGAGCCAAATAAGCTGCGTATAAGACCAACCGTTACATACGGCCCAGGTATGCCACGTATGAGATGACTTCATACAAAAACAACCATACATGTAATCAAACTGAGAGCAACCGACATGCTTACTAGCAACTTGATCTTCTATAACTAGAAGCAACAGAAGAATCTACTAACAGTCTAAAACAGGCATTCTACTAATGAGAAGCCCAAGCGACAAAACAACTTTTATCGAGTTAACAATTACTAGTGACCTTCCCAATTGAACTAGAACTACATGCACTAGATTCTTGAGTTCTTTCTTCAAGTTTGAGCTAGAATCACCTAGGAGCTAGATGCATGGGTTCATGGTTCTTTTTGATCCTTCATTACCATATATAATTCAAGCATGGTTCTTTTAACTAGAATGCTACAATACACCATTCAAGCATGCATGGCTCTAACTATGTAATCTCAACCACGGGATTCGTTCTAGGGGATTAACTAGAACTACTTTACAACACAAAATTGCAACTACAATCATGGTGGTTCTTCACTAACACCACAACTACGACATGATAGTTTCTTACTAAACTCTACAACTATAACATGAAAGTTTCCTTGCTACACTACAACTACAATGTGATAGTTACTACTATAACTATAACATGGGTACAACTTAAGTAGAAAGCTACTAGATTTAGCATGGATATCACCTACTACTTTAAGCATGACCTATAATTCAAGCACAATGTTACTACGTCTTAAGCATGAATGTCTACTACTTTAAGCATGTATATCTACTACCATCTTAAGCATGGATCTCCACTACTTAAGCATGATTAATCGTTACAACTCAAGCATGGATATGTACTTAGCATGAACCTACAACGTTCCTAAGCATGGTAGGTAATTTAACATCAATCCTACAACAACCTAAGTATGGATATGTACTTAGCATGAACCTACAACATTCCTAAGCATGGTAGGTAATTTAAGCATCAATTCTACAACAATCTAAACATAGATATGTACTTAGCATGAACCTACAACATTCCTAAGCATGGTAGGTAATTTAACATCAATCCTACAACAATCTAAGTATGGATATGTACTTAGCATGAACCTACAACATTCCTAAGCATGGTAGGTAATTTAAACATCAATCCTACAACAATCTAAGAATGGATATGTACTTAGCATGAACCTACAACATTCCTAAGCATTGTAGGTAATTTAAACATCAATCCTACAACAATCTAAGCATGGATATGTACTTAGCATGAACCTACAACATTCCTAATCATGGTAGGTAATTTAAACATCAATCCTACAACAATCTAAGCATGGATATGTATAACCCTTTACCTACAACAATTTAAATATGAATATCTACTACAATTGAAGCATGGGTTACTACTACAATTTAAAACAAGAATGCCTAATTACTATTTCAACATAACCTTTACTTATAATTTAGCATAAACATCTACTACTTACTCAACATAAAACGTAATCTTTTTAACATTCTACCACTAATAACTTCAATTAGTCTCTTTTTCATACTACACTAGAATTAGCATCCAAAATGAGTTCATTTTACATATGATTAATAAAAGGGAATAAGCAAAAATAAAATAAAGTAGAGAATCCTCAACTTGGTTCAACCATTCAGATGCATACTCTTAGTCCAAAAGTTTAAGTTGTATGTTCTACAACCCAAAAATGGGTGTATACACAAAGTCCATATGCTTATGTATGAGTCCAATATCAAGTCCTACAACCCCAAGTGGGTGTACAATCACCATATGCTTATGTTCATTTAGTCCAATTAATAACACAAGAACAACAACTATAACTACAAAGATTCAATCTTTATGTGTTCCATAAGGTTCTATCATTCTTTCCCTTTTTATGTGGTTATTTCTTTTATTCATACATAATGCTACAGCATACACAATAAGAAACAATACACAATAACACCATCACAAGAAACAACCACCCCAAAGAACAAAAGAAAACAAACCAAGGAAGATAAGAAAAAGAAGAAACCAAAAACAACAAACTCAAACAAACAAGGCAATGGAGAAGCCCCCACCTTAGTTTTCCTTGAAGGAAGAACTAGCTGGCACACCTTCTCCTTCCCCTAAGCTCTTAGAAAAACTCCTATGGAAACCTACAATGAAAAACTCTCCTATTAGTCTTTCTCTCTTTATTTTCTTTTCTTTTCTTTTTGTCTTTGTAAAAGTGAGACAAGTGATGAAGGGAGGGGGTATTTATAGGTGGAGGAGAAGGTGGAGAGTGCAAAATTGCACTCACAAAAGTGCACAAAACCCCTTCCCCAATTCAAGGGCCGGCCATGCTCTTAGGGTGAGGTGGAGGTATGGGTGTAGGCTTCTAGAAGAATACCTCCTAATTCTCTTATGGACTCTTAATCTAGATTAACCACTTATAAAAACCCTAACAATCTAATTAGGTTTGTCTTGACAAGAGAAGTATTTTATCCAAAATACAAAGCACACAATTGTATAATGTACTACTTGACACAATACATATATGCATGTATTTATGCGTATACTGAAAAATCTTCGCATAATCCGTATAAAAATAACTTAATTTTGGAAATAATTATAAAATAAATTTATACAATGTAATATCTGTCTGGGATATTACAATACTCCCTCCTTAGAATCGTTCTGTCCTCAGAACGACGCTAGGGAAGCAACAACCATTAATGACCAGAAGATACCTTCCCCTGATCATCTCAAATTCCTTGGGGAACAACCTTGACAGCTGACTCTCAAGTGCTCAACACCGGCTCGCATGCCTCAAGTGCTCAACGCATCCTTCCATCCCGGAGATTAATCCCTTTCTACAGAACGTCCTGGGGCCTATTTCATCCTGCGTTCCGGAATACCGGGAAATATCTCGCTCCACAGATTATTCTGGAACCTCTCTTATCATTAATTTCCCCCGTGGGTATTACTCTCGTCCTCGGAATACTGGAGATCAATCCCACTTCACAGATCATTCTGGGGCATATTTCATCCCTCGTCTAGAATACTGGGGAATATCTCACTCCTTGGATCATCCTGGAGCCCTTACTCATCCTTGAATTTCCTTTATGGGTATTACTCTCGTCCTCAGAATACTGGAGATCAATCCCACTCCACAGATCATTCTGGGGCCTATTTCATTCCTCGTCTGGAATATTGGGGAATATCTCACTCCTTGGATCATTCTGGAGCCAATGTCCCACTAGCCTGCCGTGAATGTTCCTCTCGTCCCTAGAATACTGGAGATCAATCCCACTCCACAGATCATTCTGGGGCCTATTTCATCCCTCGTCTGGAATACTGGGGAATATCTCGCTCCATGGATCATTCTGGAGCCAACGTTCCACTAGCCTGCTCGCGAATGTTGCTCTCGTCCCTGGAATACAGGAGACCAATCCCACTCCACAGAACATTCTGGGGCCTATTTCATCCCACGTCTGGAATACTGGAAAATATCTCACTCCCTGGATCATTCTGGAGCCAACATCACACAATCTTTCTCCATGAGTGTCGCTCTCGTCCCTGGAATACTGGAGACCAATTCCTACTCCACAGAACATTCTGGGGCCTATTTCATCCCTCATCTGGAATACTGAGGAATGTCTCACTCCATGGATCATTCTGGAGCCGACCTCTCACTACTCATACAAGATCCCCGCATGCCTCCCAACTCCTGGTCACTACACTTGGAAGTCGGTGACCACTCCCTCCTTAGAAAAAGAACGAAGTTTAACCACGGAGAAGGCATAAATCCCAACTTCATGTCCTCTCAAAATGCATACAAGACATGAGATGCCAAAATTTCCCATGTATCATAAAAAGTCACCATACTTTGATACTGAACATATTACAAGTTCATCATCCATAACTTGCAAAAACGCAACCAACAAAACATTTTACTATTTCTGGACCGCGATAGCCCTCACTATTACATACTTCCTTCTAGTTATGCTGAAGTTCATCCCCGACGAACAGGCTTCCTTCCTTTATCGACCACCTTCCGTATCTGGTTATTGTGGTCCCCTTGCAGTTGTGGACAATTTAATTTCTTGTGCCCAGCTTCTCCGTAATTGTAGCAAGTGCTTGCTTGGGCCCTTTTTGGGCATTGACTCTTGAAGTGACCTGGTTCTTTACAAAAGTAACACATCATCATCTGGTTAGTCCCCTTGCTGGTGTTAAGCTTCCTGGGCTTGTGAGTTGAGTCCTGCTTGTCTTGGTCATTGGTGAGAATATGCTTCTTCCTCTTTTTCCCTGTCTCCACCTTGTTTTGATTTTGCTGGTTTTGGTTCATGTATAATTCTGTTATTGCCGCACTGCAGACCAATTTCTCGAACCTTCGAATGCAAAAAGGTACCACCCTCGTTCTGAATGCCGGTCTGAGCCCTTGCTCGAATCTCTTGGCCTTCTTGACCTCATCTTCTACCATTTCTGGGACATACCGGGATAGTTGCGTAAACTTGGTCTCGTACTCACGAACTGTCAAGCTTCCCTGCTTCAGGTTGAGGAACTCCATAGCCTTTCCCTCTTGCACATCTAATGGAAAGTAGTGTGTCCTGAACTCCTCCAAGAAGTCTTCCCAGGTAATGGGTCCTTCACCCATGCCCCTCTTCACCGACTACCACCAGACCTCGACGTCCTTTTCCAGCAGAATGCTTGCCAACCTGACCTTGCTGTCATTGGGTGTCAGCATCACCTCGAATACGGTCTCGACTTGACGAATCCAATCGTCAGCCGTCGTTGGGTCTGCCTTCCCCTCGAAAATAGGTGGTCTCATTCTTCGAAATGATTCGACCATTCTAATGGGGTCGGTACCTGCTGCTCCCCGGTTACCTCCGGGTGCTCCCTGTTGTTGCACATTGTTTCTGCTTGCCTCGGCTAGGTCTCCAAGTGCCCGGTACACACGAGCGAATTCCGTCCCTATATCCAGCCCTGTGCCATTTCCTCCACTACCCTCGCCCTCACTCTGGTTGTTCCTACCGCTCCTGGTTCCGTGAGACATCTGGTAGAAGACAGTAAACATGGGTACCAACCAAGATATAGAAAATTTACAAGACATAAGTTGAAAGAAACAACAATATGAATTATAATCGCCTACAACTAGTTAACACCCGACTCCTAAAAGGCATCTAAGTTTAATTTTCTTACTGTGTTGGACTGTAAATTGAAGTTGGCTCTGATACCACTCTGAAATGTCCCGAACTTCCTATATGGAAAATTCGAGACACGAGCCAGGATCTTTTCTTCAATTAGTCACAATACACAGAAAAATAGGAGAATTTAAAACTTTTTATTCAACACCCAATGTATTACAAGTCTGAATGTTATACAACTGCAATACATTACAATAGTGTTACAAGAATACCTTTACAATCCTAAGTATTACAACTTTCAACAAATTACATCAGAGTACAATGAATGAAGAACAACACTTGGTAATTCTTACTTGGGTACTTTTCGACAAATAGATAATAAACATAAATATTACAGCGGAAACTAAACATGACGTCGACACCTCGCTTTCCTTACCTTGAGTCCTCCTGAATCTCGCACCTGTACTTCTGCGATCCAGTACCCATTGAAGTGGAGACGACAGTATTCACTGACGCTTTAAGGCTGATAACTTAGCAGCGAATCTCCCAAAACAACATACAGAAACATGACAAATGTGTTGGTGTAATTTAAGTATTCGTGAGTGCTATAACTAGAATCTAATGCAATATTTACTAAAGCTAAGATGCTCTTATTCTAATGCCAGCAAGTCTCTGAAGCAACATGCAGCCCATACTACATGCGCCCATCTCAAGCCGTCTCTTCATATATAGGGATTTGAACCCGTGCCATGTAGTCTACTTTGGTACCCATCCTGTTCCTGACATAATACTACATGACTAGCGAAGTTGCAGGTACGGTCTAGTTCCGTTACTGCAGTCAATAGTGGTGTCCTTATTTGTCACTATTGCCCAATCGCACCGGACCCCACTCAAAAGCCAACACGAACTACAAGATACTTTTCAACCTTCTTCCGTGCCCTCAACTGGTCATGAGAAGACATAGAACCTGACAGAATCGTAGGGTCTATTTTCCTAGGAAACCCTATCGTTCTTATTATGGCACATTCAGGAATTAACAATCAAGATACGAAACCCGTGCTCTCAACTTGTCATGAAAAAGCACCGCCCATATCCCTTTGACAGGAAAATACATCCCAATAACACCGCCTAGTGTCAAACTATAGGAGAGGTTGGGTTATAGGGTATCATCCCTAACACCAACTCTCACCTTTTGTCAGTTTATAGATAAAAATGGTTAAGTAACTATTACTACCCTAACGATGTCACTAACCCTAACCAAACAAGCGAGACATGGCACTGTGCTTCCAACTAGATATGAAAATGCACCGTATGTATCCCTCTTCTAACCAAACAAGCGAGGCACGGCACTGTGCTTTCAACTCGGCATGAAAAAATACCGTACGTGCCCCTCTTCTAGAGAGTGCAACAATTAACCTGTCTTAGCCTAGACTTCACAAGATCTCATCGGATCCACTCATAGCTTACAATACCTACATACGAGCCAAATAAGCTACGTATAACACCAACCGTTACATACGGCCCAGGTGAGCCACGTATGAGATGACTTCATATAAAAATAACCATACAGGTAATCAAACTTAGAGCAACCGACGTGCTTACTAGAAACTTGATCTTCTATAACTAGAAGCAACAGAAGAATCTACTAACAGTCTAAAACAGGCATTCTACTAATGAGAAGCCCAAGCGACAAAACAACTTTTATCGAGTTAACAATTACTAGTGACCTTACCAATTGAACTAGAACTACATGCACTAGATTCTTGAGTTCTTTTTTCATGTTTGAGCTAGAATCACCTAGAAGCTAGATTCATGGGTTCATGGTTCTTTTTGATCCTTCACTACCATATATAATTCAAGCATGGTTCTTTTAACTAGAATGCTACAATACACCATTCAAGCATGCATGGCTCTAACTATGTAATCTCAACCACGGGATTCCTTCTAGGGGATTAACTAGAACTACTTTACAACATAAAATTGCAACTACAATCATGGTGGTTCTTCACTAACACCACAACTACGTCATGATAGTTTCTTACTAAACTCTACAACTATAACATGAAAGTTTTCTTGCTACACAACCACTGCAATGTGATAGTTACTACTATAACTATAACATGGGTACAACTTAAGTAGAAAGCTACAAGATTTAGCATGGATATCCCCTACTACTTTAAGCATGACCTATAATTCAAGCACAATGCTACTACGTCATAAGCATGAATGTCTACTACTTTAAGCATGTATATCTACTACTATCTTAAGCATGGATCTACACTACTTAAGCATGATTAATCATTACAACTCAAGCATGGATATGTACTTAGCATGAACCTACAACGTTCCTAAGCATTGTAGGTAATTTAACATCAATCCTACAACAACCTAAGTATGGATATGTACTTAGCATGAACCTACAACATTCCTAAGCATGGTAGGTAATTTAAGCATCAATTCTACAACAATCTAAGCATGGATATGTACTTAGCATGAACCTACAACATTCCTAAGCATGGTAGGTAATTTAACATCAATCCTACAACAATCTATGGATATGTACTTAGCATGAACCTACAACATTCCTAAGCATGGTAGGTAATTTAAACATCAATCCTACAACAATCTAAGCATGGATATGTACTTAGCATGAACCTACAACATTCCTAAGCATTGTAGGTAATTTAAACATCAATCCTACAACAATCTAAGCATGGATATGTACTTAGCATGAACCTACAACATTTCTAAGCATGGTAGGTAATTTAAACATCAATTCTACAACAATCTAAGCATGGATATGTATAACCCTTTACCTACAACAATTTAAACATGGATATCTACTACAATTGAAGCATGGGTTACTACTACAATTTAAAACAAGAATGCCTAATTACTACTTCAATATAACCTTCACTTATAATTTAGCATAAATATCTACTACTTACTCAACATAAAAAGTAATCTTTTTAACATTCTACAACTAATAACTTCAATTAGTCTCTTTTTCATACTACAGTAGAATTAGCATCCAAAATGGGTTCTTTTTACATATGATTAATAAAAGAGAATAAGCAAAAATAAAATAAAGTTGAGAATCCTCAACTTGGTTCAACCATTCATATGCATACTCTTAGTCCAAAAGTTCAAGTTTTATGTTCTACAACCCAAAAATGGGTGTATACACAAAGTCCATATGCTTATGTATGAGTCCAATATCAAGTCCTACAATCCCAAGTGGGTATACAATCACCATATGCTTATGTTCATTTAGTCCAATTAATAACACAAGAACAACAACTATAACTACAAAGATTCAATCTTTATGTGTTCCATAAGGTTCTATCATTCTTTCCCTTTTTATGTGGTTATTTCTTTTATCCATACATAATGCTACAGCATACACAATAAGAAACAACACACAACAACACCATCACAAGAAACAACCACCCCAAAGAACAAAAGAATACAAACCAAGGAAGATAAGAAAAAGAAGAAACAAAAAACAACAAACTCAAACAAACAAGGCAATGGAGAAGCCCCCACCTTAGTTTTCCTTGAAGGAAGAACTAGGTAGCACACCTTCTCCTTCCCCTAAGCTCTTTGAAAAACTCCTATGGAAACCTACAATGAAAAACTCTCCTATTAGTCTTTCTCTCTTTCTTTTCTTTTCTTTTCTTTTTGTCATTGTAAAAGTGTGACAAGTGAGAAGGGAGGGGGTATTTATAGGTATAGGAGAAGGTGGAGAGTGCAAAATTGCACTCACAAAAGTGCACAAAACCCCTTCCCCAATTCAAGGGCCGGCCATGCTCTTAGGGTGAGGTGGAGGTATGGTGTGAGGTGAGGTGGAGGTATGGGTGTAGGCTTCTAGAAGAATACCTCCTAATTCTCTTATGCACACTTAATTTAGATTAAACACTTATAAAAACCCTAACAATCTAATTAGGTTTTTCTTGACAAGAGAAGTATTTTACCCAAAATACATAGCACACAATTGTATAATGTACTACTTGACACAATACATATATGCATGTATATATGCGTATACCGAAAAATCTTCGCATAATCCGTATAAAATTAATTAAATTTCGGAAATAATAATAAAATAAATTTATACAATGTAATATCTGTCCGGGATATTACAAGTTGGGGGTAACACAAAAATTACAAATGAATACCCAATTGTAGAACCATGAGAACATGGACACTTGGCTTTCATTTCCACCACATAACCCTTCACTTTGTCTTATAAAAACACCCCCAAACCCTCCCCTTCCTTCATTTGGCCGGCCTCCCATCTTCTTCTAAGGTTTGAATCCCTTTTGGGTATTCCCAATCTCATCTCACTCTCACTCCATCTCTTCAAGCTTCTAGTTCTTCTACTTGTTTACAAGTTTTTTTGTTTTAGAAAAAGAAAGAGAGAATCAAAAGAAAAAGAGAGTAGGAGTTCATGAGTTCTTCATGGAGGTGTTCTTGAGGAGAAGCATGAACAAGGAGCAAGAACAAGGAGGTGAAGCAAGTCCTTCCTACACAAACTCTAAGGTGGGGGTTTCTCGCTCATGGTTGTTTTAGCTATATTAGGGTTGTTTTGTTGTATGTTGTTGTATTAAGTTAATTTCATGAGTATATGGACTAGAATAAGGTACACATGAAGTTTGAAGTGATAGAACACCAAAGTAGAGCTTAAAGAATCGGTTTTTAGGGTTGTAGAGTTAATTTTATTTAACTAGGTTAAAAGTAGAATTTTGATCCGAAATTTATTTTGGTGGTTATTATATGTGTTAGTAGCATGCTGTAATTTTTATAGATTTTTTGGAGTCAATTTGATGGGTGAAACGACCGTGTCCCCCAAAACAGCGAGATTTAGGTCAAAACAGTGAGCTCACTGTTTTGGGTTAATGTCGCACTGGCTTCAAAGGGCCAGAACATGGGTTTCCTTGTGGAATTTGAGATTCGGGCAAACTAGAGAGTTGTAGTAGACATCTTCCCCTTTCCGAATTGACTTCTCGGGTTAAATTCCGATAAGAGACGCAAAAGTTATGACCGTTACAAAAACAGCAACTAGCTATTTGGCTGAATATTGCTCTTTTGGTTGCTTGCTACTTTTGAGTGTCTTAGCGGATAAATCTGAGGTTCGGTTCGACTAGGGAGTTGTAATAGAGACTCTCCCCTTTTTGAATTGAGCTCTTGGGTTAAATTTTGATAAGCGGAATATGAGTTATGGTCTTTGCAAAATACAACAAATAGCTGTCTGACTGAATGCTTACTATTTCACTTCTTTGTAGTTTTTGAGGGTTTTACCTGTACAACCTTGTAATATCCCGGACGGATATTACCTCATATAAATCACTATTTTATTATTATTTTATTATTATTCGGTTTTAATTCCAAAATCAATTTATTTTGGAGATTTTTCGCCAGTTTGTCCACAAACATTTTCTACGCGCATATATCGGTCGGTGTACATCCGAAGTACATCAAATTGACAACGTGATCCTCCGAATTAATAATAAAAACTTATTTTATTATTATTTTCAAATTAAACTATTTATGGGGATTATATAAGGATTTTTGTATACACATACATATACACATACATACATTGTATTATACCTAGTACATTATACAAAATATGTAGTATGTACTTTTGGACAATGTATTCATCCTTGTCATGACAACTTGATAAGATAGTTAGGGTTTGATTAGGAGGCCTAAACTGGGGTTTTGTATGCATGAGAAGATTAAATCCCTTCTAGAAACCCTCACATAACACCTCCACCACATAACACCACACCTCACCTTACCTCCACCTCACCCCAACCCCCTACTAAGCATGGCCGGCCCCCAATTTAGGGGAGGGCCAAAATGCAAATGTGTATGTGCAATTTTGCACTATCCACCCTTCTCTCCTCCTATAAATATCCCCTCCTTCTCCACCTTGTCTCATTTTAGAAAGATCAAAAAGAAAGAAAGAAAGGAAAGAAAAAGAAAGAGAGAACCTCATACTAACAAGAGAGTTTTCTTGTAGGTTTTCCTAGGAGTTCTAAGAGCTAGGGGAAGGAGAAGGTTAAGCTAGCAAGTCCTTCCAAACAAAGAGATTAAGGTGGGGGTTTCTCTTTGTTTGTTTGTTTGTTTGTTTGTATTGTTGTTTGACTTCTTCTTCTTACCCTCCTTGTTTTGTTTTCTTTGGTTCTTTGGAATGGTTTGTTGTAATAATATTGTTGTATGTATGGTTGTAAATAATAATAACCACATAAAAAGAAAAGAAACAAATGGTAGTGTTAAATACACATAAAGATTAAATCTTTATAGTTGTAGTTGTTGTTTGTGTTTGTTATTGGACTAAAATGACATAAGGCATATGAACTTGCACATACAACCGATTGGGGGTTGTAGGACTTGATACAAATTCATGGACAAAGCATATGAACATTTTATACAACCATTTTTGGTTGTAGGACTTGTATGGGACTTGGACGAAAAGATAAGCATATGATGGTTGAACCAAATGAAGGTTCTTACCTCATTTTTATTATTGTTGTGTTCTTTTATAATCTTATGTAAAAAGAACATAAATTAGATGTTAGCTCTAATTATGAAAAAGAAATCACTAGTTGTAGAATGAATAAAAAGATCTTTTTTTTTTATAATCACTAGTGATAATAAATCAATAAAGAATAGTAGACAATAAAGTAGTAGTGCTATGTTGTTAAAATAAAGAAGTAGTAGTAAGTGTTAAAAGAAGTAGTTGTAGATAGTTGTATGTTATATTCTTGGTTAAAATGAAGTAGTAGTAATAGTAGATAGTTGTAGATGCTTATGTTCGTGATTAACATAAAGTAGTTGTTGTAGTAGATGATAAAAAGAAATAATTGTAGATGCTTTATGTTATGTTAAAATGAAGAAGTAGTAATAGTAGATAGTTGTAGATGCTTATGTTCATGATTAACATAAAGTAGTAGTAGTAGTAGATAATAAAAAGAAGTAACTGTAGATGCTTTATATTATGTTAAAATGAAGTAGTAGTAATGGTAGATAGTTGTAGATGCTTATGTTATATTCATGGTTAACATAAAGTGGTAGTAGTAGTAGATGATAAAAAGAAGTAATTGTAGATGCTAGTTGTAGATGTTTATTTTATGTTCATAAAGTAAATACCATGCTAAGATTGGATTAGATTAATTTATTTATGTTTAGAATGTTGTAGGATTCATTCTAAAATTATCTACCATGTGTAGGAGTGTTATTTATGCTTAGAATGTTGTAGGATTCATCCCAAAATTATCTACCATGTGTAGGAGTGTTATTTATGTTTAGAATGTTGTAGGATTCATTCTAAAATTATCTATCATATGTAGAAATGATATACATGTTGTAGGATTTATTCTAAAAATACCTAGCATGTTTAATGATGCTTAGAATGTTGTAGGATTCATTCTAAAATTTTCTATCATGTTTAGGAAGGTTATTTATGCTTGGATTATTGTAGGATTAATTCTAAAAAATTGCCTACCATGTGTAGGAATGATATATATGTTGTAGGATTCATGCCAAAATTGTCTATCATGTTTAAGAGTGACATACATGCTTAGAATGTTGTAGGATCCATGATAAAATTACTTACCATGTTTAGGGATGATATGTACCATGCTAAGTCTTTCTACATTCTTAGAATGTTGTAGGTTAATCACTAAATAAATACCATGCTCACATTGTTGTAGGATTGATGCTAATTAATCTACCATGTTTAGAAGTATATATATATATATATATATATATACTTAGGAACGTTGTATGTTCATACTAGTAGTTACCCATGCTTAGTAAGACATTCATGCTTAGTAGTTATTTATGCTTAATAAAGATTCATGCTTGGATGATTATAAGAAAGTAGTATACCATGCTAGTTTCATTTATCTATGCCTAGATAGTTGTAGGAAAGTGGTATATCATGCTAGATTAAATTATCCACACTCACATGCTTATAGGTAAGTTGTATACTATGCTAGATTAATGGTAGAAAAGTTGTATACCATGCTAGATTAAATAAATATTCATGTTTACATGATATCTATGCTTAGATAAGTATATGTTCATGTTATGTTAGTAAGCGATCATGCTTGATCATTATTCATACTAAGTTAGGAGATGTCATACTAATTGTTGTTATGTTAAGTTAGTAGATGACCATGCTAATGATGATTTATGTTAAGTTAATGGTATCCATACTAATGATATTCATGCTTAGATTAAAGTAACCATCCATGGTTAGTTGTGGCGATTTTTATGTTATGTCCTACCCATGCTTGTAGAAACTCATGCTACGTTGTAGGTGGATACTTAACTAGTATACATGACTAGAATGTTATTAAAATGTATACCATGCCATATGTTAATGTTAAAGTAGCATACCATGTCTAGGAATGAGGTATACCATGCTAAAGTTTAAATACATGCTTAGAGTGTTGTAGGATTAATGTTACAATATTTACCATGCCTTGGAATGTTGCATGTTCATACTAGTTATATATCCATGCTTGGGTTGTGGTGATTAGTCATGATAAGTAGTAAGCATTCACGCTCAAGTTATAACCTATGCTTGACCGTAGTGGACCTCATGTCTAGATCGTAGTGATTTTCATGCTAAGATTGATATAAGCACATGCTTAATCATATTCGTACTTAGGAGTATTGTGGTGAGTAGTTATGTTATATAGTTAGATTGTCGTAGGAAGATGCTTGCAATTGTATGCCATGCTTAAGGCGCTATAGGTTGAAGTAATGAGGATTGGGAAGACCACTAGTAGTAGTCAGTTGATAATGGTTGTTATGTCGCCTTCGGTTTTTCATTAGTAGAATACTGATCATAGACTATTAGTAGATTCTTCTGTTGCTTCTAATAATAGAAGATCAAGTTTGCTAGTAAGCACGTTCGGTTGCTTTTAAGATTGATTACCTGTATGGTTGTTTGCATATGGTTATGCTCGTACGTGGCTCGACTGGCCCGAACGTAGCTGTGGGTCTCATACGTAGCTTATTTGGCTCGTATGTAGGTTGTTGTCTCGTACGCGGCTCGACCGGCCTGTGCGTAGCTGTTGGTCTTATACGCGACTTATTTGGTTGGTATGTACGTTTTTATCTCCTACGAGGCCCGCCTGGCTCGTAGGTAGTTATGATTTCATACGTAGCTTATTGGCTCGTATGTGGTTGTTACTCGTATGTAGCGTCTTAGATAATACGCAGTTGTTGTGCTCATCTAGGGTGATATCATTGCCCTAGGGCTATCGACCATCAAGACGTGTGTTTAGCTTACTCCTAGGGGACTGTGGACGAGTCACTTCGCAGGTGCCGTCAGATCTTAACCGTTGGTTGATTGCGGACCGGAGTGTGACGAAATCCAAGTTCAGGTAGTAGCATGCGAATGCGTTCGTATTGCCGGGGTCTTGGATCAATAGGCCATGAACCGAATCCTGAGGGATTCTGGTAAGTCTAGGTTGAGCAGCCTAGTAGAGTTGTCTTGTGAGGTCTAATTTAAGGCCTAGCATGTTGTGTTTATAATATTATCATCCCTAGGATTGTCGAGTCAGGGACATCATTAAGGTAGTGACTTAAAAAAGGTCATTTTGCTCAGACCCTAGCCGAAGAGAGAGGAGTTGGTTGTAGGGGCGCCTTACGACCAACTTGTCCCTTGAGGCAGGCCTTAGGTGGTGATAATGGGTTGTACCTTCCCGTCAAAGGGATACGTACGGTGCCGTCTCACAGGTTGAGGACACGGATTGCGTATCTCGCGCTGTTAATTCCTGAAGTACCGTGGCTGAGGGTGCCACAGGGTAGGCTTCGCGCTACCCTGCGCTTGCGAGACCCCAGAAGGTGCCACAGGGTAGGCTTCGCGCTACCCTGCGTTGGCGAAACCCTATGATTTGGATTTTGGAATGACGATCATCTGTTTGTTGTGTGAGGTCCGGTTAGCCGGGTAGTATTGGCGAACATAGACACCACGGGCGTACTGCATCAGTGGGACATGACCACGTCTGCAACCTCATCAGTCACGTGTAGATGTCAGGAACAGGTTGTGTACAATTAGAAGTTCATAACGCGGGTTCAAATCCCTATATATGGAGAAACGGCTTGAGATGAGGTAGCATGTAGTATGGACTACATGTTGCTTCGGAGACTCGCTGACATTAGAATAGGAAGCATCCTAGTTCTAGTTAAATATCGTATTAGAGTCTAGTCATAGCACTCACAAACACTTAAACTACACCAACACCATTGCTATATTTTGTATGTTGTTTGGGAGATTCGCTGCTATATGATCTGCCTTTAAGCGTCAGTGAATACTGACGTCCCCACTTTCATAGGTACTGGATCGCCGAAGTACAAAGGCGAGATTCAGGAGGACTCAAGGCAAGAAAAGCAAGGAGTTAGTGTTATGTTTAGTTCCACTGCAGTGTATGTATTGATTATCTATTAGTTGAGAAGTACTCAAGTGAGAGTCACCAAGTGTTGTTCTTCATTCCTTGTACTCTGATGTAAGATATTGAAGGTTGTAATACTTGGAAATGTAAAGGTAATATTGTAACTCTAGTGTAAGGTATTGCAGTTGTCCAATATTCAGACTTGTAATACATTGGGTGTTGAAATAAAAGTTTTAAATTCTCCTGTTTTTCTGTGTATTGTGACTAATTGAAGAAAAGGTCTTGGCTCGTGTCACGGTTTCCCAGTATTGGAAATCAGGGCGCTACAAACCTAAGGTTCGGACCAACTAGGGAGTTGTAGTAGAGACTCTCCCCTTTCGGAACTGACCTCTCGGGTTAAATTTCGATAAGCGGAGTAGGAGTTATGTCGTTTACAAAGTACAACAATTGGCTGTCTTGACTGGATACTTGCTATTTTGCTTCTTTTATGTTTTATAGTGTCTTAATGGTAGAATCTGAGGTTCAGATCAACTAGGGAGTTGTAGTAGAGGCTCTTCCCTTTTCGAATTTATCTCTCGGGTTAAATTTCGACAAGTAGAGTAGAAGTTATGGGCTTTGAAAGTTTTTAGCTTGGCTGTGTATTTGGTGGGTTGAAATTGTATCTGTCTTGATTCCTTATAGTTTTTGAGTGTCTTGCTCACTAAATCTGAGGAACAGGCCAATTAGAGTTTTGTAGTAGACGTTCTCACCTCTATGAATTGCCCTCTTGGGTTAAATTCCAATAAGTGGAAAAAAGTTATAGTCTTTCAAAGTTTCAGCCGTTTTGTCAAGTCTGCTGTTTTGTTAGCTTTTCCGTGTGTTCGACGGGTAAGAACTTGGATTTCCTTACGGAATCTGAGAAATTGGACAACTGAGAAGTTTTAGTAGATGTTCCCACCTTTTCAAAATTGTCCAGTTTCGTTAGATTCCGATAACTAGAGCAAAAGTTACAAGCTACAGAAGTTTCATCTTTTTATTGAAAATCTGTAGTTTGGTAATTGTTTGCGTATGTTCGAAGTCAGGAACTTAGAGTTCCATACGGAATCTGAGAAATTGGACAACTGGGAAGTTTTTGTAGATGTTCCCACCTTTTCAAATTGTCCAGTTTCGTTAGATTCCGACGAGTAGAGCAAAAGTTAGCAGCTTGCAAAGTTTCAGCTTTTTGTTGAAAATCTGCAATTTGGGTAAACTGTTTGCATGTGTTCGATAGACCGGATTTTGGATTCCTTACAAAATCTGAAATAATGTTCCACTAGAGAGTTGTGGTAGATATTTTTACCTTTCTAAAAAGTATATTTCTGTTAAAATCCGATAAGCGTAGCACTGGTTGCTTCTAAACTGTCGGAAGGCTTTTATGTCGTTTTTGGGCTTCCCATTAGTAGAATGCCCATTTTAGATTTTTGGTAGATTCTTCTGTTGCTTCTATTTATAGAAGATCAAGTTTTGCTAGAAGCACGTTTGATTGCTTCTAGGTTGATTACCTGTATAGTTGTTTTTATGTATGGTTTTGCTCATACGCGGCTCGACTGGCCCGTATGTAGCTGTGGTCTCATACGTAGCTTATTTGGCTCGTATGTATGTTATTGTCTCATAAGCGACTCGTCTGGCCCGTATGTAGATGTTGGTCTCATACGTAGCTTATTTGGCTCGTATATATGTTGTTGTCTCATACGCAGCTTGCCTGGCTTGTATGTAGTTGTTGGTCCCATACGTAGCTTGTTTAGCTCGTATGTATTTTTTGTTACTCATATGTAGCTTCTTAGCTAATACGCAGTTTGTTGTGCTCATCTAGGGTAATATCATTGCCCTAGGGCTATCGACCATCAAGACGTGTGTTTACCTTACTCCTAAGGGACTGTGGACGAGTCACTCCTTGTGTACCGTCAGATCTTAACTGAATTGGTTGATCACGAACCAGAGTGTTGATGAAATCCAAGTTCAGGGTAGTAGCATGCGAATACATTTGTATTGCCGGGGTCTTGGATTGATAGGCCATGAACCAGATCCTTAGGGATTCTGGTAAGTCTAGGTTAAGCAGCCTAGTAGAGTTATCTTGCGAAATCTAACTTAAGACCTAGCATGTTGTGTTTATGCTGTTGTCATCTCTAGGACTGTTCAGGGTTAGTGACATCGTTAGAGTAGTAACTTATGAATATTACTACTTAACCTTTACTTCTTATCATTATTCGCCAAAGGGAAAGAGTTGGTGTTAAGGGTAATTCCTTATGATCCAACCAGTCCTATAGGCCGACACTAGGCGGTATTATTGAGTTGTATCCTTCTTGTCAAAGGGATACGGTCTGTGCCTTCTCACGAGTTGGGAGAACGGAATCCATATCTCGTCTGTTAATTTCTAAAGTATCTTGAGAAGCAGGAGCGATTCCTGTCGGAGCTAGGGGGATGAACCCCCCGGAACTCCGTCTTGTCTTGTATCTAAGGGCGAGAAGCCATAGACTACGGTCTGGCTAGGGGGCGGCAGGGAATACTTCGGGCTAACCTAGTAACCAGCATTAACTCCAAAAGATTCGTCAGATATTTGCGTGAGATCCGGTACGCCGGGTAGTAGTGGTAAACATAGACACCATAAGCAGACTGTGCCTGGCAGAATTAGATCGTTTCAGGGCAACCTCATCAGTCATGTCGTATCTTCAGAAACAAGTCGAGTACAAGAGTAGAATTCTTGGCGCGGTTTAAATCCTTATATATGAAGAAACGGCCTGATATGAGGTGTATATAGTATGGGCTGCGTACTGTCCCAGAGTCTTGCTTGCATTAGAATAAGAGCACCTTGCATTGATAAGTCTTGCATTAGAGTCTAAGTCATAGCATACACTGACACATCAACTATATATACACGTTTCTCTTTTCATCAATTTGTTTGCTATATTTGAGATCCGCTGCTAGTTATCAGCCTTAATGCATCAGTATATGTACTGATGTCCCCACTTCTATAGGTACTAGATTGTAAGATTACAGGTATTGAATTGCACAAGTACAGGTACTGGATTGCAGAAGTACAGGTACTGGAAAAGAGAAGTACAGGTACAGGTTTTAGGAGGACTCAAGGCAAGAGAAGCAAGGAGTCGATTTCATTTTAAGTTTCCGCTGAAATACATGTTGTAATTTCATTTGTGACAATTATTGTAATTTATTCATTGTTGTAATTTGTTTATTGTTGGGGAAGCATCCAAATGAAATTCCAAGTGTTTTTCTTTATTCATTGTACTCTGATGTAAGTTGTTGAAAGTTGTAACACTTGGGATTGTAACGGTATTATTGTAACATTGTTGTAATGTATTGCAATTTTGTAACATTCAGACTTGTAATACATTTGTATTGAATAAAAAGTTTTAAATTTTTCTGTTTTTTTGTGTATTGTGGCTAATTAAAGAAAAGATTCTGGCTTATATCACGGTTTCCCAGTGTATGAAAATCGGGGCATTACAGAGTTATCTTGCGAAGTAACTTATGACCTAGCTTGTTGTGTTTATACTGTTGTCATCCCTAGGATTGTTCAGGGTTAGTGACATCGTTAGGGTAGTAACTTATAACTATTTCTACTTAACCTTTACTTATTATCATTATTCGCCGAAGGGAAAGAGTTGGTGTTAAGGGTGATTCCTTATGATCTGACCTGTCCTATAGGCCGATACTAGGAAGTGTTATTCGGTTGTACCCTTCTTGTCAAAGGGATACGGTCTGTGCCTTCTCACGAGTTAGGAGCACGAGATCCGTATCTCGTCTGTTAATTTCTGAAGTACCTTGAGAAGCGGGAGCGATTCTTGTCGGAGCTAGGAGGGATGAACCCCCTGGAACTCGGTCTTGTCTTGTATCTAAGGGCGAGAAGCCATAGACTACGGTCTGGCTAGGGGGCGGCAGGGGATGCTTCGGGCTAACCTAGTAACCAGCATTAACTCCAAAAGATTTGTCAGATATTTGAGTGAGGTTCGATACGCCGGGTAGTAGTGGTAAACATAGACACCATAAGCAGACTGTGCCTGGCAGAATTAGACCGTTTCAGAGCAACCTCATCAGTCATGTCGTATCTTCAGAAACAAGTTGAGTACAAGAGTAGAATTCATGGTGCGGGTTCAAATCCCTATATATGAAGAAACGGCCTAATATGAGGTGTATATAGTATGGGCTGCTGTTGTGCAATCTAGCTACCTAAATAAATAGATAAAACTAGACACAAATTAAAAACCTCGCAAGTGTACGAATCATTTATAGAAGCATAGTGAAAAGCAAGGGTCGATCCCACAGAGATTGTAGTACTTAACTCACTAATCAATAAAATAGAAATAAGAATCTTAAAGTGTTGTTCTAAAAGTCTAAGGAAATGGAAGGATAAAGACCTAAATTAAATAGCTTCACAATTTGAGTCACGAATATCTATTAAGGGAGTTGGGCGTTGATTTCCACCTGTAGTCAGTAATGCTAAGTCACCTTCTTTACTATTCTGGTTACTCATGTTCGTTCCTTTAAGGGCATGGTATCTACTCCTTAAAGTATTGTTTCCCTAGCCAAGAATTAGGCATGGTATCTACTCTAATTCGTTTCTTTCCTTAAGTATTTAGCATTTAATCTACTAAGTTGCACTTGAAGAAAGCATATGAACAATGGAAACGAACAAATACTCAAAGTTCTAGAAATTGGTATCAGATCTAAATCCTTCAAGTTGATTAAACCAAGAACCCCGAAAGATTCCCTTGTTACAAGATATGAACACGAGATACGGGTCGTCTCATCAATATGCTCATATAACAGATTCAAATTTATAATACGCAAACTTGATAAACTCAGGTTCTGTATGGCAGTCGACTTGCTGTCACTCTCAGTCGACTGCTCTTAGAACATCTGAACAAGTTTGATTATTATAAATCTATACCAATTCAATCAGGTTTAATCAATAAGTAATATAGTAGTATTCAGAAGAATATAAGCATTACATAACTACGGTTTCAATCTACCCAACTATGAAATTAGTTCCACATAATAAAACTTTTGTTGATTGATAAAATAGAATTCATGACTCTACAATAAGAATAAAAAGTAAAGGAAGAACAGAAGAAGACTGATTTGTATGATGTTGAAATTGAGCCCAATCAGCAGTCGACTTGTTCTCCTCTTTCTTTGATGCCCGTGTCTTGAAGCTTGCTGTTGATGGATCCGGCCTCCTTTCTTTCTTGCCTCTTGGTTGCTATTTATAGAACACGGCTAGAGAATTAGGGTTTGCATTTTTTCTTTTATAGAAAGGTCCTCTTCTTTTTATTTAATTCCTCCCTTATTTGATCTGCGTTTTTTTTCTTTCTCTTTTCTTCTTTCCTTCCTTTTCTGCAGGGTTCCTAATTTCTTATCTTTTAACGCATAAGACTGAGTCCCCCTTCTTAATTAATGACTAGTTGTTACACGCAGACGACCTGGGTTTGGATGAGGATGCCTCTTCATATGTTCTTATCTTCTGACTCAGCCGTAGACCAGTCGACTGTCTTGGGAAGCAGTCGACTGTGCCGAGCCCGATCAAACTCTCTGTCCAGTCGCCTGTTTGAAGAACCAGTCGACTGATCTCTGCTGTTCCCTGTATATCATCCTCTCAGTCTGTATTAGTCTGGAATCTGCTTCGTTTTGCTGCTTTTGGTTGTTTCCTATGGAAAAGAAGAAAAGAAGAGTAAAATACCACATATAAAGCATTTAAATGTCCAATTGCATTAAGATTATTACTCCTAAATGTGAATATTATTGAGTCCATCAGCTGCGTACTGTCCCAGAGTCTTGCTTGCATTAGAATAAGAGCATCCTTGCATTGATAAGTCTTGCGTTAGAGTTTAAGTCATAGCATACACTGACACATCAACTATATATACACGTTTCTCTTTTCATCAATTTGTTTGCTATAGTTGAGATCCGCTGCTAGTTATCAGCCTTAATGCGTCAGTATATGTACTGACGTCCCCACTTCTCTAGGTACTAGATTGCATGATTACAGGTACTGGATTGCAGAAGTATAGGTACTAGAGTGCAGAAGTACATGTACAGGATTGCAGAAGTACAGGTACTGGATTGCAGGAGTACAAGTACAGGTTTCAGGAGGACTTAAGGCAAGAGAAGCAAAGAGTCAGTTTCATTTTAAGTTTTTGCTGAAATACATGTTCATTTGTAACAATTATTGTAAATTATTCATTGTTGTAATTTGTTTATTGTTGGGGGAAGCATCCAAGTGAAATACCAAGTGTTGTTCTTTATTCATTATACTCTGATGTAAATTGTTGAAAGTTGTAACACTTGGGATTGCAAAGGTATTATTGTAACACTGTTATAATGTATTGCAATTTTGTAATATTCAGACTTGTAATACATTTGTGTTGAATAAAAAAGTTTTAAATTTTCTTGTTTTTCTATGTACTGTGGCTAATTGAAGGAAAGATTTTGACTTATGTCACGGTTTCCCAGTTACCAAAAATCGGGGCGTTACAGACGTCTTGGCGATGTCCGGAGGAAACATTCGGATCTGATTATAACCCAAGAAGGCATCCATGAAAGTTAGGAGCTCGTGACCCGACGTTGCATCGATCAGAGCGTCTATGCTGGGGAGGGGAAAAGGATCCTTGGGGCACGCCTTGTTGAGGTCGGTAAAATCAATACAGATCCTCCAAGTTCTGCTAACCTTCTTCACCATTACGACGTTAGCTAGCCACTCGGGGTAGCTGACTTCTTGAATGAACCGGGCCGATAATAACTTATCCACCTCCGCTCACACCGCCTGCTGCCTTTCCGGGGCGAACTTGCGGCACGTCCACTGTACTGGTTTGGAGCCAGGGACAACGCTTAGATGGTGCATGATTAAGTCTTCAGAAATCCCAAGCATGTCGGATGGTGTCCAGGCGAAGAGGTCGACATTTCGGCGGACACATTCGATCAGACCCGGCTTCAGTTCGGGGGAAAGGGTTCGGCTCACACGGAACCACCTGGACTCGTCCTCTACTTCAAAGGAGACCTCCTCCAATTCGTCTGTGGGTTCTGACTCGGGATGGCTTTCTTCAGGTAGGAGCTCGACGGAATCCAGGGGAAATACACCGCCCTCGACCACGGTCATATAGCAAGAGCGTGCCAACTCCTGATTGCCTCGAACAACATCAACCCCGACATCAGTCGGGAACTTCAGTTTCAGATGGAAGGCGGAGGGGACGGCCTGGAGCGAACAGAGCCCAGGTCGGCCGAGGATGGCGTTGTAGGCTGCCTTGACGTTGACAACCATAAAATCCATTGACTCGGTCCGGAGGACGGGGGCCGTTCCTACGGTCACGTCTAGTATCATGATTCCCTCAATTTGCACGGGGACGCCAGAAAATCAGTGGTGGGTGTAACTGGCCAGCTTCAGTTTTTCTCGGGAGAGTTTGAAGTTCTCAAATGCTTCTAAGAAAATGATGTTGACCGAGCTGACGTTGTCTACCAGGATTTAGCAAACCTAAAAGTTGGCCATGACGAGGCTAATGACGAGGGTGTCGTAGTGTGGAAGCCGGACGCCTTCGAGGTCTTCTCCTGAGAAGGAGACCGCTCGCTGCTGAATCCGAGGAGAAGGGTGGTCTAGAACAGAGTTAACCTCCCGGATAAAGGCTTTCCGAGAAGTCTTAGATTCCCCCCCCCCTGGGCCCACCGTGGATGCAGTGTAGGATGGTGTGTCCATCGACTTCTTTGGTTTTCGGGTCCCGATCAGGTCATTAGCCGGGCGTCCGAGGGGTAGGCGAACGCCTCGGGCTCCTCGGCTCTCTTCGGTCTTTGGGGTTGGCCCGGGTGAACTCCCTCAGGTATCCTTGTTGGATGAGGGCTTCAATCTCGTCCTTGAGGTCTCGGCAGTGATCTGTATCGTGCCCGGTGTCACGGTCGAAGCGGTAGTAGAACCTCTGGTCTCGCTTCTTGCCGTTGTTAGTTGGTCGGGGAGGGAACTGGACGACCCCCTTGTCCTCGATCTCCATCAAGATTGCCAAGACGTTCTAAGTCAGGGGCGTGTACCTCTCGAATCGCAGGATCGGGGGGACCCTCTTGGGAATGGTTGTTTCTTTCTCGGGTCTTTTGAAGGGTTCAGCATCATCGATCTTGTGCTTCCCCTTAGCAATGGCTTCCTTTGCGCCTTCTGGGTTGAGGGCCTCCTCGGCCCGAATATACTTCTCAACCCTATTGAGTAGGTCAGGGAAGTCCACGGTAGGCTTCTTGGCTAAAGAGGCCTTAAGCTGGCCGTGGCAGACATAGTGTCGAAAGGATGCGGAAGCGACCCCTGCGTCGACGGAAGAAACTGACCTCGCCTCCGAGGTGAACCTCTGAACAAACTCCCGGAGGGATTCCTCGTCCTTCTGTTTGAGGTCCAGAAGGGAGGAGCTCGGCTTCTCGACCTTCCTGCTGGTCATGAAGTGGGCAAGGAAACCCGCCTCTAGCTGCTCGAAGGAGAAGACCGAGCCGGGGGCAAGTTTGGAGAACCACTCCCGAGCCGGACCCCGGAGGGTAGCAGGGAAGGCGCGGCAGAGGACGGGATCCACATCACTGTGAATCATTACGAGGGTCTTAAACCCTTCTATGTGATCAGCAGGATCACTCTTGCCATTATAGGTCTCGAATTGAGTGGTCTGAAGTTCCGAGGAATCTCAGCTTCAAGGATTTGGGGGAGAAAGGGGGTCCAGTCGGGCGATGACCGTGACCCGGGATTGGTCCGCCCTCGCCGAGATGCACGAGGCAGTTCTCCATTTCTTCCAAATGACGAAGGACGGGGTCTGCCGTCGGCTGGGGACAAGTCGATCCGCGGGACTCGCCGGCTTCCGTTCCTGATCGGTGGGCAGAATTGTGGTAGACCTCGGTAGCCGGACCGTTTCGGATGGCTTGAAGGATCTCCTCCTGAAAGTTCTAGAATTCGACCCTTGTTACAGGGGCTTGTCCCCCCGGGTTCTGCAGTGGATTGTCCGCCTGGGAAGGCTGTCGGCAATGGTTCGAGGCTGAGTTGGAAGCAGCATCTCCCCTCGTCCAGCTGGCCTACCTGTTGAAGATGACGCGGCGCAAATCCGATGCAATGGAATGTCGGGCCGCGCCGTTGGCCCGGGGTTGGTTGGAACCCTGGTCATTTGCGTGGCTATGATGGTTTAGGTCCGGATGTCGTGCCGAGGTGACGGCCCTCCTGGGTTTGGGGGCCATGGAGGAGCTTGGACCTCCGGTGACGACTGGCTGGGCTCGAAAGGATGATAGTACAGAGGTGGAAAGGTTCCCACAGACGATGCCAACCTTATGTGGTTTGTTTTTGGGGTGTGGGGGCAACAGATGTGAGTTCTCTCAATTTGTATGGTGGAAGTCCCTATGCCGTACTGGCATCGGTCCGACCCCAGGTAGCGGGAGCGGCTCGGAAGCAGGAGCGCAGAGGGGCTCAGAAGAGAGGATGGGTGCTCGGCTCAGATCCAAGAGCTCGGCTCGGCTGGGTCTTCTGTACCTACACATGGCCTGGAAACACCGGGAGAAGTCCTGGCTACAGGCCCTCCAACGAACTAGTCAGTCACTGGAAAGAGACTGGGCAGTTAGGGTTTAGGTGCAGAGAGATTGATTACCTTTCACAGTGAGGAGGGGGTGGAGTATTTATAGGCAGGGGTAACAGGTCTGGAGCCCTGGCGGGCCGGGTTGGACCAGTTTTACCATGGGCCTGAGCTGGCTGAGGCCCATTAGACTGTAATTGGCCTGCTGATCACAGGGGGAGGATCCAGAGGAGATCAGAGGGCTCTGGTTGATGCTGCATAATTTATCCCATATCAGGTAGCTTTCTCAAGCTAAGGCAGTGGAGCTCGTCGCTCTGTGCCGATCCCCAAGCCTCGACACCTAGCGGTGATCTCGAGCACATGGGTAGCTTCCACAAGCTAAGGCAGCGGAGCCCGTCGCTCCACGCCGATCCCCAAGCCTCGACACCCGGCGGTGATCTCGATCACATGGGTAGCTTTCTCAAGCTAAGGCAGCAAAGCTCGTCGCTCTACGCCGACCCCCAAACCTCAACACCCGACGGTGATCTCGAGCACATGGGTAGCTTTCTCAAGCTAAGGCAGTAGAGCTCGATGCTCTGTGCCGACCCCCAAACCTCGACGCCGGAAGGTGATCTCGAAGTCAGCAAAGCAGAGGAAGTTTTGGGAATCCCAGTGATAGTAAAGGGTTTTCTCCTGGTAGGAATATCGTCCATCAAGTTAAATCTTTATAGAGGGTAAGAAGAAATGCAAAGTCCTAAGTTGTTCAATTTTTACTGCCATTTCGTGTAAAATCTTTCTGTGCTGAACCCCGAGCCTCGACACCATGCGGCGATCACGAGCGTAGGGAGGCCTTCAACCCTCGCGTCCGCACAGTTTTGCTCAGACTCCGGGTTCCTAGGGGGTACCATTGGGGCAACCAAAGTCCTAAACCTTCGGCAGGGACGTCAGCTAACCCCTTACCCAAAATTTTCGTTATGACTTAGGACGCTCGCCTTCTACGAGCACCCCGAGCCCCAGACTGGAGAATGACCCACCTTTCACCTGCTGGCAACTGGGGATAAACAGCACTCATAGCCATTCCCCCCAATTGTCAGAGGGTGGTAGGAGAGCCACCGACCCAGGACTCCCGAGCAAAAGTTTCCATTACAGCACTCGCATTCGGCAAGCCCCCGAGCATCGTCTCCGAGGTCGACCCTCCTTTCACCCGCTGGCAACTGGGAATAAAATAACACTCATAACCGTTACCCCCAATTGTCATAGGGTGGAAAGAGAGCCACCACTTTAGGACTCCCGAGCAAAAATTTCAGTTAAGGCACTCGCCTTCGGCAAGAGCCCCGAGCACCGTCTCTGGGATCGACACTCCTTTCACCCGATGGCAATTGGGGATAAACATCACTTACGGCCGTTACCCCAAATTATCGGAGGGTGGCAGGAGAGCCACCGGCGATGAGAACTCACAGTGAAGTGAGAAAACTTCTGGTGAGGGGGTCAGGGTTTTATAGCCCTCAGGGTAATCGCATTTATGGCGTGGGAAGTCGAAATGGCAGGAGGCGGAACGTCCGCCATTAATGACGTTGGAAGGAGAAAACGTCCCCCATTAATGATATTGGAAGATGAAACGTCTTCCATTACCAGGCTTTCAGGATCCCTCGCCCTCGCTATCCCCCACCTGCTTGAGCACGTCCTCCGGCCCGGCCGTCGATCCGCCATCGGACAGCAGAAGCCCTAGCTTTCTTACAAGCTGGTGGAGCTCGGTTCCCGAACCAAACGGGCCTTCTTCGGCACACATTCTAGCCACACAGCAAGATTTCTCAATCTCACAAGTCTTTGATGCTCAACTCGACTCCTAAACCAAGCGGGGATCCCTCCTCAATCCCTCAATGCTCGTTCTCAAAAACAAGTCCAGGCAAATCGAAAAGATTATTTTTATTATCATAAGCACCTTGGGAGGCCACAATACAATGAGGTTTATTACAATGGTTATCGCCTCGGCCTAAACTATCCTCAGAGCCCCTCCGAACTAGAATGGCTAACTCAAACCCCGCTGACCGGCTTGGCTCCACGGCCTGCTTAGCAGAATCCTTAGGAGCAGCCAAGGTATACACGCCGGCCACAGAGCTTTGGGCATCGCCCAGTTTCACATATTCCAACTGCCAGATCGGAGATGGTTCGCAGCCCGAGGAGTGCCCACCCCCCGAAGAGACCGACATCCCCAACATTGTCTTGTAATGCTGAATCTCGATCTCTTTCTCCACGATGACCTCACGAAGGAGCGACTCCGAGGTAGGCCTTTGAATCGAGGCGCTTGACATGAAAAATTCGAGGCCCGTGCTTTCGAGGTCACGGACGACTATCGCCTTCTTCAATCGAGCCGCTTCCTCGCTCAGCTCCGTCGACTTGTTTCGAAAGTAGTGGAAAGCGGCTTCATGATCGTGAGCTTCCTTCCGATATCTGTCGAGAGTGGACTCCAATACCCTGATCTTGCTCCGAAGCCACGTCACCTCGGATCGTCAAGGATCAGACTCAAGGAAGGAGGCCAACATCTGATAGAAGCGAAACAAAAGATCATTTCGAGGCCATGAATTCACAACTTACAATCTCGAAAAATTACACAAGTCAAAAATTCGGATAGACAAAATGTCGAAGTCAAAACACTTGCCAACCAAAAATTCTTCATCATAAATTAGAATACTTTACAAAATTCTGTTGTGACCAGTCTGCCTTCGGCAAATACAATGTCAAAAACAAAAAGAAAAGAAAAAAGAAAACAACTATGGAATGGGGCCAACCTCTCCGTCGGGTCCAGCAGCGGCCACAGGGTCGACAACCTACTCGGCGCTGGCCCCTCCGGCTCTGCTTTCCCCTTCGGCTGGCGCATCACCCCCGGGGGTCTTCAGCGATTCGTCGATCACCATGTCGAAGTCAAAGCTCGTTAGATCCAAGGTCAAATAGAAGTGCTTGACATGGCTCAGCGCCTTATTGTACACCTCGTTCTGGGCCTTGATGACCATGTCCTGGGCCTTCAAGGTCAGCAACCCCTTCTCCACCTCAAACGCCTTCCTCAGCGCTGCCTCCTTCCTCAGCCTATCGTCGACCATTGAGGCTAGGTCGGCCTTCAGGGCCTGCTTTCGCTTTATCGAGGCGTCCAGAGCGGTTTTCAGGTCCATCATCTCGCGTTTAAAGCAGTTGGTCTGGCTCCGCTCGTACTTCAACTCCAGGTCGTGGATCCTTATCACCTGGTTGCCGGACAGGCAAGCCTACAGTCGAGGTAAAACACTTGAGTAAAAACAGAATCGTGAAGAACAAATGCGTAAAGATAGAGATACAAAGCCTCCAAATTTACCTGCACGCTCGCCTGAGCCCACCTCATGTAGGCCGACTCGAGGGTGTCAGCACCCATGCTCTACCGATCCCGAGGCATGGCCATCTTGTCCACAAACTCCATGGCAATCGGACCCTCGGTCAGGGTATCCCCCTTTCGAATAGACCAGTCCGGGGCCCAAGGTTGGAGCCCTTCTTCCCCGACCATGGTTTGGGCGTCGGCACAGAGAGGGGGGACCCCCCTTGCATGGCCTCTAAAACCTTCGAGGCTTTGGAGCTCGGAACGAGGGCAGTCTCCCTTGACTGGCTGGTCTTTGTCCTTTTTGCCTTCGGCTCAAGCTGAGCCTCGGAAGTTGCTCTGGAAGGGGCCCCCGACTGCTTCCCTTTATCAGATTGCTCTGCCTTCTGCTTCTTCAGGGCGAGCCTCCTCTCCTTGATCGCCTCAGGATCCATCTCTGCAGAAAAATCCATTAAAAAGTGATGAGCACAAAAGAAGATTACTAAAAGAAAAAAACGAACAAAAAACATACGAGACGGGGTGGGGCTCAGTCCGACGTGGGCCATATGACTCTCTGTCACCTTCAGCCAACTTATACTGTGGCTCTTACGAAGACACTCCACGAAGGCCCACTCCTCGGCCAAAATATCACCCTTCTTGGGACCCTTGAAATTGGGCTTGTAGAAGTTCCACCTCGTTGAGATCTCCCATGGCTCGTCGTTCCGGACGATGAAGTATTTCTTCTTCCATTCCTTTATCGAGTTAGGGTGGCCATGCACGACCTTACCACCGCTCCAAGGCGATCCATAATAAATCCCCTTGAACTCCCCAGGCGAGCTGACTCCCAGCATAGCTCTGGAAAATATTCAGCCTCAGCAGCACCCTCCTCTCTTCACACAATAGGATGAAGCTCACCATCTGCTTCCACGAGTTCGGCCCAAACTGCATTGGACATAGCGAGGCCCAATTCAGAACATCGCGGATAAAGGGATTAATGGACAGCCTCAGCCCCAAGGAGAACGCATCCACACGGAAGGCGCAGTACCAGGGTGCCAGAGGATCGGTAGGTCGGAGGCCGGCGCTAGAGACCATCAACTTGAACTCCTTCCCAATGAAGTAGCTCTCGCGGATCAAAGATAGGTCCTTCCCTTTCAATCGAGGGGGTACCGTCCATCTTGATCTTCACCCAGCTCGGCGAGGAGGGTTGTATCTCGTAACGAACCAAGTCCTCGACATAGTCCTGGTACTTCCTAATCGATCGCGGCTGAGGCAAGAACGAGACTTCTAGCTTCCGATGAGCTATCGCCTTATTCGAACTACTGGGCATTGTCCATTTCATCTTCTTCTTCCGCACCTTAGGAGCCTTCTCAGGCGATGGGGTCGATAGCGGCTCGAGGACGGAGGTCCTCGATGTGGAGCTCATTCTCTCGGCATGTTCACCCTTCGCCCGGGCACCCTTGGCGGCTCTCGACCCCTCGGTGGGGGACCCTCCGGGAGATTCTTCCTCCTCATCCTCGTCATCAATGGCTTCGACGGAGGGCTCATCTTCCTCCGAGTCGCTGCTCTCAACCACAAACGGCTTGCGGGTGCGCAACGGCTGCACTGCTAGTATTTCCTCCTCAGTATCCCAAGAAGTCGAAGAGTCTGACAAACCTGTGTGTGTACCACTGCCGGGGGTTAAGGCGAAGGAGCGGGACTGAGCCCTGGATATATTAAAAAATACTAACCTGAGTGAAGCTTAATGAAAGGTCACCAGAAAGCTCGTCGATGGTGACGGAAAACTTCTAGATAGAGAAGCTCTAGATTCTAGAGTGAGTGTGTGAAAGTGAGAAATGAGAAAGAGGGAGTGGGATGCGCTTATATAGAGGATTGAAACTCCTTGATTCTCACAAAAGCAGTTCCTGTAGCTCCTCGATTCTCGCAAAAATAGTTACTGTGACTCCTCGATTCTCGCAAAAATGGTTCCTATGATGGCTACGGGAATCTCCATGCCGTCCTTCCTAAGCCTCGACGCTTGACAGCTATCTCGGCACAGGGGTAGCTTTCACAAGCTAAGTCTCTTGGGTTCACCTCTCCTTGCCGACCCCCTAAGGCTCGATGCTTGACAGCTATCTCGAGCATAGGGGTAGCTTTCACAAGCCAAGTCTCATGGGCTCACCTCTCATTGCCGACCCCCCTATGCCTCGATGCTCGATAGCTATCTCGAGCACAGGGGTAGCTTTCACAAGCCAACTCTCTTAGGCTCGCCTCTCCTTGCCGACCCCCTAAGCCTCGATGCTCGACAGCTATCTCGAGCATAGGGGTAGCTTTCACAAGCCAAGTTCTTGGGCTTGCTTCTCCTTACCGACCCCCCTAAGCCTCGATGCTCGATAGCTATCCTGAGCACAGGGGTAGCTTTCACAAGCCAAATCTCCTGGGCTCGCCTCTGCCTGCCGACCCCCCCCCCCCCCCCGAGCCTCGATGCTCTACAGCTATCTCGAGCAGAGGAGTAGCTCTCACAAGCCAAGTCTCTTGGGCCCGCCTCGGCCTGCCGACCCCCCTGAGCCTCGACGCTCGACAACAATCTCGAGCATAGGGGTAGCTTTAGCTTTCACAAGACAAGCCCCTTGGGCTCGCCTATCCTTGCCGACCCCCTCAGCCTCGATGCTCGACAGCTATCTCGAGCACAGGAGTAGATTTCACAAGCTAAGCCCCTTGGGCTCGCCTCTCCTTGCCGACCCCCTAAGTCTCGATGCTCGACAGCTATCTCGAACATAGGGGTAGCTTTCATAAGCCAAGTCTCCTAGGCTCACCTCCGCCTGCCGACCCCCCTGAGCCTCGACGCTCGACAGCTATCTCGAGCACAGGGGTAGCTTTCACAAGCCAAGTCTCCTGGGCTCGCCTCCACCTGCCGACCCCCTGAGCCTCGACGCTCGACAGCTATCTCGAGCACAGGGGTAGCTTTCACAAACCAAATCTCATCTCTTAGGCTCGCCTCTGCCTGCCGACCCTCTGAGCCTCGATGCTCGACAGCTATCTCGAGCACAGGGGTAGCTTTCACAAGTCAAATCTCATCTCTTGGGCTTGCCTCTGCCTGTCGACCCCCCTGAGCCTCGACCCTCGACAGCTATCTCGAGCACAAGGGTAGCTTTCACAATCCAAATCTCTTGATTTGGGCTCGCCTCCGCCTGCCAACCCTCCTAAGCCTCGACGCTCGACAGCTATCTCGAGCTTTCACAAGCCAAGTCTTGATTTGGGTTTGCCTCTGCCTGCCGACCCCCCTGAGCCTTGATGCTGGACAGCTATCTCGAGCACAGGGGTAGCTTTCACAAGCCAAGTCTCTTAGGCTCGTCTCCGCTTGTCGACCCCCCTGAGCCTCGACGCTCGGCAGCTATCTCGAGCACAGGGGTAGCTTTCAGATGCCAAATCTCTTGATTTTGGCTCGCTTTCGCCTGTCGACCCCCTGAGCCTCGATGCTCAATAGCAATCTCGAGCACAGTGGTAGCTTTCCCAAGCCAAGTCTTGATTTGGGCTCGCCTCTTTCCTGTCGACCCCCCTGAGCCTCAATGCTCGACAGCTACTTCGAGCACAGGGGTAGCTTTCACAAGCCAAGTTTTTGGGCTCGCCTCTGCCTTCCGACCCCCCTGAGCCTCGACGCTCGGCATACCCCATAAGCCTCGATGCTTGACAGGGGTGGCTTTCATAGCTATCTCGAGCACAGGGGTGGCTTTCACATGCCAAGTCTCTTGGGCTCGCCTCTCCTTACCGAGTCCCCTAAGACTCAATGCTCGACAGCTACCTTGAGCACAGGGGTAGCTTTCATAAGCCAAGTCTCCTGGGCTCGCCTCTTCCCACCGACCCCCCCGAGCCTCGATGCTCGACAGCTATCTCGAGCACAGGGGTAGATTTCACAAGCCAAGCACCTTGGGCTCGCCTCTCCTTGCCGACCCCCCTAAGTCTCGACGCTCGACAGCTATCTCGAGCACAGGGGTAGCTTTCACAAGCCAAGTCTCTTAGGCTCGCCTTCGCCTGCTGACCCCCCTGAGCCTCGATGCTTGATAGCTATCTCGAGCACAGGGGTAGCTTTCACAAGCAAAGTCTCTTAGGCTCGCCTCCGTCTGCCGAACCCCCAGAGCCTCGATGCTCAGCAGCTATCTCGAGCACAGGGGTAGCTTTCACAAGCCAAGTCTCTTGGACTCGCCTCTCCTTGCCGACCCCCTAAGCTTCGGTGCTCGGCAGCTATCTCAAGCACAGGGGTGGCTTTCACAAGCAAAGTCTCTTGGGCTCGCTTCTCCTTGCCGACCCCCCTAAGCCTCAACGCTCGACAGCTATCTCGAGCATAGGGGTAGCTTTCACAAGCCAAGTCTCCTAGGCTCGCCTCCGCCTGTCGACCCCATTCAGCCTTAAGAACGGTGGGAACCACCAGGACCTGGTCGATGATGCTCGGCAGTAGACCCTCATGCTTGGCCACCGGAACTCGCTCCAGCTCGGTGCTGACCCTAACCAACCTAAGCCAAAGCGACTCTTCCTGCTCTTCTCCATGGAACCCGACTACTCCTCCACAACTGGCCTTGCCTAGCCCTGCAGGAGTGGGAGGCCCGTGATGTGGAATAAATAGAGTGGCACAAATCAGAGCCCTCTGATCTCCTCTGGATCCTTCCCCCTGTGATCATCAAGTCAACTAGAGTCCAACGGGCCGTAACCAGCTCAGGCCCACTGGCTAACGGGTCCGACCCAGCCCATTAGGGTTCCAGACCCGTTTGCCTCTGCCTATAAATACCAGGCCCCCTCCTCACTTTAAAGAATAATCAATCTTTCCCCACCTAAACACAAGCTGCTCAGTCTCTTTTTCAGTGACTGACTAGATCGTCGGAGGACTTTTTGCTGAGACTTCTCCCGGTGTTTCTAGGTAGTGTGCAGGTACCAAAAATCGAGCTGAGCTACTAGATCCGAACCGAGCACCCGACCTCTGTCTCTCTGTTGCTACCCCCGAGCCGGTCCTACTCCCCAGGGTCGAACCAACACCAGTACTGTGGTTTCCATTTCACAAATTACAAGAACTCACACCTGCTGCCCCCACACCCTAAAAACAAACAACATCAGCATCATAATGCATGTCCGCTTAAGGAAAGAAGAATCAAGTGTTGTGGCTCCTGCTATGGCAAAGTTTACTCCATGGATGAAGTTGCCATCCTTCTCTAAATAAGGGGTAACAAGTGGAAGATGTAGTGCCAAAGTTTTTTTTTTTTGTCGTAAAAAAAGGAAAAAGAATATAGTTAATTTTGTGGCAGATTATTTCAAGTACTGTTTCACTAAAAATGTTTATCTTGTATTCAATTAGATGCATAACAAGTAATAAACAAAGATCTTATAACAAATTAATAAACATGACATAATTTCTCTTCATGACTGATGCTGCTGTTTTTTGGTATGGGAGCAACAGATGATGAGTTCTTGTAGTTGATGGGAAATGCATATCTTAGCCATAGATCTGATCCTGATTAGAGGTTAGTATGTGATTGGGGTTTGTGAATTTGGTGATTGTTGGCCGCCGAATACTTGCAAAAAGCCTGAAACACAGGGAGTATTCCCGGCGACAGATCCTCCAACTATCAAGTCAACAACTAAGGAAGTAAATTAGAGTTTAGTGGCAAAAGATACATTACCTGGTAACTGAGGAGGGTGACCTGTATTTATAGGCCTGTGGAGAATTAGTTAAGGAAAGATTTCCTAGCTACCTAATCAAATTTCGTAGATTATGGATGTGAAAGAATAATCAATACCCTGATTTTAGGGGATTTAATCACCAACCATAAATGACTGGTCAACCTTTCCTTGGTGGGCTGGCCCTAGGTGGTGGGCCTGTAGACGGTCCGTGAGCTGGTCTTGGGCCCGCAGCTGCTTGCGGAATTACTATCTTGACCTTAGGAGCCTCGAGATCCGTGTAAGGATCATGCAGTGCCGATTAGCCATGATTTTACTCTCATCATAAGCCCCCCACTCGGAGGTGCGCTTGAGGTCACCTTCAAGGAGTAGGTAACTCGTCGGAAAAATAACGTTGGTGTGAAGGTCTATTTATTGCGATGATTTTGGATCCCTTTTCCCAGGGCTCTAGAGGTTTGACTACCAAGGTCTGAGCATCGAGGGGCGAGGCCCAAGGCGGGTGGCGCAAGGTGCATGGGGCAAGAGGTGAAGCTATTCGCGGGTGGCTCGAAGTACTACGCCGAGGGGCGAGGCATGAGCTTAGTTGTGGAGCGATTCGTGAGTGGCTTGAAGTACTATGCTGAGGGGCGAGGCACTAGCGCAAGCTTAGTTGCAGAAAAATCAGCAAATGGCTCGGAGTACCGTGCCAAGAGGCGAGGCACGAGGGGTGAACCTAGTTGCGGAGAAATCTGCGAGTGGCTCGGAGTACCATGCCGAGGGACAAGGCACGAGGCACGAATCTAGTCGCGGAAAAATTCCCGAGTGGCTTGGAGTACCATGCCAATGAGGCACGATGCGCGAGCCCATTTGTGGAGTGATTCGTGGGTGGCTCGGGGTATTACACCGATAGGCGAAGTACGAGGCGCAAGCCTAGTTGTGGAGAAATCCACGAGTGGCTTGGAGTACCATGGTGAGGGCGAGGCACGAGCCTAGTTGTGAGAAATCGGTGAGTGGCTCAGAGTACCATGCCGAGGGGCGAGGCCAGTTGTAGAGCAGTTCGCGAGTGGCTCGGAGTACTACGCTAAGGGTCGAGGCACGAGGCGTGAGCTTAGTTACGAAGAAATCCGCAAATGGCTTGGAGTACCATGCCGAGGGGCGAGGCATGAGGGGCGAGCTTAGTTGTGGAGCGATTCGCAAGTGACTCGGAGTATTACGCCATGGGGCGAGGCACGAGGCACGAGCTTAGTTATAGAGGAATCCGCAAATGGCTCAAAGTACCATACCGAGGGGCGATGCACGAGGCGAGAGCCTAGTTGCGGAGAAATTTGTGAATAGCTCGGAATACCATGCCGAGGGATGCGACACGAGACGCGAGCCTAGTTGTGAAGAAATTTGCGAATGGCTTGGATACCATGCCGATGGGCGAGGAACAAGCACGAGCCTATTTGCAGAAAAATCTGTGAATGGCTCGGAGTACCATGTCGAGGGTCAAGGCACGAGGCGTGAGCCAAGTTGCGAAGAAATCTGCAAATGGCTCGGAGTACCATGTCGAGGGGCGATGCACGGGGCAGGAGCCTAATTACGAAGAAGTTGGGCACGTGACGTTGGAGCCGGTACTCACGTGACTTCGTGCAATCATTGATGAGTCATTACATAATTTTGTAGTTATTGAGGAAACATCACATGACTAGGGTCATTCGAGAAGTCGCACTCCTCTCTATAAGTTCCCTTCCCCTTCTCACTTTCTAAGAATACTTTCTCTTTCTTCAACCAGAGCTTCTCTTTCTAGAACAATTTTCCCCTAAACCAGTAAGTATGTAAATCATTTTTATCATATCTAGAGATCAGTCGAGTGGTTCAGCTTCGTCCTCTGTCCAAAGCAGGTCGTCTTCAGGATATTCATCTCATTCGTCATCGTCAGGGAGCGAGCCTGAGAGTTCGAGACTCGTTCGTGTTCCTTGTAGAGGTTTGGAAGAGGGAATTAAGGTTGAGGAGCTCTGGCCTTGAGGGGGGCGAAGCGTGGTCACTATAATGAGGCGCCTGAAGAGATTGGAGAAGAGGTTAAGGAGAGCCATGAGATAGCAGAGCACGGTTACTCTGGGGATGCCCGAGGAGGTCGGAGTATAGGAGAGGGAGTGTCGTGAGAGATCAGAGCTTGGTTACTCTGGGGCACCCGATGAGGAGGTCGGAGAAGAGAGGGAGAGCCCCCGGAGGCGATGGAGGAGGACGATGAGGAAGCGAAGAGGGGTACCCAGGTCCAGGAAGTCCAGACTATTAGGTTTCGAGGGCAATCTCAGATTACACAGTGGATTTTTTTATACCAAAAATCGAAACCTAACCATGGATCCATGCGAAAACCATAAATCGTGTTTAGGAGTTATACCTTAAAGATGGATCTGGTGTCTCCAAAATATACCAAACACAGCACTGTAATGGTTACAGTGCATCTACTGTATCCACACGAACGGATCAAATATAGCTCTCCCTCACGCTGTGGTGCTAGCTGCAGGAAGGGGCTGTTCCTCATGGTCTCTCTCTCACAATTTCTGTGACGGCTAGGATTTTCTCATGTGTCTTTTCCACAGAATTATATATTATATATATGTGCAGAAAATCAACCCTAAGAGAGTGGTAAGGCGGATGTGCTCCCAATTTGATCTGGTTAGATTCATATGTGATCATTCTAACTATAGTTGGCCCATTTAACCTAATTAATTACCCAACCATGTCAAGAGTCCAAGTCTTACTAGGATACCCAACTAAATTCATCTCATGAATTTAAATCCTAATTTTGATCCATTGATCCTGTAGGTTCTCATTACATTGACAGTAATACTAAAATCTTAATTTAGTGTTACAAACAGTGAGCGATATCTAGCAATACAACACTACTACTCAAGTAACGGAGGTGCTAGTGATTTGACATAACCTATCTGTGACCAATGCAACCACGTAGTTTAGTCCTTTTGTCCAGATATCTTAATTGACCACAAGGCATAGAGCGTGTTACCCTTGTATAGTTCAATCTCTGGTTTCTTGATGTTTGAGTATACTTACTAAAATAAATGAGCACAATATCTCATATTGACTCATTTGAACACGACCATGCATTTTGCACTCTCACTCAATCAAGGGGCACATAGATATCGCTCATGTTATGTAGGAGGGATATATCCTATCTAAGTCACTCACATCCCTTAGCATGATTTGTAGTATATCCAATAGTCAACTTTATAATCAACTTATTACAAACAATGTTTGATGATATTAAAACATATAACTTCTCATGTAGAGAACCGTAGTGACTTCAAGTCAAAGGACTATATACACCATGGTCACTGTAAGAACTGCTTATGACACTCACATAACGATCCATGTAGCTTCTCATGGCGGGTCAGTCCAGTACATTAATACTCTAATAAGTACCCATGTGAAGACTTGATATCTCATATCTATGACCCATGTGAATGGTCATCAGTCTACGCACAGACTAGTCTTTATGTATTATCGTTGTCCTAATTCATAATAATACTTAACTAGGAATATTTAAGAATAGTGTTCTGATTTCAGTCAATAGAATCTCACAATCAAGCCATGCACTTGATATCCCATGACATTGAACTTACTATTCTAAGGAATTTATTATGTTTATTTAATTCACAATAAATAAAATGCTTCAATAGAAAATAAATGTCATGATGCAATGTAAACTAGTAATGTTAATATATAACTAGCCTATAGGGTATGTTTTGACCGTATTTCGGCGATAAGCCCGTCCGGATGTATTCGAAAATCTAAGGGATGCTGTCCGTTTTGTTGTACAACCATCGTCGCCTAATTGACCGAAGATAAATGCGGACACAAAGAGAAATACTCTAGAGGCGACTGACCTTCCTACCATCCGAGATACATTTCATATTCCCCAAAAGTTTGTGCTGTTAATCCTGAGTGCAGGGATTCGTCTCCACGGACGCATTTGCTTTGGGCTTACGTCTCCCCACGTACCCATTCATTAAGGAGGTCTTGAATTAGGTGGGGGTGAGCCCTATGCAGTACGGGCCTAACTCCTAGAAGCAGCTGAATAGCTTCATCATGTTGTGCAAGATGAAGAACGTGCCCTTGAAGCTCAAGTAGTTTCACATGTGCTTGGGACTGAGAGCATCTCCAGGGTATCAGGGTCGGTGGTATATCTCTGCCCGCCATAAGTATCGTTGTCAAGCCCCATTTTCCATTATACGGAAACACAAGCAAGTAATTGAGGCCTAACGAATGATATAAGTTTCCAAACTCACACCATCCATAAGCTGTACAAATATCATCTCAACAATATAAAATATAACCACAACCACGCATGAAAGAATAATCACATAAACATGAATAATCCATGAAATGTCTCACAAACTAACCAACATCTAGAAAGAAATAAACTTTGGGTAAAAAACGTCTGGAATACAATGTATATAAAATAGCAACAATAGTAACTAGGAGAAGCACAACATAAGATTATTATAACAGACAAATCTTTCTCTAGAGGAGTTGTTCACCAAGTCCTTTGGTCATTCCCTCTTTAGTACCTACAATCTCTACATCTAGAGTTGGGGGAGAAAAGTTCTGTTAGAGCAAGACACGGACTGCAAGTAGTAACAAGCAAAATAGGAATAAGAAACAAGGCACAACAGGAAAAGCAATAAGAACTGGCAATTCGATTTTGGAACAAGTATGATAACGAGAAACAATATACGTAACAAGAAAAAAACAAAATTGAACAAGGAGGAAAACAAGAACTGACGATGTAATTGTAATACAACATGATCAAGTGTAATGCAAGTAACAGCTGAAACAAGTCTCAAAATATAACCAATCGGAAACAAGGAATCATATAACAGGAAACATGTCATATAAATATGAATCATGCAACTTGTAAACCGGAATCATGTAAACTTGTAATAGGTAACATGCAACTTGTAAACGGGAATCATGTAACTTGTAACAGAATCATGCACGTGCTCAATGTTAATCTTATGTCTATCAATAATTTATAAATCCTAACTAATGACACAATCATGCGTTCCATACCACAGGTTCGGGTGCATACAATCAAGTTAACGTTTAGACTATAATGGTGAATTCTATAGGGTCATGTACTCAGGTCTTGTAGTGACAATAACAAGAATCATATCATGTCATGTAACCAGAATCCTATCATATCATGTAACCAGAAATCATATCATATCATGTAAACATATACAAAGTCACTATTACGGGAACACGTGCCCCATTTCGAGTACATTCTTCTGTATTGTCCACTACTAGATTCTTTTCCGTATTACCCTGGCTTGTTATACTTTTACAATAATAATTCATGAACAATGCAACTGGTGAAACGGGTATTAGAATAGGATCAAGAAGGTATCAAGGGCTATGCAATACACGATATACACACTTAATTAATTAAATGCAAGAAATAAACATATCTACAGTCAATGACATGAAGTTACAATTATGGACAGCAATACGTTGTTGTACGAAAATTCACTTTTTCTTTGCTATAGGAAACTGAAGCAGGTATCATCAGGGATTCCAGAAAATACACTACATGCCGGTTCCAACGCATATTCACACAATACATTAAAAATACAATATCTAGGTCTATCAGTCGATTCTTTATTGGACTACTGTTCAGGCAACAACTCAGTGCAATTTTATTATATATAAATCAACTGTAAAATCATTTAAAAAAAGTTATAAAAATTATAAAGTGACTACTAATCATGTCTAGTAAAAACCTGGTAAATTTTAAGACTTTATTCTACTGTTAACATGATATTTTAATTAGTTAATTAAGAAGATATGCTATAAAATAGTAATTTGGAATTAAAAATATATCGGTACTAAAATCAGTATATCTTGAACTCCACATATCAGATTCTAGATCCATCAGAAGTTCCCTAAACTAGATTCAGGGGGCTTCCACTATGCCTGGTTTTTGCCCATTGCGCCGGACCTCACTCAAAAGTTGCTATGAAATAAAAGTAGCCCGAAAGCTCACTAGGATTCCTCGGGTCTTACTCGCAATTTTGAGTCTTACCCTAGCTCCATGTCCGTATTAAATAACATAGAACCTGACAGAGTCTTAGGGTCCATCCCTAAACTCCCGACGGGAGAATCATAGTACACACTTCCCGTTCTTACCATTAGACCCCATAAATTAACAGACAAGATCACGCCACCCATCCCCCTTACAAGGCAAGACGATGCCGCACGTGTCCCCTTAACAGGCGAGTACAACCACCCGACTAGTGCCTATCCTAACATTACACAATAGCTTGACTTAACCCTAGGACACTACCATGCCCAAGGGTACCAATGCTAACCAAACTATGGCCAAACTAAGCGGCGAACTAACCACCGTCAATTGCCACCCCGCCTTCCACGCTTAGAGTTGATTATAACCTCGGCCCGACCCAAACATGTTGCTCCCGTTAATCATTACGCTCCACGGTCTCTTGATCAAGTGGTAGCACCAATAACAATGGACATCCCTCTGTGTACGGCGAGCACGCCGGCGCACGATACGTCTCCTTCAACATGTTTGAAGCGAGACGGGCTACTAACTATCTAAAAGATTGAGTAGTAACGATAGCCCCCCCAAGGTAAAATCCATTACCCTAAGCAACAACATGCAATACACACACCGGGGTAGTAAGAATCACCTCAAACAACCATACAATCCAAATCTATTCTAGCTTTAAGCAAGCTAGTAGATTAGAGTAACAAGCGAATTGTACCAATACAAACATATGACAAATAGTCAACCCAATCATAAAACATTATAGATATAAACAACACAACTCCAAAATGATCAAACACAATCCAAGAGTGAGAATAATCATCATTCTAAGACTATTCTAATGTCTTACTATGATGAAAACATACATTCAATCAAAACAGTAATTTAGTCATCCAACATACACCTGGTGTTGTTTACAAAAATCACCAAAAATCATACACTCGATGAACATCAAAGTTCTTAGGGTCTTTGGAAAGATCATTAAGTCTACTCTAACTTCCCAGTTTAAAACTTTCTCAAAATACTTCATTTTGAAGACGAAAATGGTCAAAAACTGATATGCATAAAAACATCCAGACTTGACAGAAACTGTCAAACAGTTGCACGCTAAAACTCATTTAAAATTACAAATGATTCAAAAAAATTATAAACTTTGTAGACATGTTCTAGACATATAGGATCATCACATATCCAAAGTTTAGCCAAGAATTCCAAGTACACAAAAAGTTATGACTATTTGAGTAGGATGCAAAATTTCCAAACCGCAGCCACATTGTTCTCAACAACAGCAGCAAGATGTATTTTTTAGAAATAACAATTCTTGCTAAAAAATTGTGAGACTTGGGAAAATTGATATAGACCCATACAAGAACTTATAGTAAAATTTTCAACTTGAAACTCCATATATCCAGAAATTTATGAATTCTTGAACTCGGTATGAAGAATCAAAACAGAGCACCGAACAAATTCCGGACCAACAATGGTTTCAGATTTATTAAGATATCAATTTTTATCCAAAAAATATAGAATTTGGCAGAGGTATTAAAGACATGATCAAGATGCTGCTTAAAAAGTTTCAAGTCCAAATCTATCATGGCACAAAGTTATGACTTTTATAAGTCAAGAATGAACATTCAACCGAACAACAATATGTTTTAATGACAACAGAAACAGATTGGATTTTATCGGGATAGCAAATAATGTCCAAAAATTACGAAATTTGGTGGAATTGTTGTAAACATGTTTAAGAAGCTCCAGTAAAAATGCCAGCTCTAGATTCATAGTGATCATGGAGATATAAAATTTATAAGTCAACATGCTAGATTCAACAAAACAGCAGCTTTCAAAACAGCAACTTGATAGATTTTATAAAAATACCAAACCACCTCCAAACTCACAAAATTTGGGGTGAATATTAGGGAAACAATCAAGATGCTACCATAATTTTTACAAGTCCAAACTTCAACATAGAACCAAGATACGAATTTCTAATAATACCATACACAAATCTCCTCAAGATTGAATCTTTCTATATTAATTGGAACTCTTAGCTCATATAATCATAAATTAGAACATGCAAGATTTTATTCACACCATCCCACGAAGTCCAAAACAACAACTTTAGCATTTATCACTCTAAAAATAATATTCACATGCATAGAGTTGAGAAAGTCACCCACATAAGAAGATGTTGATGATTCCTTCTTCTCTTTCTCCTTGTTTGGCTTCTCCACCTTCTAGCTCCCTGCTCCTTGCTCCTAGCCTCCTTCTCCTTGTATGCTTGCTCTCCAAATTTCCAAGCCAAGTTTTGAAGAAGAATGAAGTTGAAAAGATTGCAAGAAAATGAGGGAAAATTATGCTTTTCTGAAGAAGAAGGTTTTTGGGTTTTAGAAAAGATGAAGAATAAGATAGAAAAATAAAATTTGGGGATTTATAAGAGGGGGTGAGTTGGATGGCTGGCCATTTGGCTTGGGAAGGGGGGTGAGATGAGGGTGAGTGAAGAGGGGGGTGACCACATCTCTAAACAAACACATAGTTTTAGTGGTGGTTTAGGGTTTTGTTTAGTGGTTTAGGGTTTTAGTTGTATGGATAATCATACAAAATATATACACATATACATACACATGTATTCTCACTTCCACATTCATGAAAAATTCATACATATTCTCACAGAAATTATTTGTATGTATATATAAAAATAGTTTATTATTATAGAAAACACTATACGTTTTTTCTCGATTATAGTTGAGACAAACATAAAATTTAATTGAGAAACTATTCCAACTCCGGTTCAACAATTGTACCATTGTCGGGTTTGAAACATATTAAAATAATTTGTCCAAAATACTTACTCAATTAAAACAGAGAAAAACTCATTAATACGTGCAAATTCTGAACTGTGCACGGACTAATGTACAAAATAGTCATGTATTATTTTGCGGGATCTTACAGTCTGAGTTGTTGGAGGAGCTCTCGAGCGATGAGCAGAGCACTGAACTAATTGTATGGAGTAAATAAGTTGTTGGAGGAGTTTGAGCGACGAACGGAGCATCGAACTCATTGTATGGAGTTAATGAGTCATTGGAGTAGCTTGAGAACGAGCAGAGCACCGAACTCATTGTTGGAAGAGATCGTGTAACGAGCAGAGCACCGAAGTTATTGTTTGGAGTCAAAGTGTTGTTGGAGGAGTTCTAGGACGAGCGAAGCACCGGACTCATTATATGGAGTCAATGAGTTGTTGGAGGAGCTCGAGCTCGAGCGAATCACCGAACTCATTGTATGGTGTTAATGAGTTGTTAGAGGAGCATGACATTGAGTGGAGCACCAAACTCATTGTTGGAGGAGCTCGAGTGAAGAGCGGAGCACTGAACTCATTGTATGAAGTCAATGAGTTATTGGAGGAGCTCTAGGACTAGCGGAGCAGCGAACTCATTGTTGGAGGAGTTCGAGTGATGAGTAGAGCAACGAGCTCATTATTGGAGGAGCTTGAGTGATGAGCGGAGCACCGAACTCATTACATAGAGTCAATGAGTTGTTTGAGGAAAGCCAACAATTGACGTTGATCAATAGGAGGGCCGTTGATGGAAGGTTCAACTACTGTGGCATGAATAGTGGACTGTTGTTGTCGAGCATGGCACTTTGAAGTTGGGTGATCTTAACTCTTATGGAAGTCACATAAAAAACTTATGTTGTCGTAATTTTTATGGCTCTCTAGTTGATGAAGGCCATAATGGCTAAAGTCAAGACCAGGAGGCTGATGGTGCTTAGTAGGTGTAGATGTTGTTGTAAAGGGTGTGTTGAGGCAAGGACCGAACTCTAATTGGAAGTATGGTGAGGTTGAGATAGAAATTGTATGTAAGTTTCCTCACCTCAACATTCTGTTACAATGACTTCAAGAGTAGGTCGTGGTGGTCGATGTATAAGCTGTCCTCTGACAGACTCGAATTCTAACCGAAATATCATTAAAAATTGATAGAAATGCTGACGGTTTTGAGCGGAATGAGATAACTTTAGAGAGGCTGGGTGAGGAAGAACAAGGTCGGTTACCCTGTGTAGCAAGAGTAAGTTTTTGATAAAGCTGGAAACCTCATGCATCATCATTCAAATTTGATGAAGAAGCCTGACATATGCAGATTTATTTATCCTTCAAGCATGTTTAACCTTTCAAAGTCGAGAGGATTCTACAGTCTCCAACAAATATTTGTTGTAAGTAACCGTTTAAGCTCCCTACAATCATAAAAAATAGTCAATTCAAAAGCTGAATTTTATAAGTTACAACTAAAGCTATTACTTTGATTTATAAAATAATTTATATTTTGAGTTATAGTAATAGCAGGAAGTTTAATATAGTATCAAAACTAAATATCCCCAATATTGACAGAGTTTCATGTTCTCAGAATTTTGTGCGCAGCTGCAGTATAACAAATTTTCCTATGCTACAGAGGTCCGATTGGGGTGAATGACCCATAGTTTCGAAGTTGACTCGAAGATCTACAAGTTTTATTTCAAAGTCAAATAATGATTCATCTGTCTTCAAGGTCAAAACTGGCCCATAATGTCTCTGTCTGAGCAGTATAGATTCAACCATGTTCTAAACGGGTGTGGACTGAGTTGGGTCTAGGTCAGAACTCAACAGTTCAGGTTTTCTGCAGCAGAAAATAGGTAGGGTTCGAACTCCAAAGTATCGGGTCTATTTCGGGTTGGATCCGAAGTTGAGACTGGGTCGGGTATAAGCTGCAAACGGGTCAGAAATGGGTCTGTTCGGGTTTTGGATCCGAACATTGGACCTACTAGGTTTGGCTTGGTTGAGAGCAGGATCATACCCAGGTCAGATTTGTCTGGGTTTGAAGTAGGATCGGATTGGATCCTGTATGGATAAGGGTCCGGTTCTCTTACAACCCGAGAAAACGAAAGGGGAGCATCAACATTAGCAGCCTCAGCGAGGTAGTGGCGTGCTGTGTCTGCAACGGCGGTATTAGACGGCGGTGTAATACCCCATATTTGAGTGTGTGTGTGTGTGTGTGTGTGTGTGTGTGTGTGTGTGTATGGATTAATGGGACTAGTTTATAAATAGAATTATTATAATGGGCCATGAAATAATAGTGGGTTGGTTGTGATGTTGGGTTAGATGTGGGCCCAGGTGAGCATGGAGTGCATGACATGAGGAGCTTAACATGGAGATGAGAATAGTGGGTAAGTGTATTGGACCTTAGTCCCATATCGGTAATAGGTGAGGAAATAAAGTGTTCATATAATAGACACTATGATCCAAGAAGCACTTATATAAGCTAGCTTTTTTTGGTGAGGCAATGCTTGTGGTGGGCCGTGGTTAGGATTTGTTTTTTCGCATGTGCAGCTGAGCAGGGCTCGGGGCGTTACAGGCGGGGTACCGGTGCACGGTGGCGACATCGATTTGATGTTGTTCAGGAGGTGGCGACCATGAAGAGGACGGCGACTGCAGATGAGGGGGTTGCAACGACAGAAGAGGAGGACCCCCTGGCGGCCGGTGATAGCTGCCGTCTTCGTCTTTCTTACTGGAGGCATGGCAGATAGTGATTTTTGTAGACGAAATCTGATCAAAGAGGTAGATGTGTGCTTTCTCACAAATGGCGTTAATCTGTTGCTGCTTTTTTCTGGTATGGATGAAATCAGATGATGAGTTCTTACTTTGAGGGAAACACTCTGATCCGGACTGTTGATCAAGATCTGAATTGTGATGGTTGAAAGCTCCTTGAGCAAAATATGAATGGTTAAGAACGTCTAGATCTGAACCTGGACGATTAAAAAAGTCCGACGAATCTGCATAAAATTTAAACACTAGGGTTGGTCCCTACGAAAAAGACCATCCGACGCTCAAGTCAATAACTCAGAAAGAATATTATAGTTTTTAATGGAGAAATATTGATTATCTTTGAATGAATGAGTGGATAGGGTATTTATACGCTAAGAGTTATACAAAAGATAGACCTAAAAAGTTATCTTTTGAGTTTAAATTCTAGATTTCCATGGTGATGAGATATAATTAGTTAATAATTCTATTTTAAATAGAAAATTTTGACTAACAATGATAATTAGCTGGAAATCTCTCTTTCTTAGACCGTAAGTAAGCCTTAATTGTGGGCCTGGAGACGACCCATGCTTTTCTTGTAGATTTGTAGTTGCTCTGAAATTACCGTTCTCCCATTAATTTTTTTTTAGATGCGTGTCGAGATCTATTGATTGTGATTTGATGCATATCAAATAAAGATCCAAAGTTTGTTTGATATTAATTCAAAGTTTAATCCAACATGTTTTTTGAAAGGAGTCCTGCTACTATTGAAGTTTATTCATCCATATTTTTGTAATATAAATAATATTTCATATTGGGCTTATCATAAAAATTTGAACAGAGAAATCCATACTTTTTGTTAATAATAATATTGATCTTGTGAATTTCGTAAAATTTTGAACAGAGAAATTAAAACACTATTATGTTTATTGATATGGCTAAAAATGGGATTAAATCGGAACGGTTCAAATTAGGCACGAATCTTAAAGTTACAGGGGCAAAATAGTAATTTAACCTACAAACGGGTCCGAATTGGGAACCGGGTCTCTCCTCTTGGAACCGCTAACTCAATGGACCTGTTCAACTGAGAGCGGGTCACAACCCGTTAAGGACCAAGTCAATAGGATATGAGGAAATCTTGGCTCGTCCTTATCCACTGGAGGTGGTTTCAACCACTCTTATCCAGTCACATTGGGAAGTAGGGATTCATTCTTATCCCGAAGCAGGTCCCCATGGCGACTATAAATACCCCCTACCTCCTGTCGTTATAAGGTGATCACTCTTTGTCTACCTAAGCTCTTTCCCTTTCTTGACTGAGTACTAACAAGAGCGTCGGAGGGTTCATCGCCGAGATCCATCCCGGTGTTTCGAACGTTTGTGCAGGTCCGCGGGAGCACCAAGGAGTCAACTTGTCAACAAGGAAGAAGTCAGTTTCAGCCCATTCGAGTTCCTACGAATTCACAAATTCTGTCTATTGCCCCAACACCAGATTCAGCGGCAACAAATTGGCGCCGTCTGTGGGAAACACTTGAATAGCAGTCCAACCTTCCTCTTTCAACCAAAGCTACTCCTAGCCATGCCTCCCAAGAGGAAGTCCGCAAACTCCAACCGAAGAACTACCTTCACTATTCCACCACCACCTCCTCCTCCTCCTCCTCCTCTGCCGGAGGATCTCCCTCTGCCCATCCAACCAACCCTGCAACTCGAACAGCTGAACCCTCAATCCATTCAGTAGGCTTAAGGGCCCCAAGCAACTGTTGGGGAGCCCTCTCGGCGAAGCCAGCTGAAGAATCCTTTACACCAAGTCCGAGTCTCCATCCACAATGCCTCCACAGATTCCATGGCCTTCCATAGCCCTCCAACGCCAAAGGATCTGCGGGACATACTCAATAATCGGCAGAACGAGCCTGGGCCCGACCTTCGGATCTGTCGGGATGATAGGTAGACCCGCGATGCGAACCCTCGCCGAGAGCACCAGAGGGACCGATCTCCCCGCCGAACAGACCACAGGGGGTCCAACTCTCCGCAGAGGCGAAGAGAATCACCCCAGCATCGCCCAAGGTACGAAGCCGCTCCCCAGCTGGCCGTCCTGCAGCTCGAGTCAATCGCGAGCAGGAGGCCCTAGTCACGAGGGCAGAATTTCAACAATTCTAGGAGGCGGTCCTTCGGGCGCTCAACGCTGCCCCCAACAACGGCCATCGGGCTTCCAGCCATCATCGCCACTCCCACAGTCCTCGGTCGACTCCGAGCCATCACCACCGTTCCCTAAATCCTAGGCCAGCTCCGAGCCATCGCCGCTCTTCTCCTGATCACCACCGCCGCTCCCGAAGTCCGCAGCCCACTCCAAGTTGCCCCCGTCATTCTATCAGTTCACTGCCTACTTAGAGCCATCGTACCGCAGCCCCAGCCTTCCTCTGCGTGAGGACGAGTCTCGGGACTCAGCGAGGTACGACCGAAGGGAGGACTCGTCTACCGCCGTGTCCATGAGATGGAGAGGCGCCTCAGCCAGCTGGATAGAGACGAGGAGGAGCGGGCGAGGAACCTTTGCCCGAGCAGGCCCCTATTCTCCCGCACCATCATGGAGGCCCCTGTCCCAGAACTTCAAGCCTCCACACTTCGAGAATTACACCAGGGAGTCAAACCCCGCAGATCACATTGAAAGTTTCAAAACTCTCATGATGATCCATCATGCATCCGACGCCCTCCTCTGCAAGACCTTCCCAGCCACACTCAAGAGGCCGACTCGGGAGTGGTATTCTCGACTTGCATCGGCGTTTATCTTCTTTTACGACCAGTTCGAAGGCCTCTTCCTCATGCATTTCGTGAGCAGTCGCCTCTCCGAGAAGAGCACCTCGCTGCTCTTCCTCAGCCAAAAGAAGGGCGAATGGCTGAGGGATTATGTCAAGCGGTTCACCGTAGAAGCCAGGTCCATCGCCTCCTTGGATCAGTCAGTAGCTTCGGTTGCCTTCCAATCAAATGTCATCAACCCCGACTTCAGGGCTTCCTTGGCCAAGAAGCCTCCTCGGAACTTCTCCGAGCTACTCCTTATATGTGAGAAGTACATCCGAGCTGAAGAGGCTCTAAATCGCCCCACTCTGGAGGGATCGTCTTCCGGGAGCAAATGGAAGACTACAGAGGAAGAAGGAGTTAAGAAGCTCTAAAAGGGTAACGGAGGTTAGCGGTGCTCTCTCCCCCGCTTTGAAAAGTTCACTCCGCTCAATGCGAGCATCTCCGCCATCCTGATGGAGATTGGAAACGAAGATCTTCTGCCACACCCTCTGAAGATGAACACCCCCGGGAAGAAGAGAAACCGGGCCAAGTGGTGCTGCTTCCATCGGAACCACGGGCACGACACTGATGATTGTCGAGCTCTGAAGGACGAGATCGAGGCCTTTATCCAGAGGGGACAGCTCGCTCGGTTTGTGAGAAGAGACAGAGCTGATCCGCCTCCACTGCCCAATAAGGCTAACATGCGAACAGAGCAGCGCATGGAGACTCCGGAGGCCGAAGCAGAGGCCATCTTGCACCTGATACACGGAGGCTCAATGGGGAGAGATTCTAACTCCTCCCAAAAAGCCTTCGTTAGAGAAGTCAACTCCGTGCAGAGCCATCCTCCCCTCAAGGGCCTAGGAGTCCCTGTGATGTTCTCTAATAGGGACTTGGAAGGCGTCCGCACGCCCCACTGCGATGCCCTCGTCATCAGCCTCAAAATGGCCAATTTCGACGTTCACCGGGTGCTGGTGGACAATGGAAGTTTGGTCAACATCCTCTTCTCGGAGGCATTCAAAGGCCTCCAGCTACCAAGGGACCAGCTCAAGCCGGCTGGCTAAACCCTTCATTGGTTCACCGGGGTGCCGGTGACGATCGAGGGAGTTATAACTCTCGACGTCACCGCTGGCAAAACCTCGGTCACCTACACAGAGCCAATGGACTTCATGGTGGTGGACGTGAAGGCCGCCTACAACGTGATCCTGGGTTGACCAGGCCTTGCCGCACTCCAAGCCATCCCTTCGGCTTACCATATGAAGATGAAGTTCCCCACCCCTACGGGGTAGGCGAAGTGAGAGGGAGTCAGGAGGCGGCTCGCAAGTGCTATATGACCTTAATGGGAGGTTCGGTCCTCTCCCTAGAAGCCCTCGAGCTCCCACCGGAGAGTAGCCAGACCATCTCCGAACTAGAAGAAGTGGCCTTCTCAGAGGAAGACGCCATCAAGACGTTCCGAATCAGCCAGGCACTTTCCCCTCCATCAAAGAAGACATCTCCCAATGCGTTAGGAAGAACCACAATCTCTTCGCCTGGACCGCGGCCGATATTCCTGGGATCTCCGAAGAGCTCCTAATGCACCACCTAAGCGTTGTCCCGGGTGTCAAGCCCGTTCAGTAGAAGCGATGCAAGTTCTCTCCCGAGCGGCAATACGCGATCAAAGAAGAAGTCGAAAAGCTCCTCAATGCTCGATTCATCCAGGAGGTGAACTATCCCGAGTGGCTATCCAATGTGGTGATGGTCAAGAAGGCCAACGGGTGTTGGAGGATATGCATCGACTTCACCGTTCTCAATAGGGCGTGCCCGAAGGACCCTTTTCCTTTTCCCAGTATCGACGCCCTGATCGATGCGACCCCCGGGCACGAGCTCCTCAGTTTCATGGATGCTTTCTTAGGGTACAACCAGATTCGGATGTTCCCTCCCAACATCCTGAAGACCACATTCGTAACGGATCAAGGCCTGTATTGCTACAGGGTTATGCCGTTCATCTTGAAGAACGCGGGAGCTACTTATCAGCGCTTCGTGAACAGGGTCTTCCGAGACCAGATTGGCCGAAACATGAAAGTCTATGTAGACGACATATTGGTCAAGAGCACCCGAGGGCATGAACATGTTCTCGACCTCCAAGAAGCCTTCGGGGTGCTCAGGAGGCACAATATGATGCTAAATCCGAACAAGTGTGCGTTCGGAGTCTCATCCGGTAAGTTCTTGGGGTTTATGGTCAGCCAAAGGGGCATAAAGGCCAACCCCGAGAAGATCCAGGCCATTCTCAAAATGGCTCCGCCCTCCAGCGTCAAAGATGTACAGAGGCTCACTGGGCGCCTCACAGCAATTGGCCGATTCCTTTCCAAGTCTGGGGAGAAGTGCCTCCCCTTCTTCAAGGCCTTCAAGGGGGCTAAAGGCTTCGAATGGGGATAACAGCAACAAGAGTCCTTCGCCCAGCTCAAGGCGTACTTGGCTAACCCCCCGCTCTTGAGTAAGCCAGCGCCTGGGATAGTCCTCTACCTATATCTCGCCGCTTCGGAGCAGACCCTCAGTGCGGTCCTGTAAGAGAAGAGGATAGAACGCAAAGGCCTATCTATTATGTGAGTAAGGTCCTACAGGATGCTGAACTCCGTTACCCGAAGCTGGAGAAGATGGCTCTTGCCTTGGTCATGGCGGCCCGAAAGCTCCGCCCCTACTTCCAATCTCATTCGGTGGTCATTCTTACTGACCAGCCGCTCAAGCAAGTTCTCCACAAGCTCGAGACCTCCGGGCGCCTTATGAAGTGGTCCATCGAGCTAAACCAACATGATATCAACTACCAGCCAAGAACAGCAATTAAGGCCCAAGCTCTGACAGAATTCATTGTGGAGAGCCCCATCCCTAACCCTTGCGAGTCATCTGCCGACCCCTTGGTCTAGACCGTTTATGTAGATGGATCTTCCTACGCCGACGGAAGAAGGGTTGGCATCATCTTAACTGGCCCAGACGCTTTCGTCCTCCAATACTCCCTCCGCCTAAACTTTTCGGCATCAAACAACGAAGCAGAGATTGAGGCCCTCATAGCGAGGCTCTGTATGGCTCGCAAAGCCGGGGCCAAGCACGTTAGAGTCTTCAGTGATTCGCAGTTGGTTGTCAACCAAGTGTCTGGGGAATACGAGGCAATGGACGAGCATATGGCCAAGTACTTGGCAAAGGTTATGGAGCTACTAGCCTTATTCGAAGACGTTCAACTTCAGCGGGTTCCTCGCAAGGAAAACACACAGGCGGACGCTCTCTCAAAGCTCGCCTCCTCTTCCCTCCATGGTCTAGAACAGACCGTCTTGATAGAGGTCCTCCTCAGACCAAGTATTGATGAAGGATGAAGATAGTCCGAAGCCGAGGGAAGCCTACCCCCTAACACTTGGGGAGAACTGGATGAAGCCCCTCCTCGAGTACCTCAGAGACAGGGTCATTTCCGAAGATCCAAGGGAGGCGAGGAGGATCAGGACACAAGCCGAGCGGTACACACTCCTTGACTGAGTCATGTACAAACGCTCTTACACTTAGATTGATGGTCGACCCTATCTGAGGTGCCTTTCCTTCGACGAAGCGCTCTATGCCCTAAAGGATGCCAATGATGGTCTGTGTGGCACGCACTTGGGAGCAAGATCCCTCGCCCATAAACTCTTAAATTATGGCTACTTCTGGCCCACACTACTGAATGACTCCGAGGAGTACATTCGCTAGTGCAACTTCTGCCAGAAATTTGCCCCGATCCATCGCCTGCCTCAAGCACAACTCACCTCCTTGGTAAGTCCAATCCCCTTCGCAATGTGGGGGATGGATTTGCTCAGACCCTTTCCTCCAACACCGGGCCAGCTAAAGTTCTTAGTCATGGCGATAGACTATTTCTCAAAATGGATCGAGGCTGAACCTCTTTCGACAATCATCAAGCACAAGGTCCAGAAGTTCTTTTGGAAAAACATCGTATGCCGGTTTGGGGTACCCCGCATCCTCGTAACCGACAACGGGACTTAATTCACGGGAGCAACCTTTTGCAACTTTTGTGCCGAACTCGGCATCCAGCAGCGGTTCTCCTCAATAGCTCACCCTCAATTCAATGGCCAAGCGGAGAACACAAATCAACAAATCTTCTCTGGCCTGAAGAAGAGGCTCGACAAATCCACTAAGGGGCTGCGGGTCGAACAGCTCCCCAACGTGCTTTGGAACTATCGCACCACCAAAAGAACTCCGATAGAGGAGTCCCCCTTCAACCTCACATATGGTTCCAAAGCTCTCATCCCTTAGAAGTGGGCCTGCCTTCACCCCGACTGATACCCTACAGTGAAGCACAGAATGCGAACCAGCTTCGCAACTACCTAGACCTCATAGACGAGGTCCGCGAGAGAGCTGCAATTCGACAAGAGACCTATAGCTGTAGGATCACTCAGTCTTACAATAAGAGAGTATGGTCAGCCAACCTTAAAGAGGGAGACCTAGTGCTCTGAAAGTTGTCGATCTCCAATCCGAGCAAAAAGGGCAAGTTGGCACCCAATTGGGAAGGACCGTATAGGGTCTCCAGAGTTATTCGCCCAGGCGCATATCAACTTGAAGACCCGGGGGGCAGGAAAATACCGAGGACATGGAATGCGGAGCACTTGATGAAGTACCAAGAGGGTGTCTAAACACCGCTCCAAGCAACTTCCCCAAGAGCGCTCCATAAAATATGTCTAAAGTTCTTACTTGTATTTTCTTTTTATCAAAGTGTAAAAGTGGCTCACAACTTAGAAGCGGCCGCCTAATTGTTTTCAATAAAAGCAATCTTTCCCCGCAAGTTCTCTATTTTTGAGTAGTCCAATTGTACATAAAAAAAATTACATTAAAACGGCACGTTCGAAGTCCAACACTTGGTTCGACTCTGCTTCAAATACTTGCTTTTAAGCGAGTACGAAGTGGATAACAATTTGGAATTGCTCCCACAGCTGCTAAAATTCTTCAAACGACACACTTGGAGTCCAACACTTGGTTCGACTCCGCTTTGACAACTTGCTGCTAAGCGAGTACGAAACGGATCACCATTCGGAATTTGCTCCTGCAGCTGTTGATATTTTCTAAACGACGCGCTTGGAGTCCAACACTTGGTTCAATTCCGCTTCAACTACTCGCTTCTAAGCAAGTACGAAGTGGTTCACCATTCGAAATTGCTCCTACAGCCGTTGGTACTCTCTAAACGACATGTTCGGAGTCCAACACTTAGTTCGATTCCACTTCAACTACTTGCTTGTAAGCAAGTACGAAGTGGTTCACCATTCGGAATTATTCCTACAACGGTTGACAGTTGCAAATGCTAGCAAAACACACAAGTTCGCAAAACAAGTACTATTTCATTAAAGTTTGAGAGATAAGTCTAATTACATACTGATGCGGTTTATTTCTGGGAGACGTGTGGATGCACCAGGTGTGAGTTCGGACTCAATTTGTAGTTGAAGGAGAAAGCTGCTCGTCTGACGACCCTAGGCTGACCGGGCGGAACCTGCGGCGACCTCGGGGTGGTTCGGAGATCTGGGCTCGGATCAGAGGATTCGGATCCGAGGTCTTGTGTACCTGTAGACGGTCCTGAAACACCGGGGTTTGTCCCGGTGGCGGACCCTCCGACGATCTAGTCAGTCTCTGTGAGAGAGTAGCAATAACTAGGTGAATTTAAGTGGCAAAAGATTGATTACCTGAAAAGGTGGGTGAGGGTCTAGTATTTATAGAGAATCCCAACCGGGTTTGGATCCGCTTGGGGGCTGGGTCTAAACCCGAAAGCCCATGGGCCTGTCGTGGCAGAAGGCCCCAGGGGGTTTAGGGCTGACGTGGCAATACCAGGAGTGGTATAGGGCTGACGTGGCAAAACCCTGAGCGGTATAGAGCTGACATGGCTGATCGTGGGTCCTCTGTGCCTCTGGGAGAATCGGAGGGCCTAGGCTGCGCCAGGTCATCCCCTTGCTTCGCCAGAGAGGGGGGGCAGCTCACGGGGCTGTCACGGATCGGAGACCGAGGGCCACTGAGGCTCGTCGGATACGAGGAGGTCGGCTCGGGGGGGGGGGGGGCACTTGAGGTTCGGCGCCGACCCTGTAATGGTTCGAAGCCGAGCTAGATTGCTATTTTTACCTTTCTTGAGTGAGAGTTGTATTGGGCCCTGGTTGGGCCCGCAGGCCATTTTTACCCTACCACACAAGCCCCCTACTCCTGCGGGGGTGCGGGAGCTAGCCGGGGAGGAGTGTTCATGGTCGTGGAAATGGGATGGCAAATCGTTGAATCTTCCGGAGGAGAGTACTCTGGTGCCCGGTACAACCTCGATATGACGAGGGATTACGTGTTTGACAAGGGCGATGCGGGACGTTGTTTCTTCCTGAGAAGAAGGCCCTGGTGCTCGACCGAACCTCGAGATGACGAGGGTTTATGTGTCGGCAAGGGTGATGGCGAGCCGTTGTTTCTTCCTGAGAAGAGTACCCTGGTGCTCGACCGCACCTCGAGAAGACGAGGGATTATGTGTCGGCAAGGGTGATGGCGAGCCGGTGATTCTTCCTAAGAAGAAGGCCCTGGTGCTCGACCGAACCTCGAGATGACGAGGGATTATGTGTCGGTAAGGGTGATGGCGAGCCGTTGTTTCTTCCTGAGAAGAGTACCCTGGTGCTCGACCGCACCTCGAGAAGACGAGGGATTATGTGTCGGCAAGGGTGATGGCGAGCCGGTGATTCTTCCTAAGAAGAAGGCCCTGGTGCTCGACCGAACCTCGAGATGACGAGGGATTATGTGTCGGCAAGGGGGATGGCGAGCCGTTGTTTCTTCCTGAGAAGAGTACCCTGGTGCTCGACCGCACCTCGAGAAGACGAGGGATTATGTGTCGGCAAGGGTGATGGTGAGCCGGTGATTCTTCCTGAGAAGAAGGCCCTGGTGCTCGACCGAACCTCGAGATGACGAGGGATTATGTGTCGGCAAGGGTGATGGCGAGCCGTTGTTTCTTCCTGAGAAGAAGGTTTGAACCGTGTGGCCTGTCGCCGTAGCGGAGTCTTGATGGCGCTTCCGGGATTCGCGTGATGGTCCATTTCTCTAGGGGCATTAAATGACGCTGCCAGCCTGAACGCGGGTGGTGCATGGGCTTTCGTCGATTGGCTTTCCCGATGTCATAAAGGCTGGTCCTTGGGGGAGGCTATAAATACCTCTCCCTCCCCTAGCGGGTTTGATCACAGCAAGGGTGGTTCAATGGCCACCTGTGGTGTCTGCTTCGGCGGGCGTCTCTCTTCTAAAAAACTTTGTTGTGGCGCCAAGGGGCCTCGAATCGGTGGCGACTCTGCCGTCTGGATCCTTTTTCGGGTCAGACGACTCCCACAGGGATGTCTGGCCCGAGAAAGATCAGGACGGGAGGGGCATCCACCGTGTCCTGGATCTGGGGGTGAAGAGCCTCGGATATGCGGATCGATCTTTATTCTTGGTAGGGTTCTAGGTGATGGTGTCTTTCCTCCCCCCCTCGAACAATTCGGGGTTTCGGCCAACGAGGCCTTAAGCCCCGAGCTGTTCGAGGGTGAGAGAGGAGTCGACCGAGCTCTGGAACCTGGGGCGCAGGCGATGGTGGCTTTCCTGCCACCCGGGAACGATTTGGGGTTTTTGGCTGCCGAGGCTGTAAGCCCCAAGTTGTTCGCGGGTGAGAGGGGAGCCGACCGAGCCCTGTAGCCTTAAATCTTTAACAAGGAAAAATTTTCCGCCGAGCACTTCATCCGGCCCGACCCCTGTGTCTGGTTGCCAGCCTGGCACTGGATGAGGGTGAGAGAGGAGTCGACCGAGCTCTGGAACCTGGGGCGCAGGCGGTGGTGGCTTTCCTGCCACCCGGGAACGATTTGGGGTTTTCGGCTGCCGAGGTTGTAAGCCCCAAGTTGTTCGCGGGTGAGAGGGGAGCCGACCGAGCCCTGTAGCCTTAAATCTTTAACAAGGAAAATTTTTCCGCCGAGCACTTCATCCGGCCCGACCCCTGTGTCTGGTTGCCAGCCTGGCACTGGATGACGTCAGAAGCCCATGTTTTGAGGACGTGGCACGGTTTTCCAGGCGGCCGCTACACGTCAATCGGTGAACAGTGATTGCAGAAATCGAGGAGTCGTTTCTCCCTTCTATAAATGTTCCCCCCTCTCCCCCTATCGTCCACTTCTTAATCGCCTCTTTCTCTCCCAATATCTCAGTCTTCGGTCCCCCCATTCGCTTGTACCAGGTTCGTTCTTCCGAGGCGACCCCCGGTTTGTTGGTAAGTTTGTTTTTAGTTTAGGCACAGATGGATAGGGCTCAGTCGGGCTCGTTGGCATCGACATCTGGGGGGGGCGCCAAACCCGCCTCCAGACTGACTTCGCAGGAGGAGTCTGATCTCAAGGGGGAGTCTGTTGGTAAGGAACAACCAGTGTATGACGTGAAGCCGCTGCGGTCTCGGAGGCTTTTTGTTGTGGAGAGTAGTGATTCTGAGGAGGAGGGGGCGGTAGTTCCGCCGAAGTTCACATTCTAGGAATGATTTCTGGAGAGGAAGGGGGAGCCGAAGGGGCTCAGATAGGAGGTCAGGGCGTGGGCTCGAGTTCCATGCCGATAGGTCTGGGGCGATTATCTACCCCCTCCCCGGAACAGACCAAGAAGAAGAAGAGGGCTCCGAAGAAGAGGGGGTCGAGGATTGGGGACTCGAGTCAGGCGCCTGTTAACTTGACGACAGGGTCACCCGTACGGCCCAAGCCGTTCCGTCGGTACCCCGACGATCTTTCTGATAAGGAGGAGTGTGGGGTCCAACCGTCATCGCCGAGCCGGAAGAGGGTGATAATGGATGCCTTTCCGACCGTTCTGGAGGCAGGTAACTTGGAGGCTTTGCGGCTGGCGTACCATATAGGGTCTGGCTATGAGCTCATGTTGCCGAGCTCCACTCTTCGACCGACCGACCCTCTGCCGGATCGGTATTGCGTCTTCCCCGTGGATGCCTTTATCTCCGGTTTTAGGTTGCCCGTTCACCCGTTCGTCCGAGAGGTGCTGAACTGGGCATCCTTGGCGCCGATGCAGTACGGGCCCAACTCCTGGAAGCAGATCATCTGCTTCGTGTTGTTGTGCGAGGAGCAGAGGGTACCTCTTCGGTTGAACGTCTTCCGAGCGATGATGATGATTGGCTCGTCGGCTGAGGGTATCTATTACATTTCGCCCCGGGGCAAGGGGAAGTTTGTCCATGGTCACCCGGACTCCATCAAGGAGTGGAAGAAGAAGTATCTAGTGATCCGGAGTGAGGAACCTTGGGATATCCCCACTCGGTGGAATCACTACAAGCCGAGCTATAAAACGCCGAGGCCGAGGGACTTGACTGCCGAGGAGTGGGGGTTTGTTGAGCGCCTCCGTTTGTCATATAGCATCGACTGGGCGAAAGTGACCGAGGGCCACTTGACGAATGCCGGACTGAGCCTGGCCGATCCATGTATGTAGTTGTTTCTTTCTTTTAGGCTTTGTTGTTCCTCCGTGCTCATTGTCCTTACTGGTCTTTTTTGCAGGTATGGATCCTGAGTCGATCAAGGCGAGAAGGCGCGAAATGAAGAAGGAGGAGGCCGAGAAGAAGGCGAAGACGAGGGGGTCGTCCCAGGAGGTTTTCGAGGCCCCTGTTCAGCCGAGGGCCAAAAGGACTCGCTCGGAGACGGTCAAGGACGCGGCGGTTCAGGGCGATCCGGACCAGGGTAAGGTAACCGATCTTGATAAGGGGAAGGGCCCTCTGGCGGATCCGGAGATAGAGGAGAGGCTTCGGCGACCGTGGGTGCCGGATTGGTCGATTCGTGAGGGAGACAGCTTGACCCGAGGGCGGCAAACCGTCGAGGTGGCGAGTAAGTTGGCGACCCCCCGGGATCGTTCGGAGATGAAGGCCGAGACCCTGGATGCGGCGTATACTCGCCTCGCATAGGCCAATGTGCTGGTAAGTCTGTCAACCTCTCTTGTTCCGTAATTATGTTGTAAAGGAGGTTTCCTTAGTTGTGCTTGGTGACTACAGGCGACCGTGCAGGGGGCCCACGTGAAGGGCCTTTACGAGGCCGCTTTGAAGCGGGAGCGCGACCGGGCGGACAAGGCCGAGCAGGAGACGAAGGAGATGAAGACAGAACTCGAAGACTCTCAGAAGAGGGAGTGAGAGATGAAGATGGCTTTCGACAAGGAGAGGGGGGAATGGGCAGAGAAGATGGCGGCTCAGGAGAAGGAGTTTGCCAAGGAGCTGAAAGAGCTGACAGAGACGAGTCAGCTTCTGGTGATCAATGCCCAAGACGAGTGTTATGCGAAGGCACTCAGCCACGTGAAGCACTTCCACCCGACCCTTGATCTGTCGAACTTCGAGTATGACATGGAGGTCGACGGGACACCGAAGACTCTCGGCGAAGAAGGGGCTACTCCCGACCCGCCTGTCGACCCCCTCGTGGACCCGCCTACCGATGCTGAGGTGGGAAAACAGACTGTGTGATTTTTGTCTTTCTATCTTCTCCTCTCGATTGTATTTGCCTTCCGCGGACTGGCCACCGCATTTTTGTAAGAAGCGAATCAATTTTTAAGAATAAAAAAGATTTTTGACCGGCCAAGTGTTTTGACTTCGGGTGTTTTCCGGTCCTCCTTGCCTATGCATTTTGAGTTGGCTGGTTTTCTTGTAGGCTGCGGCTTTTCTTCCCGAGGCGGACCCCCGCCGCTCCGACGCGGCGTGGCTCCGGAGCAAAGTTGAGTCCCTGGAGGCCACGTTGGTTCGCTACCGAAAGGGGGCTCGTGATACTGACGCGGCTTTTAATTATTACCGGAATAAGTCCGAGGCCTCGAGTGAGGAGGCGAGCCGGCTGAGGAGGGCGATGGTGGATCGGGATCTTGGAGGCGTCGGTTTTGGACATACCATGTCGAACGCCTCGGTGCAGAGGCCCCCATCCGAGAGGTTACTTCGTGATGTCATAGTGGAGAAGGAGATGGAGATACACCGCTACAAGACGATGCTGGGCGTCTCGTCCTCTTCTTCCGTGGGTCGGCGAGTGGAGGGAGTTCCTTCTGCGCTGCTCCTGCTGGAGCGCATGCGACCAGAGGATGCCCAGAGCTCCGTGGTTGGTGCGTCGACCGCGGCTGAGCCAGTGGACCGCCATGATGAGGAGAGGGCTCCTAGCCGTTCGGTCGGAGTGGTCCCACCCTTTGTTGGACCCGCGGGGCCCTAAGATGGTAGCTTTCTTCGGCTTGAGACGAGTGGAGCGGTCCTGTAACGGTCATTACTTGTTTTCTCATAATCAACTAAAGGTATGAATAAAGAATCCTTTTTTCCCCTTCGCTTTGCTTAGGAACGCGGTAAATGTTGGCGGAGGCGTGGTTCGGCTTCGTCGATCCGTGAGGGATCAACGCGGGGCCTTGGGAAGGGCCCCTGGCCCGAAGCTGGGTTGGGCCTACCGAGGCACTGGGGATGATACCGGAGTGAGGGTTTGAGGACCGATCCCAGTGTTTGGCGTTTAAGTCGGATCTGCCGAATCATTTGGAGTTTGACAAAAAAGGGGATTCCTTTCATACCAGATGGGGGGGCTCATCGAAGCCGCCCTTTACATGTGAGAGTTTACAAAGGGTTTTTTCATACATTAGCCAAGTTAGACCCTACGTTCGCTTTTCTAGGAACTTCGTTAGGGGCTCGGCGTTGATTGAGAATCTTCGGATGGGGGTGGTCCAGGGTTGGTATCATCTTGTACACGCATCGTCTTCGGCTCCTGGTCTTCGATACTTGACTTCAAGAGGACTTCTAAGAGCACTGTCTGATCGAGACCCTCGAAGGAGGAAGGGGCGAGTTTGGATAGCGCGTCTGCTTGAGCGTTCTGTTCCCGGGGGACTCTGCCAACTGTGGCGCCGCTGAAGGATGCCAGAAGTCGTCGGACTGCCTTCGAGTATCTAATCATGCAATCATCGCGGGCCTCGTTTTCTCTGGTGATCTAGTTGACCACGTGCTGGGAATCGCTGAGGAGATCCCTGGTATGTCGGAAGGCTTCTAAGCGAAGAGTTCATCGTTGCGGCGGACGCAGGCGATGATGCAGGTTTTCAAGTCGGAACCACTTTGATTCCTCCTTGGCGTCGAGCAGGACCTCTTCTAGTTCGTCGGCAGGCTCGGGAGCTGGGCCATCTCTCTCGGGTACGAGTTCAGCGGCGTCGAGAGGGAACACATCTTCTCCGACGGCAGACATATAGCACGATCGCGCGACTTCGTGGCTACCTCGGACGATGCCTACCCCTTGGCGGGTGGGGAATTTGAGTTTTAGATGGTAGGCCGAAGGTACCGCTTGGAGGGAGCTCAGTCCGGGTCGGCCGAGAACGGCGTTGTAGGCTGTCTTGATGTTGACAATCATGAAGTTCATGGGTTCGGTCCTCTCGACAGGAGCCGACCCTGCGGTGACCTCGGGGGTAACAATCCCTTCTATTGCGACAGGGGCGCCGAAGAATCCATGCAACGGGTATCTGCACGGGTTTGAGCTTCCCACCGGGTAATTTGAGGTTCTCGAAGGTTCTGAGAAAAAGAATATTAACTGAGCTACCGTTGTCAACGAGGATTCAGCGTACCTCGCAGTTAGCCACGTGGAGGCTGATGACGAGGGCATCGCAGTGGGGTAGGTGAACGCCTTCGAGGTCTTCTTCTGAGAAGCTGACTGGCCCCGGCTGTGGCTTGGACGAGGGGTCGTTTTGGACAGAATTCGCCTCTTTGAGGAGGGCTTTTCGGGATGTATTTGACCCTCCTCCCATCGGCCCTCCGTGGACATAGTGCAAGATGAATGGCGCATCCGTGGTTCCCTTGGACCCGAGATCCTGGTCACGGAGGTGGGCCGTCGTATGGTTTGGGGGCGAGAGTCTCCGGCTCCTATCATCTTGGCGGTCCCGTCGGCCTTCTCGGGTGAACTGTCGGAGGAACCCTTGTGAGACGAGTTCCTCAATTTCGTCTTTCAGGGCTCGGCATTGATCGGTATCGTGCCCACGATCTCTGTGGAAGCGACAGTAGAAGCGCTGGTCTTGATTCCTGTTGCTATTAGGTCGGGGAGGTAGTCGGACGATGCCTTTGTCTTCGATTTCCAAGAGGATGGCAGATATGTTATGGGTCAAGGGAGTGTATTTCTCGAAGCGGGGGACCGGCGGGACTTTCTTCATGGCCCCCGCGTCCCTCGGAGCTTTCTTTGATGGTTCGACCTCTTCGACCTTCCTCTGTCCCTTCCCGATGGCCTCCCGGGTATCTTCGGGGTTAAGGGCCTCTTCTGCCCTAATGTATTTTTCGACCCTGTTGAGGAGATCGGGAAAGTCGATGGGGGGTCTCTTCGCCAGCGAAGCTTTCAGCTGTCCATGACGAACGTTATGCCGAAAAGCCGCAGAGGCGACGCCTGGATCAAGAGAGGAGACCGACCTCGCCTCCGTAGTAAATCTTCGGACGAATGCTCTGAGGGATTCTCCCCCTGTCTGCTTGAGCCCAAGTAAAGAAGCGCTAGTCCTCTCCGCTTTCCGGCTGGTGACGAAGTGAGCGAGAAAATTGCCTTCTAGTTGGTCGAAGGAGTAAATGGAGCCGGGAGCGAGCTTTGAGAACCATTCACGAGCCGGACCTCGAAGGGTGGCCGGGAAGGCTCGGCACAGCAGGGGATCTGAGGCGCTGTAAATCATCATGAGGGTTTTGAAGTCCTCCATGTGATCAGCAGGATCTCCCTCACCGTCGTAGATCTCGAACTGAGGAGGTCGGAAGTCCCGGAGTATTTCTGCCTGGAGGATGGGGGCGGAGAAGGGAGGTCGGATAGGTCTGTACCCCTGAGCCGCTCTTTGGCCGCCGTCCCCTATGTGATCGAGGCGATCTTCCATTCCTTGGAGGCGCCTTAGGAGTATGTCATTGCCTTCTGGCTGGATTGTTGATGGTCGGGACACGCTGGCCTCGGAGTCCGACCTGGTTTGGGAACGGAGGGTTTCTCCCCTGGGGGCCCGTCGGAGGGCCCCAAGAATTTCTCTTCGGAAGTCCTGGAACTCCCCCTGAGTGACGGGGGCTCCCTCGACCCGGTTCGGTTGGCCTGAAGGTTGCCTTCCGATGCGGCTGAGTGCGGGCCTCCGTCTCTCGGGCGGCGGTCGTGGATGGTTCGGGGCCGGGTTGGAAGCGGCCCTTCCCCTGCTGCGGGTGATTTGACGGTTAACAATTATTCCTCGTAGGTCGGGCTGGACTGTACGGGTGGCGCTTTGCCGGGATCCCTGACGGGAATCTCCGTGCCTTGATGCGCGTGGCCCGGCCTTGGTATTTGGTGGGGGTGTGTCCCGTCGGTTGACGGAGGACGCGGCCTCCTGGCCTCTGGAGGCCATGGGAGTTCGGCTGTCGAGGTCGCTCGATGGTCGGGCTCGAGTCGGCTTCTGAAGCAGTGTTCCCACAGACGGCGCCAACCTGATGCGGTTTATTTCTGGGAGACGTGTGGATGCACCAGGTGTGAGTTCGGACTCAATTTGTAGTTGAAGGAGAAAGCTGCTCGTCTGACGACCCTAGGCTGACCGGGCAGAACCTGCGGCGACCTCGGGGTGGTTCGGAGATCTAGGCTCGGATCAGAGGATTCGGATCCGAGGTCTTGTGTACCTGCAGACGGTCCTGAAACACCGGGATTTGTCCCGGTGGCGGACCCTCCGACGATCTAGTCAGTCTCTGTGAGAGAGTAGCAATAACTAGGTGAATTTAAGTGGCAAAAGATTGATTACCTGAAAAGGTGGGTGAGGGTCTAGTATTTATAGAGAATCCCAACCGGGTTTGGATCCGCTTGGGGGCCGGGTCTAAACCGGAAAGCCCATGGGCCTGTCGTGGCAGAAGGCCCCAGGGGGTTTAGGGCTGACGTGGCAATACCAGGAGTGGTATAGGGCTGACGTGGCAAAACCCTGAGCGGTATAGAGCTGACATGGCTGATCGTGGGTCCTCTGTGCCTCTGGGAGAATCGGAGGGCCTAGGCTGCGCCAGGTCATCCCCCTGCTTCGCCAGAGAGGGGGGGCGGCTCACGGGGCTGTCACGGATCGGAGACCGAGGGCCACTGAGGCTCGTCGGATACGAGGAGGTCGGCTCTGGGGGGGGGCACTTGAGGTTCGGCGCCGACCCTGTAATGGTTCGAAGCCGAGCTAGATTGCTATTTTTACCTTTCTTGAGTGAGAGTTGTATTGGGCCCTGGTTGGGCCCGCAGGCCATTTTTACCCTACCACACATACCAACTACTCATCTTTACATCGAGATACAAAATTTGTGAAACCAAGATTACAAGTTCATAGAAAGCTACTTCAACCCCTCTTAGGAGCGGGGATGCTTCGGTTAAGAGACACACGTGGGCGACGAATGCTGTGTTGCCGATGCCTTACTTCGACGGATGTCCCTAGGCCGGCGAGCCGAGAAGCATCGTCCGCACTCGATCTAACGGTGGCCCCAACAGATGCTCCGCTCGACGAAGCTGCCACCCCACTTTGCGCATCTCCAGGGTCTCGATGTATAAGGGGCGAGCGAAGAGCAAGCTCGTGGAACGTTAACCCCCTATCATACTCCTCCCTAGTGCAAGAGGTAATTCTAACGGTGCTTCCCTCAGATCGCGGTCGAAGACGAGTGTTCTCCACCTCAAGCTCAACAATTCGCTCTTTAAGCGAGTCGTCCTTCACAGTTATCTTCAAACGCGGCAGTCGCATCGAGCCTGCCCCACGAGAAGCATCGTTGATTGTCCGCCGAAGATGAGAAACCTCCATGCTCTTTTCGAGTGTTACCTTCTTCAGGTCGTCTCTCTCTGTTGTCACCTTAGTCAGAGAGTGACGAAGGCGCCTAAGTCTCAAGCCGAGGTTGGCAGCTGCCGATGAGCCACCTCGTCGCCTTCAGGGGTTGTCTCGTTAATCCTCTCTTCTAGCCGTCTCCTCTCTATGTCTCGATGAGCTAAGATCAATCTCAGATGATTCCGCTCATGCATCGTTTTACAAAGCTCCCACTCCACTTCGCGAAGCTGCTCTTGGTTCCTAGCAAGCCCCAACCTCGTTGCCCCTGGACCAGCCTTGAGACGTGCCACTTCAGCCACCCGAGGCACTTCGGCGAGTTATAGCGCTTCGATGATCTGAAAAAGGCCAGAGCACGGAGCTACTAAGTTTACACGACTCGTACCCAACAACTCAGAAAAACAAGACAAAAAGTTTTGAAACTTCTCCAATACTTAGAAAAAAAAATTCATTTCATTAAAGGCAAAAGGCGGTGGCCAGTCCGCGACAAGGCAATACATAGAAAGAAAGTATATAAAAAAAAACAAACAAAGTCAAGGAGCCACCTCGAGGTGCTGCTCCGAGGCACTCTCGCTCGGCAATGTCACAAGCGCCCCTTTCGGATTCGCCACCTCCTCTTCGCCCCCTTCGGCTTCTTCGCCCTCCTCTTCGGGCTTGACCTCGGCCAAGGGAATGAACTCCTCTCCTTCTACCGGGTCGTAGAGGTGGTACCCCGAGCTGTCGAAGTCGGGGAGACGAGCCGCAACATGCTTGAGGGCCCGAGCGTAGGCCTCCTCCATGTTGGTCATCATGTGGGCCTCCTCATCGTCTTGGATGGCCTTCTTCGCTTCGACGACCATAGCCTCCCGCTCCTTCAGCGCCTCCTCTGACGCCTTTAGGGCCTTCGCCAGCTCCTCCTCAGCACGAGCCTTCCCCTTCTCCAACTCTTCGATCTTCGCCACTTTAGCAGCTGTGCGCTCGAGCGCCTTGGCTAGAGCTGCCTCTAGGATGTCGATCTCGGCAGCTCGGGGCGCCAAAACCCATTGCTCGGCCTCAAACAACTTCACTGCCTTGGCTCGCTCTGCCCGCTCTCTGTCGCTCATCGCCTTCAGCTCCTTCTCCTGCTCGGCGAACTGTTCGAGCATGTGGCTGAAGTGGCAGGTGATTTGATAACCAAAGGCAAAGAACATGAGAAACAACAACCGTGTACTCCGAAATTCAGAAGGGCGAAGCAAGAACACTTACCGACATCGTGGCCTGAGCGATCTCCAATGCGTCGTCGCCCACTGTGCCAGCCTTCAGCACTGTGCGATCCTTCGGGGTCGGCAAGTGGCGCACGGCCTGCATGCTCATCGCCGCGTCGCCAAGAAATCCATCGAGCTTCATCACTCTCCAGTCCAGGACGAAGAGCTTCTTATGTTCCTCGGTGAGGATGGCCTCTACTTCGGCCGTAAGCGGCGGCACCTCAAGTACCAGTGCAGCTCCAACCGAGAACTCCCCACTCGAAGACTCGGGGGCCGCAGCTGAGGGGAGTGTGACTTGGGGAGCCGAGGGGGAGTCACTGACCAAGTCAACGACGGCTGTAGGAGCCGAGGGTGTCAGAGCTGCTCGGTTGGAAGGAGGTCCTTTCGTCGCCCTCTTCCTTTTCTTGTTGTCCGGCGCCTTCGCTGCTGCCGCACTTATCTTCGCCATCAGAGCCTCGAAGTCCATGCCGGGGGCTTCTGAAGAAGAAAAACCAGAGAAAGAGTTAGCGATAGAAACAATATATAAACAAAGAAAAAAAAAGAAGCATAAATAGACGGAGCGTACTAGGGTCGATCGGACTGAGACCCCCACCGAAAAGGACCTCCTCGGTGATATCTTTCCCACCAAGGGTCGGAATACCGAGGATCTTCGACATGACCCCCTCTTCTTCCTTAGTCAGCACTGGCCCAGCCTTCCCCCACTTCGGAACATCCTCCTTCCACCCCGTCGGAAAGCTTCACGGCTCAGGACCTCGGATCAAGAAATACTTCTCCTTCCAATGTTTGATGGAGTCCGGGTTCTCGATCAGCTTGACCTCCCTCCTCGGAGACATGTAGTACCGATACTCCATCTTGCTCATACGGCAGATCCGGTAGAGGCTGCGAAGTATGACGAGCTGAGGTTGGACGCCTACCACCTGACTTTGGAGGATGAAGGCGATGACGTGTCGCCACATGTTCGGCATGAACTGCACCGGGCTCAAGCCGTACCATTGTAGCACCTCCACTACGAACGGTGGCAGGGGTAGCCGAAGGCCAGTGTTGAGTGCGTCGTACGAGAAGACGCATGTGTCTGGCGACATCCCCGAGCATGCTTGAAAGCCCGGACCGGGGAGGAGCAAGGCATACTCCTTCGGGATCCGGATCCCCTTCCTAATGCGATGAAGATCCGCCTCGGTTAGAACCGATGGGATCTCATCTACCTCGGAAGGGTCCCTCGGACAGTTCTCCTTGTAGGCAGCAGACCTCCCTTGCACCGCCTTCGACAGAATGTCTCCAGAGTAGCTCCTAACCATACCGAGGTTCGACGGTGTCGACAGTAGCCGACCCAGTGCACCTGCCCCCCTCACGTTCTCCACGATCGTCTCGATGATGGCCGACCTCGCCACTTCCTTCCCCTTGCCCGAGGGGACCACTAAGGGTCGGTCGGTTTCTTGGTCCGAGGTGGAGGTCTCATTCCCCGATGACACTCTAGACATCTCTAGTTAAGGCTAAGATAATTTACCTTGAAGTGACGTCTACGGTCGGAATAGCTCGCCGGAAAGATTACCGTCTGGCCACAAATGCTAGTAGCGCCGCTCGAGAGCAAAAAATGATTTGAGTGAAAGTGGAGAGTAAAAGTGAAAAGTGAGAAATGAGGAGATGGGGGAGGCGGTGAAAACTTATAGCTCTAAGGCAGATTCGGGTGGGCTTTCAAGTGCTTTGGGCCCCCACAGAGGCCCATCAGAAGTCTAAACGCTAAAATCCTCGAGACCCATGCCTTTTACCTCGAGATTTGTGCCTGATCTTCATCAGATGGTCCAGATTGTGCCACGTCGCTCGGAACCCAAATCCGAGCAACTGTGACACCGAGCTGCGTATTGGAGAAAAATGACTTTCTCATCGTGATTTGCGCATGATCTTAATCAGACGGCTCAGATCTCGCCGCGTTGACCGAAATCACATTCCTCTCGAGATCCATGCCTTTTGCCTTGAGATTCGTGCCTGATCTTCATCAGACGGCCTAGATTGTGCCACGTCGCTCGGAACTCAAATCCGAGCAACTGTGACACCGAGGTGCGTATTGGAGAAAACGACTTTCTCCTCGTGATTCGCGCCTGATCATAATCAGACAGCTCAGATCTCGCCGCGTCAATCGAAATTATGTTCCTCTCGAGATCCACGCCTCTTGCCTCGAGATTTGCGCCTGATCTTCATCAGACGGCCAAGATTGTGTCACGTCGCTCGGAACCCAAATCCGAACAACTATGACACCGAGCTGCGTATTAGAGAAAAATGACTTTCTCCTCGTGATTCGTGCCTGATCTCAATCAGACGTCTAGATCTTGCCGCGTCGACAGAAATCACGTTTTCTCGTGATCCATGCCTCTTGCCTCGAGATTCACGTCTGATCTTCATCAGACGGCTCAGTTTGTGCCACGTCACTCGGAACCCAAATCCGAGCAACTGTGATTCCGAGTTGCGTATTGGAGAAAAAAGACTTTCTCCTCGTGATTCGCATCTGATCTTAATCAGATGGCTCAGATCTTGCCGCGTCAACCGAAATCACGTTCCTCTCGAGATCCACGCCTCTTGCCTCGTGATTCGCGCCTGATCTTCATCAGACGACCCAGATGTGCCACGTCGCTCGGAACCCAAATCCGAGCAACTGTGACACCGAGCTGCATATCGGAGAAAAATGACTTTCTCCTTGTTATTCGTGCCTGATCTCAATCAGATAGCTCAGATCTCGCCGCGTCGATAGAAATCACATTTTCTCGATATCCATGCCTCTTTCCTCGAGATTCGCGACTGTTATTCATCAGACGGCCCAGATTGCGACACATTGCTTGGAATCCCAATCTGAGCGACTGGCACACCGAGCTGCTCATACGAAGAAAATGCTGCCGAGCCATGAGAACTGTCTGATCATCTCAAAATTCGCGCCACAACCTGATGAGCGTCCCTGATTCAGTCATGTGGCCGAATACAGATCCACCGTCGGATTGTCAAGATATTCGCGCCGATGCTAGATGGACGCCCCAGATTGCGCCACGTCGCTCGAAATCCCAATCGGAGTGATTGGGCACACCGAGCTGCTCATATGGAGAAAATGCTGCCGAGCCATGAGAACTGTCTGATCGTCTCAAAATTCGTGCCACAACCTGATGAGCGTCCCTATTTCAGCCACGTGGCTGAATACAGATCCACCGTCGGATCGTCAAGATATTCGCATCAATGCCAGATGCATGCTCCAGATTGTGCCACGTTGCTCGGAATCCCAATCTGAGCGACTGGCACACCGAGCTGCTCATACGAAGAAAATGCTGCCGAACCATGAGAATCGTCTGATCATCTCAAAATTTGTGCCGCAACCTGATGAGCGTCTCTGATTCAGCCACGTGGTTGAATACAGATCCACCGTCGGATAGTCAAGATATTCGCGCCGATGCCAGATGGACACCCTAAATTGCGCGACGTTGCTCGGAATCCCAATCCAAGCGACTGGCATACCAAGCTGCCTATGTGGAGAAAATTCTGCTGAGCCACACGAGCCGTCAGATCACCTCAAAACTCGCATCACGACCCGATCAAGGCTCCAAATTCGCACACATCACTCAACATTGCCCTACCGTCTGATCGTTCAGAATTTCAAACCGACCACTGATGGACGCCTTAGATCACGCCACGTCGTAAATAGGTTGATTAAACTTATTTTTTATTTATTAAATTCAATTTATTTATTTAAAAATTGCGAAAAAATGATTAAAAATTTAGGAAAATTAATTAAAATTCTAAAAAATAATTATAAATCCGGGGAAATATTTTTGAGCCCCCAGGTAACTAATTATTGGTTAGGATAATTAATTAGTGCTCCTGGAAAATAAATCATCTCTTTGCAAAATTGAGTAAAGATTCGAAAAAATAATTAAAAAATTGGGAAAAATCACAAAAAATCCAGAAGAGCCTCAGAGCAAACTTGGGCACGTTACTAGCTTAGAAAAGCATCGTCACCCCTCAAACAAGATTTGAACACCCTTTGAGAACACTGATAAAGCCCTATACGCCATTAAAACAACAAAACTACTCCCCAAAGGCTGGAACATAGTCTTTGGGAATGGGGGGCTCGTGATATGGCTAAAATGGGGTTAAATCGGAACCGTTCAAATTGGGCACGAATCTTAAAGTTACAGGGGCAAGATAGTAATTTCATCTATAGACGGGCCCGAATTGGGAATCGGGTCTGTCCTCTCGGACCCGTTAACCCATGAACGGACCTGTTCAACTGAGAGCGGGTCACAACCCGTTAAGGACCAGGTCAATAGGATATGAGAAAATCCTGGCTCGTCCTTATCCACTGGAGGTGGTTTCAACCACTCTTATCCAGTCACACTGGGAAGTAGGGATTCGTTCTTATCTCGAAGCAGGTCCCCACGACGACTATAAATACCCCCTACCTCCTGCCGTTACAAGGTGATCACTCTTTGTCTACCTAAGCTCTTTCCCCTTTCTTGATTGAGTACTGACAAGAGCGTCGGAGGGTTTGTCGCTGGGATCCATCCTGGTGTTTCGAACATTTGTGCGGGTCCGCCGGAGCACCAAGAAGTCAACTTGTCAATAAGGAAGAAGTCAGATTCAGCCCGTTCGAGTTCCTACGAATTTACAAATTCTGTCTATTGTCCTCACACCAGATTCAGCGGCAACATTTATTATTTTATTTTTCAAGAAGGGCGTAGCCTAGTTATTTTTGTTATAAAAAAAGAAGCTTGAGTCAGCTCGAGCCCTGTCTGACTTATTCGGGTTCGAGGTCGAGGTTAGGGTTCGGGTTCCGTTTCGGCTTAAGCGGGTGTATATGTGAACAAAATCAGAATCACACTTGCGGTGGAGCGGAGGAACCAGACAGTGATGATGGATGACGCGAGAGCAAAAGAGGAAGAGCAGAAAGAGGAAGCGATGGATACAAATTCGGATCCGGAAACCGCCGATCCGCGCGAACTCAGTATGCTCTCATCTCTCTTTCTACCCTTTTTGTCTTTCCAACGTCTAGTCATAGTATTCAGAGAGTAATCGGAAAGTAATTTTGGTTGGATTTTATTCAGATATGCGATTTAGCGTTGGTTACAGTTTTTTTCATAGAAAAGGAAGTGGAAAACTCACAATACTCTAGAGGAATATTTTCCTGTGAGTATGGATGAGGATCAGATTTCTCGAAGTGGTGGCTAGCAAAGTGTTTGATGAAATGCCAAGGTGAAATAAGGATGCTTATGTGTTGTGCCATAGTATAAAGTCTAAAACCTATTATCAACCAGAACCATCTGGAATCAATTTTTTTTTCTTCTTCTGATTATCTTCAGTTTACTTGCTGGTCGTGTCTTGTCTAGGGTGTATTAATGACAATTATAAGTTAGTTTCATTTATTTTAGTTGTTTACCGTCTAATTTCTACTTGATTTAAGATTTTTGAGTAGATATTGCATGCGTAAAAGAATATATACAAGTATACAATAACGCCATACAAAGGAATTTTATGGAATATGGACGATCCTACTAAGATATTACTATTTACAATCGTAAAAACTATAGGTAAGTTATCAAGCAAGGAAAAAAATGCACAATTACACATGACTACATGTCCACAAAATGAAATCTATAATGATATGTTAATGCTTAATAACACCTCAAGTATACTCACCTACTAAGCATTTTGCTAGTATAGCTAACAAAGCATAAAGTTTTAAGTTTCAATATGTCGACATAATGGCATGCATACCAACAATAGCATACTCATGTAGAAATTAACCACAAGGAAGTGACTCTTAAAAATAGGGGTGTTGTTAACACTTAACAGTTAACACTAAAAAAATAATTAAAGATAAATAAATAAAGAGGCGGTGTCTTGTCTCTCACCTGAAGCGTCCCTATTAGGTGCCTTACCCTCTTCCGGTTGGACTTGACCATTTGGTTAAAATCACCTATGGTTTCGTATCCCCAGCCTAAGCAGTTAAAATCTCCAATTACGCCCGATTAATCCCCGATTAATCACTAATCGGAGGCTAAGTGATTATTTTTTTAGTGATTTATAATATTTCAATAGTTAGCAGTTTAATCGAGTATAATCGGTCGATTAGTGGTTAATCAGTCATTTTAAGTGGTCGATTAACCGATTAAATATTCTCTAATTTTCATTCTCGTTTGCATTATTTGGGCTCAATCTGGCCACACTCCAATTCAAATCCAAAATCCAAACTCCTTCTGGTCCTCGTGCAAACCCAAACCCAACATGTCACTGCTCTCATCTTCTTCCTTAGTGTAGTCGAAAGCGTAAGGCGCAACGCAATTTCACTATTCCATAAAAAGTATGAGCCGCAAGATGCAATTTGAGGCGTATGCCTCACTTAACCGAGGCTCATTATTACTTTTGGGGGTTTTTAAAATTTATAAATAAGATTATATAAACAAGATAACATCATAGCAACAAAATATATCATACAATGACCAAGATGACTGTGTAGGTTATTATTTTTGTAAAACTACAATGTGTTCCTCTGTAATGTATAATTACAATGTGTTTCTTGCCCCCAAAGAAAAAGTTATACGATGTGTTCCTCTACAAAACTAATAATATTATGATAACCTTCAATTCATAGTTTTATATAGTAATAAGCATACAATATTACAGTATTATCGTAATGAAGATACTTACCATACAACATCCAGTATTACAATATTACAGTAATGAGCATACAATAAAATTACAATAGTATCAAATTAAATATTGCATTAATGAGCATACAATATTACAGTATTACAATCTTAGTAAATGGTAAGATATTTTGAAATATTACAACAATAACATAAAGTTAGCCGACCACAAAATTTGGTCATGCTCTACACTGAGTTATTTTGCAATTGTTTGAATAAGGCATGGTTTCATGATTATAGTAAATTATGGAATGAACTAGCCTCACAATTTTGTTTCAATGTAACTTGTAAAAACATCATAATCAAAGATAGACGAAAACCCAAGAAAGAAACCATAAAAGTGTAAAATCATAAAGGAAAGAAACCAGAATAGGAGTGGAGAGTCTAGAGACTGAGGAGTAAGAAGGCTGCTGGCGCAACCGATCTGCTTCCGTTGTATCCACGATCTGCTGCATGCTGTTGTGTTGCCGCCGAGCTGCTTCGTTGGCATCGCCGATGTTGTTGAGAGGGGGAAGAAATTGATGAATAGGAGTGCAAATTGAGGAGTTAGGGAGGTGGAGATTAGGGTTAGAGTTTGGAATTGGGGATGAGAAGGTGAGAGAGAATTGAGGGAGTCACGGGATATGAGAAGTATTGAAGATGGGTCGGGTTGTGAAGACGGATCGGGTCGGGCCGGGTCTGTTATGTTCAGGCGCGCCTTTTGCTTGAAGCGCAAGCCTCGAGCCTTTGCCAAGGTGCGTCCATGCGCAAGCCTGAGTGAAGCTTCGAACAAAGGGGGAGCCTTAACTGAATCTTTAGGCTCAAACTGCTGTTAAGCCTGAGCCTTGAGTCTGAGACGAGCCTTCAACTACACTGTTGATTTCTTCATGCAAACCCAAACCCAAACTGATTATCTTCAAACCCAAACCCAAACCCAAACCTAAACTGATTCTCTTCTTCTTCCTTGAGCAAACCCAAATCCGACTCACCGTTGCCCCCCTGTGCCGTCGCATACTTGATCCGGCCCGTATCTGCTGCACCTTCTCTTGCTGCTCGTGCTGCTCCTCCTCTCCGATTGTTTTTGTTTGGTGGAACCGACTAGCAAATCCGATTCGACCCAAATTCGGAATTCAAACTTAGCTCAAACAAGTACTCTCTTCTTTTTCTCTCTAACTATATATTCATATTTGATAATCTCATACTAGTTTTATGTTAGGATTTAGGGTTGTTACATAATGGGGGTATATCTTTTTTTAATTTTATATATATACTAGGTATGCCCGTGTGTATTCGGAACGATGCATCATATGAAAAATCATGTAAACAGTAATGATGATTTATATAGATGTTTATTTGCCAGTAGACATTGATGTATTGATATACTCTGAAGTAGGATTACGGAGTGACCTTGATGTTTATTGGTTTGTATATTGCATGATCATTTGTCAGCAACTCGGGATTCAAAAATAGTATTGTGAATCTACAATAGTATTGGATCGGAAATTTCTTGCTATGTATGACTTGAGCATAAAAGATTTTTTTATATTATTTGGAGCCCGACATTAGTAGCAATTCATTTTCTAATGCAGTTAACGCCTTAAACTGCATGAGTTAGTTTCCCTTGTTTGTGAATTTAAAAGAGAAAATTTGTTGTGATGTACATGTGAAGTGAAATTGCAGCAAAGCACATCAGGATACAATTTTACAGCTACTAAAATATGAAATACAGGTATAAAGCATGGATTTGTCCATAAAAGCACGATCAAGCGAATCAATTCAAGAATTTGCGGCGATCTTTCAAAGCAACAAATGCCCAAATATTTTTTAAAAAAAACATAATCCGAAATTGCATAATAAAAAAATTTCTAATCAAAATTAACTCAGTGCAGCATTCTAATCTCAAATAATTACTCAGTGAAGTATTCTACAATCAGATCAAATATGGTAATTCAAAAGCAATTAAATGGAAGTGAATGCTATTGAGTTACGAAAGCATAATCCGAAAAAGCATAATTAAAAATTTGAAATAATCAAAAAAGCATAATTCGAATTGCATAACTAAAAAAAGCATTCATTGTTTTTTTGGTACATACCTGGGTAAAAAAGGGGGGAAGATAGAGAGACAAATTTGGACCATTGATTTCCTTCCAAATGAATGAGAGCCACTTGATAGCTTTTTTTTCAAATTGCCTTGTGTTTTATCTATATAATAAAACACAAAGAAAGCTATCAAGTGGTTCTCCTTCAATCTCCCCAAAATTAAAGGTCTAGATCTAATATCACAAAACATATTTTCCCTCCCAAAAGTTCCCCCCAAAACTCAAATTCAAATCCCCATACCCAAACAACTCCTTTATTTATTTAATTATCTCTCTCTCTCACACACTTCTATTCAAAAAATTAAGAAAATAATTTTTTTAGAATTTTTTTAAAAATTAAAAATTGAAAAACTAAAAAACTTTAAAAACTTTAAAAATAATTCAAAGACGTGCCGTAGGCACGTGTCAACGGGCAAACCTAGTTATATAATAAAACACAAGGCAATTTGAAAAAAAGCTATCAAGTGGCTCTCATTCATTTGGAAGGAAATCAATGGTCCAAATTTATGCTCCCAAAAAGACATTTTCAATATATATATGTATGTATATATATATATATATATATATATATATATATATATATATATATATATATATATATATATATATATTCTATTTAATCCCTGATTATTTTCTGATTAACCGATTAATCACTAATCGCTCCTAGACCGATTAGTTCCAAAACCCGATTTTAATTGCCTAGCCCCCAACTTATCTTATTAAGTTCTCTGATGTCTTTTTTGAAGGGTATTTGCCACCAACATGTCATTTAAAAATTTAATGTATTTTTTAGGAAAACGTACTCAGCATATTGGGTTGAATCCCGACATGTCCCCCGATAGTTGATATACATTTCCTAATCACCCACCATATGTTAGTTTCAATTTAAGTTATTTTAAGATAGTTCCAGTATTGACCCAATTACTTGGTATGTCGATTACACTAAAATCCTCATGATGGAGATCCCTAACTTACTTGATCTATATCAATCACAACGTTATTTTTTTAAAAAAAAATCAGTCGAGAGTCATTTTATTTCATCTCTTTGTTATTATTATTATTTTTTGTCTTACAATGAGAGAGGGGATACTCTCAGAGGAGTTTCAACCCAAGTTTATCTAGATAGATTTAGGCGATATATTTATCTAGCATGACATTCAAATAGCCATAGTATGTCTTCCACACCACCATCGGCCAAGAAAAATTTGAAACCGACACAACTTCATCAGTTCAACCTCTAGAATCATGGAATGTTGTGCATCTTTATATAAAATCTAATGTTCAATGTATGCAATAATGTGTATTGCGTCATTAATACATTTAGTTTTGCGTTATTAGCGTTAGTTGTATGATACATCTTGGATTTCGGACTCGTCTCGGCAAGGGGTGTTTTGTCTCAAATCGGAGATATCAGAGATCTTTCGGATGTTTATTTTGGACACTCAATAAACATACTTTTTTTGTTACTAAACAAGAACGATATTATATATTCTACATATCATTTATCATATAAAATATTGTATAATGTAACTAATGGGATAAATCAGTCACTCGTAGAAATTAATAATCATATAAAATATAATGTAATATAAATATATAACTAAATTGAATTTTCGTTGATTAGAAAAAATATATTACTTAATAGACTTACTTGACTTTGCATAAACATAAACAATAAAGAGACAAAATTTTCACATTATCTTAACTTAAGGTCCTATATTGAAAGACTTATATGCAAATAGTAAAACAAAAAAAATCCTCACAATTTCTGCCGATATTTCGGCAATTTTGGCCAAAATGTACACAAGAAAGAATACTGACGGGCATGCCGCCGTCCAAAATAATATGGAGTAAAAATCTATGATTTCGTATCGACAAGCTAGCCGAAACAAAATTTTGGCGGATATAATCGAATTTAAAACAGTGTACGTGTGTGATAATGTAATGTCTGTAAATGTTATCTTCATCATATTAAAGATATATTTTTCTATCCTAAATAAGAATCCAACATATATTAGGTATCCTGGTATATCCGACATGAAAATTTCTTGCCAATATGAGACCGGCATCTGCCCTTTAAAACCTTGAATACCATGATCAAGGATCCTGGATTCATTAGCACCTGAGCGCATGAGGTGCACAATTTTTAAAATTCTGGTGATGCTACAGTTTATTGTTCGATCATTTCAAGAAAGCTAACTATCCACGTAATTAGCACGTAAGAGCACAATGAAGCATCCAGAAGGAAGGATTGACAAACCAATCCGATATATGTTAGGTATCCCGGTATATCCCCGAAAATTCTTCTGCCAAAATGAGACCAACATCTGTCCCTTAGAACTGTGAAAACCATGATTGAGGGTTCCTGGATTCATTAGCACCTGAGCTCATGAGGTGCTCAAACGTATAGGTTTTAAAACTTTGGTCATGCTACACTTGATAGTTCGATCATTTCAAAAAATGAAAAAAGTTAACTGTCCATGTGATTAGCACGTAAGAGCACAATGAAGCATCCAGAAGGAAGGTTTGGCAGACCAATCCGATATATGTTAGGTATCCCATTATATCCCCAACATAATAATTCTTCTGCCAACATGAGATCGACATCCGCCCTTTAGAACCTTGGAAATGATGGAGGATTCCTGGATTCATTAGCACCTGAGCGCATGAGGTGCTCAAACGTGCATCGTTTAAAACTCTGGTCATGCTAGCACGTAAGAGCTCAATGAAGCATGTAGAAGGAAGGATTGACAAACCAATCTGATATATGTTAGGTATCTGTTATATGTTAGGTACCCGGTATATCTTCGACATGATAATTCTTCTTCCAACATGAGACCAACATCCATCCTTTAGAACCTTGAAAACCCTGATCGAGGATTCCTGGATTCATTAGCACCTGAGCGCATAAGGTGCTTAAATGTGTAGCTTTTAAAACTTTGGTCATGCTACTGTTGATAGTTTGATCATTTCAAGAGAGTTACCTGTCCATGTGATTGGCACGTATGAGCACAATGAAGCATCCAGAAGGAAGGATTGGCAAACCAAGAGTTTGTTGGTGTAAGCAAATTCAACACTGGTACATTGGTAGAGTGGGTGGTTGATTGACTTGGCGGCAACTCAACACATTTTGAAGACCTAGGATGGACCGACACATCTCATGGAGTACGAAGTTGAGGAAAAGAGAGCAGAGAATCTACATCGGGAACAATACCTACCTAGAGTATGGGGCCATGTTGCAGATTATGTAAAGTTTGGTCTCTATCTTTGCCTTGATAAAGAAGCCAATCATGCCATTGAGTTGCTTTTTTACAACAAGCGTGTTGATCAAGAAAAATGTCAAAGTTTGTCATCTTTAGTTTGCTCTTGAGCAAGACTTATCTTGTCTAACTACACTTGAAAGATACCAAGATAAAGTGGAAAATGTATATATATTTCTTAGGTGTTAAATTGTGACGCATAGAGCTCTACCCTTTTGAATTATTTAGCTGAACCCAACTAGTTGGGAAAAAGGCTTTGTTGTTGTTGTTGTTGTATTATTAGTAAAGGATTTTTTCTCTAGTAACATCCTATACACACTTCTGCACCTCACGTGCCTAGCACTTCTCGTGTATATAATGCCTTATGTTCATCTCGTTTTTCTACCCAGCATGATTAAAAAAAATTTGGAAAACGAGTGCAACCATAATGAGATTGGTTAAATGGATAAGCAGCAAGATTGGATAAGAAATGATGGCATCTCTTGAACAATAAAGATAACTCAAGTTCGCAATAGTTTGGACAACAAATGAGAAGTTAATGTTAGTCTAATTTGAGCAGTTAGGATTAGGGTAGACCAAAATAAACTTGGATCGGCACAATACAAAAATATATTCTTTATACACTCTTTTTTTTCTCGCAATCATACCATACACAGGGTGTGTGGTCTGCGCGAGCATGTGGGCTTGTGCGCATGTGAGTCTGTGCCCGCGGCTGCGTGCATACCTATAGTGCTAATTTAACAAAAGCCTTCAACACAGTTGAATGGGGAAAATGATTCTTTTACCAACCCTAAAAATTCAGGATAATTGCTTCATTATGATTATTTTTATGAAGAATTCATCAAATGATGTTAATCTTTCTAGTAAAATTGTACTTCAATTGTCACCCTCCCCTTCCCAAAATACAAATGTACGGGTACAACTAAGGCCCAGCGAATGATATAAGTATACAAACTCATATAATTATATAAGTATACAAACTCATATCATCCATAAGCTGTACAATACAAATAAGCTCAACAATACAATAATAATCACATGAACAAGAAGAAAATACAATAACCAATATCTGATATACAAGAACTTACAAAAACTACAATGTAGTAAATAGTTCGCCAAGTTCCTTTAGTATTCCATCGTCTGTACCTGTATAAACATTAACTCAAAGAAAGGAGGGGGGTACCCATTAGAGCAAGCTTCGGGCGACAACTAGTAGTAAGCAGTGAAACAATTAAGGACGATATAACAAGAACAAGAAATTGGAACGATATCAGAGTCAATAAACAACAGACGATAATATGATCAATAGTCCAAGGATTGGTAAACAATAGTCGATAATGTAATGATCAATAAACAGTAATGAATAATGCAACGATCGGTAACCAATATTTAATAATCTATGATCGATAAACAATATCCAATAATCAATGATCGATAAACAGTGAACACTGGTCAAAATACAAGTGTCGATGCTCAGTGTCAATCTTTAGTCTATTAATCTTATATTAACCTATCCAATGCACACAATCCTGCGTCCATACCGCAGGTTCGGGTACATACAATCAAGTCAACGTTTAGACACTAGTGGTGAACCCTGCAGGTCATGTACTCGGCACAATAATTCGTAATCAATAATCAATAATCCATAATTAATAATCAATAACAATAATCGGTCCACGATACAATACACGATACAATCGGGATACTGTAGTAGTAGTTCGCAATCAATCGATAAAACAATAACTGATAACAATAATCAATATAGGAAAACACGAGCCCCCCTTCTGAATACAGTCTCCTATATTGTCCACTACTAAAAATCCTTATTACCCGGGCTTATTATTTTTTTCGATCAATTTGGACATGCAATCAATACGATCAATGAGAACGGTGGTAGCTATTGGTACTCAAATTTACTTTTTCGCTGCTATGGAAATGCAAATCCGATTTCGTAAGGAATTCTAGAAACTAGACTCTCTGCTGGTTCCAACGCATATTTACACGATACATTATAGTTACAATAGCTATGCATATAAATTCTATCTTTACTGGTTTCATGAACAATTTGTGTTCTGGAAATTACAACATGACAGTACTAAAACGTTAATAACTTACAATCTATAAATCAGATTGAAAATCCGTAAGATGTTCCAGATTCTAGACTCAGTGTGTTACAAAATCTATGTACAAAGTTCTAGATTTTAGTGTCGAGAACTGGATCAAAATCTCAGTATAAATTTAGGTAATTGATAGGGCAAAACTTTCGAGTATTCAACAACATGATGATTTAAAGGTTTTAGACTTGAACAATAATGTGGCATGATAAGAAGACTATGAATCAATAACATGGTATGATAAAGAAAACTACTTGCCGGAGTTCAATAAATATTTTCTTGAACCAGAACAATAAATTGAGTTCAAGAGACGTTTGACTTTTTACGAGTATTTCGAATGTTAACGAACGACGAAACGAATAGGATCCCGATGGCGGCACCAATCCACAATGCAACAACACACCGCAAGGAGACGACAACATAACAACAAGGGTAAGGGCAGCAATGGAGCTTCGGCGAGACAGTGACCATGGGCGATAGTAGCGGCACAAGAGCAAGCACACAACAACAACGACGAGCAAGAGCAACAACGATAGCGTACAATGGCAAGAACGATAGTGGCAACGACAATAAACATCAAGGGGTTGTTCTGTGGCTAGTGATGTATCCAGTGAGCTAGGGCAGTAGGAGGGTTGCTGATTGGAGAGCTTCGATGTTTGAGTGCGGGTGCAGGCAGTGAGCAGGGTCGGGCCGTCACGGGTGATGGAGGCGACCAACGGTAGTGGTCGGGTTGTTCAGTGGTTGAGGCAGCAAGCAGCGGGAGTTGGCTGTGGTGGTCGTTCAACGAGGGGAAAATGGGGGTGCAGCGACGATGAAGAGGGGGCTGGTTGTCGGGGCGAGCAATGGCACAGGAGGTGCATGAGTGGAGAACTCCGTCGGGATGTGTGCAGGCAGTGGAGGCAGTGGAGTGCGATGGTGCGACGGTGAGGGGAAGTCGGTGCAGCAAGGTGGCGTCAAGGAGGGTTGGAGGTCGTGTGTGCGAAAGGATGGTGGCGCGGGGCTCAGGGAGGCACGAAGGGTCAGGCGGTGGAAGCAGCAAGTCGGAGGCAGTCGTGGCAGCGGCATCAAGTGGTGCTCGATGTGCTCGATGATGGTGGAGAAGTTGGTGGTGTGGCTGACGGGAGAGGGAGGACTTGGTCGGGAGGTTGCTGTGGAGATGGCAGCGAGGGACGGGCAGTGCTATGGTCGGGTGGTGGTCGCTGCGGTGGCGGAGGCGGTGAGGGGCTGGCGTCGGGTGGCACTGGCATTGGTGGGATGGAGGCAGGAGTGAGGGTGATTATGAGGTGAGGTAGCGTAGGTGGGTTCTGGAAGGAGAGGAAGAAGAGGGATTAGGCCGCCGAAGGGATGAAGATTAGTTAGGGTTAATGAAGATTAGGGTTTAATTGAGATTAGGAATATATAGGGGATTAATAAGGAGTAGTGGGCTTGGGCTTGGATTTTGTTTATGGGCTTCAGATTATTTAGATAATGTATGAATGGTTTTAAAAATGGAATTTAATTTGGATTAAAATATAAATAATCAATTAGTAACATAATAGTACACATTAATTAAACTAGTAATACACATGTGCGATGCACGTGTTAATTTAAAATAAATTAAAGTAAAAACTGTGATTTGCACGTCTTAATAAATATAATTTTTTTTAAAGTATATATATATTTAAAAATAATATAATATAGCACGTGCGAGGCACGTGTTAGTAATATATATATAAAGGGTATAATGAGATAGTTGGACTTGACTTGTGAAGCACGTGTTAATAAAAAAATTCGAAGTAAAAACTGTGATGTAAACTTGTGGTGGACGTGTTAATTTAAATTTTTTAAAGTAAAATATATATGCTTTATGTGCGTTCCATGTGTCATTAAAAAAAAATTTGAGTAAGAAGTGGGAGAGTTGGAGTTGCACGTATAATGCATATGTTTGTTTGTTGACAAATTACAACTCCAACTCTCCCATTATAATATAGAGATACTCAAATACTAATAAACATAATGGAATGTATTAGAGTTCCAGTGTTCAACAAAATAGACGGTTAATCAAATAAGAAAAGAAACAAGATTATAGAATTGAATAGGATTTTATGCATTAATCAAAATACCAATTAATAATAAGATAAAATGATGTTTGATTTGGGTTTGCTCATATTTTAAAACAATTAAAATAATGAATGATCAAATAGTAGTAGCAATAGTATGGATTAAAATACCTGGATTCTAACAAAATAATCGGATAATCAAATGAAAGCAATTGGGCTCAAAAGAATAGCAGAATTTATATACAAACACAATACAAGAATGCGGAATTTTTGTATAAACGGAAACGGGGGTTACATCAATAAACTTATTATTTCCCTACCATCAGTAAACATGCCCACTCTGAGATGTCTTCCTTCTAGTTTTAACTATTGACATGCATTTTTTTTGGTAGTCTCGAGTGATGATGAAGTTGACTACACCATCAAACCAGAGTTTTATGATCCAAAACTTGATGAAAAAGATGAATTGTGGGTTCACAAACAGAGAAAAGGATGTAGCTCCGATGCGGTGCTTAGCTGCCCTGCTTGTTTCACAACACTTTGCATTGACTGCCAAAGGTATACATCAATACTTTGTTAAATTAAACTCACTATTATAGGTTAAGATGTAAACATCAGGTAGATTTTAACTGTGGTGTACATTCAGTTGGTATCTACAAATTGATCCGTAAGCTAATGAGCTTAAATCTTCTATATTAGTGCTCTTCATTGCCAATTATAAATGTTTTAATCCTTTTATAATATCTTAGTTTCTTGCAAGGTGAATTTTAAAAATGTAACGGGAGTCTTCTTTACCCCGACTTTTTATTGATGATAGGCCTTAGAACTAAACAAATAAGAAGTGAAGATATAAAAGAGAACATAGGAGTTTGAATGTAATATATGTGTGTGCTTAATTTCACTCTCGTTACTAGTATTGTCTTCAAGATAGATATTAATGAAAAAAATAGTTATAATCCGTGGAAGCTTTGATCACACAGTGCATGATGGGCATAGCACATGGGGTGGGGAAATGTTAGATATCAAATATCACAATGTACATGAGTCCCAGTGACTCCTATGTGAAACAGTACATCAATTTCCTGTTGTGAACTGAGGAATTTGCATTCACAAAAAATGAATGACTTCCATGAACAAAAACCTATGATTTATGTTCTCGAAGCAGATTAGCGCCTTCCATTTTATGGTGACAAATTATGAGCTTCATTATGTAAGTCCGTACTGTAAGTTGAGGATCGACCCAAAAACTCACCTGATTTATTTAGGAATGTGAGTTTGGATCAGTTGTCAACTTGTAATTTGTTTTGATTAGGTATAAGGCGGAGCCAGAAAGATTTTCTAGTGGGTGCAAAACACAATAACAAAACTCAAAATCCCCTTTTTTTCTTATCAATCAGTTATTGTTTTGGTGATTGGGATATTTGGCCTTTTCCCCTTTAGGGGTGGGTGATGGTTTGTTTTACTGCTTATGATAATAAATTTTTAGCTATGCTCCCTCTTTCAATAAAATTAAATAAAATCATCCTATACAAAATAAGTTTTTTGCAATGTGTCTTTTATGTATTGAATTTTTTTGATAATTATATTGTTGTTGATAGTATGAAATATATCATTTTCAATATATGTAATCAAACAATTATTCATCCATCAGTTCTTCAGACAACTCGCGCGATCTTTTTATAAACTTCATGTTGAAAATATTCTCACAGTAATAATACTATATGTATTAACCCTCAAATAAAATAGAATCTTGCTTAATACTTAGAAACATTAAGTAGTAGGAAACACAAGTAAGAGAACAATTCAAGAAGCAACACTGGAATTTCCCCCATTTCTAAACTGGCAATTTGTTAGAATATAATTGCAATTTTCCTCAACCCTTATACAACTTCGAAGTTTTAGCCTAGGGGTAGGGACTTTGACAACCACTACAATTGGAAACTTAAAAGAGAGGAGTTAATCAAGAAGCAAGAACATTTAATTGAGTACTACATTTCGAATTGTAGAAGCTATCATTTCCTTTTTACTCTCTTTTAGTTTGAATATGAAATTATAGGCCAAGATTGAATTTCTAAAAAATATCTAACGGATAAGATGTTAGGACCATATATATAATAAATCACAAGACAATTTGAAAAAAAGTTATCAAGTGGCTCTCCTTCAGTTGAAACAAAATCAATGGCTCACATTCACCCTTCCAAAAGACATTTTCCCCCAAAACGTTTTCCCCTTAAAACTAATTTTTTCCTCCCAAAACATAAATCATCCTCACTTTATTACTATCGCTCTCCCTCTCCACTTTTTAGATCTCTCTCTCTTTCTCTCTCATCTCTTCACTCTTCAGAAAATGAAGAGCTACAAAATCAGACCTTCTTCAACAGTTGAATCAGTGGCGGAGCCAGGCAAATCAAAATGGGGGTCCCAATTTTTTTTCTCCTGGTATCGACATAATTGTTGCCAAAATCTCTTACTTTACTTTTGTTTTGAAGAATTAAAGTAATTGAATCAAAATAAAATTATAATCAAAGTAAATATTCGAATTTATATTTTTAGTATCATGTATTTTTTCGCACTTGTACAACTCTAAATTTGGTAAGAATAATACTAATCAATAATCATACTACACTATTTATACTGTTATAATACTAGAGGCTAAGAGATACGACTCAAATGAATAAATATACTTGTAACTTGTGTACACACTAGTTTCTTATTCAAAATTTTATCCAATGATTATACAGATCAGATGATAAGTATCACTGTTAATTTTTTGCCCAAAGCTCATACCACTATTTTGAGCATTTAATAGGAGGTGGATTAAACTTGGGGGTCCCAAATTTTTTTTAACTGGGGGGCCAAATAAAAATTTTGGTCTATATTAAGGGGTTTTACAAAATTTTTGGGGTCCCAAATGACCCCCCTACTCTCTTCCTCCCTCCGCCACTGAGTTGAATGGTTAGTAGTAACACTAGCATGCTGGATTTTCTTGTACTTCTTTATGTGCTTTGCCTGCATTTTCGTTATGCTGCATCGTTCATGAAGACGTGCCATAGGCACGTGTCCATGGGCAAACATAGTACTAACAAATAAGTAAGCGATAATTATATATTCTTTTTAATAACAAAATTATTTTTTGGGGTGTGCAATTTGTAATTTCCCGACTCTTTTCTTTTTTCAAAGATCCCTGACCAGAAGTTTGACAAAAGAAATTAAATTTATAATAATGAAAAATCCCTAATGGAAAGTTGAATTTTTTGATATAAGTAGAATGCCAGAACCTGGGATTGAACCCAAGATCTTTGGCTACTTAAAGATTTCGTAAAGTCCAGTGGATGCAGCTGCACCCATCTGCACCCACTTGGCTCTGCCCCTGGGTAGGAGAGTTGATTAATTCATATATATCAGATACATATAATGAGCCTAATACCCCTACTACTACTAATCCTAATAACATACAAAGCATGTTGGTTGGGCATATGAGCATTTTGGCACATCATTCTCCTCAACCTTAATTCTGAATTGTTCGCCTAGGTTTTGGCCATTTATGTGAATTATATATTTTTATTTCGTAAGCATTTTATATATTCTTGTTTGTCTATAAATCCTTTAGATTCTAGAGCGTCCCTCAATGTTTGTATTTTGCACACTACCCCTCTCTGCTCTATTCAACTAATATCATATCACCAAAAAACAGCATGCACCAGGGGCTTCATTTCTTGCTCTTTGGTATTGTAGTTTATGTGGAGATAATAATTTCTTGCTGAGATGAATCAGTAGTTGAATTTAGTTGACTTGTTATGTCAAGGCTGTAAGATCAGATTCATCTAACTCTTTATGAAATAATTGCAGTTTATTTACATTGATTTATCTAGGGATGGGTTTCAGATACTCAGATCAATGGTCATTTCTTAGGATAACTTTATTTTTGAAAATAGATGGCATGATGTACCTTGATGTCTCTACTAATCGTAAAGCATAGTGTATGTATGTGAACTGGGGTTATGACTTCAGAATAATGTATTATTTTTAAAGTAATAGGCATAGAAGAAGGTCTCTAGTTAAATAAACTGCTTACGAGTATGGGTGGTCCATAAGTCATAACCATGAGCAGGTAGAACTTTGGAACAATTTTAATACGTGGACATGCATTTAAGGCCAGAAACAACGAGAGTAGGTGTTGCTGCTTATTTCTGTGGGAGTAAACAAATATGTGAATTCTTTTAATGAAAACAATAAAGATCAAACCTTCGCTGTTCGTCGATGTTGACCGCCGAAAACTGCACTTGACTCTGAGATCTGATCGTCAGGAACGGCTCATATCGCTCTTGTGGACCTGCAAACAAGTCTGAAACTCCGGGGGTGGCCCGGCGATAGATCCTCCGATGCCCAAGTTAGAAATTCGGAGATATGGTGGGTTTTGAGAGCGGGATTTATAATTACCAAGTTCTGAGGAGGTCTCAAGGTATATATAGTCGCTGGGGGTTGGGGGGGGGTAGGGATGGCAACTGGGCTGGGCTAACCCGTGACCCGCTCGCCAGACCCGGCCCGTGAATACACGGTTCGGGTCCGGGTCGAACCTGCGAAACTAAGCCCGTCAACCCGGGTCGAGAAATGCGGTTTTCCAACCCGTTGAACCCGACCTGCCAAGCCGGTGAACAGTAGCCAACTTGTCACTAACCCGCGGGTTTCGAACCGTTAGACCCGTACGGGTCAAACGTTCGTCCTGCGGGGTCCAACAGACGAAAACAGAGCCGTTGCTCTGTTCTAGCCTTTTTTTGGTTTTTTTGGGTTTTTTTTGGTTTTTTGTATTTTTCCCTATAACTACCTCTTAAACCCAATCTAAAAATTTTACACCTTATTCTGTTTCTCTACTACTACTACTACTCAATTCAATCTCAATTTTTTGAAATTTTGTCAACAATGAAGCTAGCAATATTAACATAGAAGCGACAAATTCTGATCGTATGAATTCAATATTCAACTATGTCTTCAAGTCTTCAACTCCTCTAAGGCTCCAACAAAGAAGCTCTCTTTCTATCTATATACGAGTCCGGACTTCTACTTCTACTTCTACTTTTATTTTCACTCTCATTCTATATACGAGTATCTGTGAAGTACAATATCAAAATTTCACAACCCTCTTATTGTGTTGATATTTTTTTTGTAGTTATAATTTATTTTATCATATTTGTTTGTTGGTTTTTTGATCTTCTCTCTCACAACCCTCCTATTGTTTTTTAGTTTTTTTTATTTATTAAAACTTAACTCGCCTGGATTGTATTTAATTTTTTGACATACACTACTATATCATGTCTAGATCACGAGGTAGCGGCCGTAGCCAAAGTGGACAAGATTCCACCGGCACTTCTCGTAGGCCTCCTATTGTCCCACAAAATGAGCCCGCCGAAGGGTACCCTATGACCCAACACATTGGTACACACGATGAGTTTGTAGGAGGCATAGACATATAAGAAGAACCACTAACAAAAGCAACCGAAACAACACAACTGGGTAGAAGTAGGAAAACTAGAGGGGAAACTAGTGATTGGCACAAATTTTATGATTATGTTTCCGACGAAGAAAATCCGAGTGTAGGTATAAAAGTTTTTAAAACTTGTTCGAAAGCATACAAATGGAAGTAGGGTAATGGGACAGGTACAATAAAGCGACACATCCAAAATGTACACAAGGAACTTCTTGTACACTTACCCGGCCAACAAAAATTCCACCCTAGGACTGCTGTAGTTGATAGCTATTCTTATGATCCCGAACTTGTTCGTCGGAAAATGGCCCGACTAGTAATCAAGGAAGAGTTACCATTTTTCTATTCTGAGAGTAGGGACTTAGAAACTTTTAATCAAACCACATTAAACCCCCATTTTAAAAGAATCCCTAGGAATACTTGCAAATTTGATTGTTTTAAAATGTACAATGAAATGATAGAAGCTTTGATTGTCATTTTATGGAGTTTAACTTGTAGAGTTTCTTTAACTTTCGATTGTTGGACGGGTTGCAACAATATTCCAATAATGGGAATAACTTGTTATTGGATCGACAGTTATTGGATTATTCAAAAAAGGATCATATCACTTGTCACGTTGCCCTATCCCCATAGTGGTATTGAAATTGCAAATCGTATTTTAGAAATTTGTGATGTTTTTCATATTCGTGATAAAATTATATGTATAAGTTTTGATAATGCATCTAACAACAATGCATCAATTAGTATATTAAAAACCACATTAAATCCTCCATCTGACAATATTTTTCATGTTAGATGTGCATGTCATATTTTAAATTTGTGTTCAAGATGCATTAAAAATAGCCGAACCATATATAGTTAAAATTAGAAATTGTGTACATTTTATTACATTAAGTGGCCCTATATTTCAAGAATGGAAAGCTTGGTGTAGGCTTAAAAATGTACAATTTAGAAAATTTTCAAAGAATGTTAAACACCGATGGAACTTAACTTTTGATTTGCTACATGTTATTACTGAATATAAAGTATGTATAAATGATTTTTGTATGGCAAAAAATATGCCAAATTTTGAAAGGACTCCCCAAGCTTGGTTTTGTGCCGAATCTTTGTTAAAATTTTTAGAAGCTTTTAAAACCGTAACTTTCAAATTTTCAAAATCTTATGAATCTATTTCTAGTAGCATTTTTTTTCAATAGTTACTATGATGCAAACTTTCAATGAAATGATCAAATGATGCTTTTATTGGTGATATGGTGAAACCTATGTTGTATTGTATTGCTATTGTGATGGATCCTCGTATCAAATTAGAAGGTACGAAGAGTTTGATTGAAATATTTTTTTTACTTGGGGAAGATGAATCTGAAATTGATTGCGGAACATTTTTAACTAAATATGAATCAACATTAAATAACTTGTATGATTATTATGATAGAGTAGTACTACTACTTTAGTTACTTCTTCTGCTACTTTTACAGGTAAGGGTAAGAATAAATTAGATGATGCCACATTTAATTTACTTGCAAAAATTTAGCCAAAAAAAGCTAGGACTAATCAACCAAATGAATTACATTGGTATAATCAATAAGATTCTGAAAATTTTACTTCTTCACTAGATATTTTACAATTGTGGAAAGACCATGAACATACTTATAATATTCTTAAATATATGGCTAAAGATCTACTAACTCCTCATGTCTCTACAATTGCTTGAAAAAGTGCATTTTCTACAAGTGGCAGGGTTCTAACCGATTACAAGAATCGCTTGAAGCTGAATCAATCGTTGAAGATGCTCGTCTGTACGGAAGACTGGATGAAGGCCGAAGATAGGACTCAAGGAGTAGGGTTCGACACGCCTACAAGTGAAAGCAACTCGCCGGAAGAAGAAGAACAACAACAATTGCAACCAACATGAAGAATTGATGACCAACAACAACAACAACAAAAAATTGAAGACCAACAAATTGAAAAAAATTGTAAATATGTAAAAAATTGTATAAAATCTTTGTTTGTTATAAAAAATTAGGATAATTGAAGATAATTGAAATTGTGTCGAAGAAATTTGTTATTGTATAAAACAAATTTGTAGGAAATCTTTATTTCTTATTACAAATTGAAAAAATTGTATAAGTTGAAATCATATTAAAAATATATACATTTTTTTTAGCAATGTCACTCTTTGAGTCTTATTATTATTATTATTTCATTTTTTTTAATTTTAAAATTACAATTTTTTAAGTAATTTTTTTAATAAAAATAAACGGACCAACCCGCGGGTCCACCCGATCTGACCCGGGTTGGACCCGAATAAGTTCACGGGTTGGGTGGGTCGAGTTTTTGCAATTCCGACCCGACCCGGTCCGGTTGCCACTCTGACCCGACCTGAACCCGCTTTAGTTGGGTTCCAACCCGGACGGGTTCAACCTGACCTGGCCTAGTCGACCCGTTTGCCAACCCTAGGGGGGGCACTTTCAAGGTATTTATTTATCTCTAATTTTCGGTGTTTTGATATCCCCTCCACACTAAGAGATAGAGTTTTCAAACTCTCTTGTGCATTGAGAGATAAAATTGGTTATCCTCTATAAATAGGGGGTTTAAATCGGGTTCAATGAATCTAGACTTCTTTGCGTTAGGGCTGTTGTGGCAGTCCCTATTTCAGGCTGGATTGGGTTGATAGGCCTGAAAACGGCCCAGCTCATCTCATTGGGCATGTGTCTGCTGAAATTTATCGTTTTACCCCTGAGAGCTTTAAGATTCATGCCTGATTTGAACAGTCCCAATTTTTGTTCTTTTTTACCCATATCACAAGCCTGAATTTTACAGCCTTTGAAGAGTAGTTTGCCCGTTTGTAACGGTTAACAGAACTTATCAGTCTTCGGGGATGTTTGAATCTTGTTTGGGGTGTAACGGCGCTGTTCTAAGTTTGTACAGTATCCACAATTATTTTTAGAATTTTTTGGATTTTTGTATTTTTCTAAATTTTTGGAAATTTTTCAGATTTTTCATAAATGTTAATCATTTTTTAGAATTTTAATTAATTAATTAATCCAAATTTAAATTAATTTTTAGTATTTAAAGTCCATTTATCTAAAATAATAATTATTTTTCGGAATTTTAAAACAATATTTCAAAATTTTAATTATTTTTTAGAATTAATAAATTAATTTTCCAAAATTTTAAACTAAAATTTGAATTTTAAAATTATTTTTCTAAAATTTATAATTAATAAAAAGAATTTAATTAATAAATAATAGCTGAAATAATTTGGATCGTTGATCAAGGAAGCGCTGATTTTTAAGAGATCTAACGGGTCGCGGATCCCAAAGCAACCGACCTCCCCATTTACAAATGGCGTCGGAGAGGGTGTGGGCCCCGCGTGTCAGTGACTGAACGCTGACATGTGGGCCTCACTGCCACGTCCGCCAACCTTTTAATTTTTTTATTTTTATTTTAGCACGTGTGTTGCACGTAATATTGAGGAACACGCTGATTGATGCGATCCTGGGTGTCCATCATTGTTGGCGTGTATTTTGAAGCAATCAAACGGTGTGGAACAAGCAAAGCAACCACTCTCCCCGATTCTGACACATGGCACCGGGGAGGAGGTGGGGCCCAGACATCAGTGAGTGGTCTACCACGTCAGCGATCAACATTTGACTGGTCAACACGCTGACATGGTGTTGACCAATCAACAATATATATATATATATAGAGAGAGAGGTGTTCTGTTGTGCACTAGTGTGCACTCGGTCTTTCCGCCTTCGTATCGAAGATCCGAACCGTTCACATTCATCTACATATCTAAATTAGTCTAAATATGTAAAATCAAATTATTTGGAATTCGTTTGCCCATCTATCATTGTGATTATAAAAAATAACTATTTTTAACTATACAATTTTGTAACACTTCGATGGATGAGTAAATAATTTTCAATTGATTTGATTTTACATATTTAGACTAATTTAGATGTGCAATGTGAACGATTCGGATCTCCATTCGAAGGCGGGAAGGCCAAGTGCACATGAGTGCACACGGAGGCCTAGTGCACAACGGAACATTTCTCTCTCTCTCTATATATATATATATAATAAAACACAAAGAAAGCTTTCGAGTGACTCTCATTCATTTGGAAGAAAATCAACGGTCTAGATTTTTGCTCCCAAAAGACATTCCCCCCCCCCCCAAATGTTTTCCCCCAAAATTCAAAATTTTCCCCCAAAACAAAATAACTCATTCATTTATTACTATCTCTCTCCCCCCTCTTTTCTCCTTTTTCATAATTCTCTCTCTTTTTTTTTACCAAGGTATGTCAAAAAATAACAATGAATATTTTTTTTGGTTATGCAATTTCAGATTATACTTTTATTATTATTTCAGTTTTTTAATTAAGTTTTTTTTCCAGATTATGCTTTCATAACTCAATAACATTAACTTCCATTTAATTACTTTTGAATTACCATATTTGATCTGATTGTAGAATACTTCACAGAGTAATTATTTTAGATTAGAATGCTTCATCGAGTTAATTTTGGTTAGAATGCCTTTTTTTATTATGCAATTTCGGATTATGTTTTTTTTGAATATTTGGTCATTTGCTGCTTTGAAAGATCGTTGCAAATTCTTTAATTTACTCGCTTGATCGTGCTTTTATGGACAAATCCATGCTTAATCCCTGTAATTCAGGTTTTTGTAGCTGCAAAATTGTATCTTGATCTGCTTTGCTGCAATGTCACTTCATGTATACATCACAATAAATTTTCTCTTTTAAATTCATACATGGTTAACTACATAAAAAATAAATAAGGGGGAACTAACTCATGCAGTTTGAGGCGTTAACCGTAACTCATTTAGTTAGAAAATGAATTGCTACTTATGTTATACTCCAAATCAAAAAAGAAATCTTTTATGCTCAACGTCTACTAGCAAATAAACATCTATATAAATCATCCCTTACTGTTTACATGATTTTTCATATGTTGTATCGTTCCAAATACGTGCCGTAGGCACGTGCCATATATATATATAGAAACTTTTTTTTGGTTCCCTAGCGTTGCTGACGTCAACAATGATGTCAGCGACCGGACCATTTTTTCTTTTTCTCACATTTTCCTCCAGTTTTTTTGGATGGTGGGACTTGCACGTGTGGTGCACGCGCTTTCTGTTTCCTCCATATTTTCTTCTCCCATTTTTTTCTTGGCGCTTGCGCATGTAGAATAACTGATATTCCCAGTGCTACGGAGGTCCGGTTGGAGTGTATGACCCCATATTTCAAAGGGGATTCGAAAATCTTCAAGTTATGTTTAGCTTGTCAAAACTGGCCCGCAATGTCTTTTCTGTCGGGGAGTTGAGGAGATAAGCTACGAACAGGACTTCGCCATAGAGAAGCTACGAAAAGGAGCATCGCCCCACGGGGGCTGTGAAGAGGTGTTTTACCATGGATGAGCCACAAAGAAGGATTTTGCTCGTGGGGAGCTAGGAAGAGGAGCGTCCTGAGGAGTTATGAAGCAAGTTTTGGAGGGAGTTGGCACGTGACTTGCTGTTTGGATCTGACAAGCTCGTATAGGCGACTCGAGGAGGGAGTTGGCACCGAGTCACCGACCTTGCTGTTTGGATCCGGCAAACTCGTAGAGGCGACTCAAGGAGGGAATTGGCACCGGACTTGTCGTTTGGACCCGACAAGCTTGTAGAGGCAACTCAAGGAGGGAGTTGATGCTTGCTGTTTAGACCTAGCAGGTTTGTAAAACCAACTGGAGGGAGTTGGCGTCGGACTCGCTGTTTGGAGCCGGTAAACTTGTAGAAGTGACTCAAGGAGGGAGTTGGCGCCGACCTTGCTGTCTGAGTCTGACAAGCTTGCAGAGGCGTCTCGATGAGGAAGTTGGCACCGACCTTGCTGTTTGAGCCCAACAAGTTGGTAGAGGTAACTCGATGAGAGAGTTGGATGTCGTACTTTGGTAGAGGTAACTCGATGAGAGAGTTTGAAGGTAAACTAGTTGTGGGAGAAGCTCTATGGATGAGCTGGATTCCAACACCATTGCATGGAGTTAAGGAGTTGTTGGAGGAGTTCGAGCAAGGAGCAGAGCACCGAGCTTGTTACCTCGAGTTGATGAGTTGTTGGTGTAGCTTGGAAGAGGAGCTGAGCACTGAACACATTATTGAGGGTTGTCGAGCCGCAGGAGCAGCTCCTAGATTCAATATATTTGAGTTAAGTTTTGGGGATTGCCCCGGGGAAAGAGCTAGTCTTCGAACTTTGCTTGTTGGAAAATTGACAAGTTTCAGGAGTAGTTCGAACTGTCGCTTTGAGCCCCGAACCCACTTACTTTCAAGTTGTGAGGGCAATTTTGAGCCATGATTGTGAACTTCGAACCAGATATTTAGTGAGTCAGCATGTTGTAGGAGCAGTTTGAGTGACAAGTCGAGCTTCAAACTTGTTTGTTAGCGAGTTGTAGGAGCAGCTTCCAGCCACGAGTTTGGACTCTGCACCTACTGTTTGAGAGTTATCAATGAGTTGTAGGAGCAATTCCGAATGACGAGCCCTGCACCGAGCTTGCTTGCAAGCTGCTAAAATAGTGTCGAGCCAATTGTCGGATTCCAAACTTGTTTGAAAGTTTCAACGAGTTGTAGGAGCAATTCTGAATGGTGAGCCACTCCACATTTGCCTGCTTGCAAGCGACTAAAGCGGCATCGAACTAAGTGTTGAACTCCAAATTTGTTGTGGAAGGGGTTTAACGAGTTGGAGTAGTTCCGAATGGTGAGCTACTTCGCACTTGCTTGTTCGCACACGACTAAAGCAACGTCGAACCAAGTGTTGGACTCCAAACTCGCTATTTGATCCTAACAAGTGGTGGGAGTTGTCCTTGGGGACAAGCTGGACTCCGAACTTATATAATGAGTCGTAGATGTGACTCAGGGGATAGATATGAGGCCAGTGCAATTATCTGTATAAGAAAAAAACTAAGTTTTATTGTAATAAACAAAGTGACTGCCTTGAGGAGGCCTAGGCGTTATTACATGTGTTGGCCGGATCGCAAGTGTCGACTTTATTGAAAACTGAAAACCTACTTTTACGATAGCTCGTGGTATTTCATTTGATACTTTGTATTTCAAGTCCGCTTTCCCAGATGAGGGGGTTCTCCTCGAGTTCATCAACTAGCTCGAAAAGGGCTTGACTATTCCGTTGGAGTAGCTCTAATGCTTCTAGTGGGAGGACCGAGCCCCCCATTGTAGTCGTGTAGCACCTCTGAGCTGTCTCTTGGCTCCCTTTTACTTCCCCTAGTCTTGATAAGGTCGGAAACTTCATTTTCATGGGAAAGGATGAGGGTACGGCATGGGGTACTGCTAGGCCCGATCGGCCGAGGATGATATTGTAAGCGGCCTTCACATTGACGACCATGAAGTCCATTGCCTCGGTTCGGGTTGTTGGGGCTTTTTCTGCGGTCACATCAAGAGTGATTATTCCTTCGATTGAGACTGGAACCCAGAGAACCCATGGAGCGTGTATGTGGCTAGTTTAAGATGATCTCGAGAAAGCTTGAGGTCTTCGAAGGCTTCTAGAACAAGGATATTGACAGAACTGTCGTTGTCGACTAGGATGCAGCGTACCTCGTTGTTGGCCATGTGGAGACTAATTACGAGGTCGTCGCAGTGGGGCGTTCAAACGCCTTCTAGATCTCTGTCTGAGAATGTTACTGGGACATCGAAGCTTTTTGCTGGAGGGAGGTTCTGTACCGAATTAACTTTCGAATGAAGGCCTTTTGGGCGGAGTTTGATTCCCCCCTGGGTCCGCCGTAGATGGAGTGGAGCACCGCCCTCTATTCTGAGGACTCAGAATTTCCTTCATCGCACTTGTTAGCTCCCCTAGTGGGAGATGGATCGGCCCTGTCTTTCTGAATGAACATGGAAAGGTGCCCTCGCTGGATAAGCTCTTCGATTTCTTCCTTGAGAGCCATGCAAAACTAGCTCAAAAAGGGCTTGACAGGTTCATCCTCTTCCCCGGAGTGTTCATTCTAGGAGGAACACGGAGTATCCCTTCCTTGTCCACCTCGACGAGGACTGGCGATATGGTGGCATTAAGAGGGGGAGTAGGTGGCTAACCATTGTCGTATTTCTGAAATTTTTGAGATCCTTCTTCGTTTGCACTTTTCCGTTTGTTCTCGGAGGAAGGCTGTTCTCGATCGGAGGGGGTTTGAGAGCCTCTTCAGCTCGGATATACTTCTCGTTCCTAATTAGGAGTTCCGAGAAGTCCCGAAGAGGCTTTTTAGCATGGGATGCCTTGAGGTTTGCGTTACGGCGGCCGCTACTGCTTGATTGAGGGAGGCGATAGACCAGGACTTACTTGTGAAGCACCGAACAAAGTTCATGAGTCGTTCTCCTTCCCTTTGATTCAGGTAGGGGTGGCATTCGGGCCGGGCCGGGACCGCCCGGGCTTTGCTCGGTCCCGGGCCAACAAGGGCCGGGCTCCCCCAATATGCGGGCCGGGCCTCTTTGCAAAAATCTTGGCCCGGACCTGGCCCCCGGCCCCTAGGGTGGGGGCCGGGCCGGGCCGGTTCGCGGGTCGGGCTGTTTTAATTAGTGTATTTTTTTAGGAAGATGAAAGATCAAGTATTAAATGTTAATTTCAATATTTCATAACAATTGCAAAGGTCTAATAAATAAAAGAAATTAAAACCAAATTTTAATTGACTTGATAAATTACATGATGTTAAATAAAATCAAGTTCATGAATACAATTTCATACAAATTAGATAAAATTACAAAATAAGGAAATTATTTGAATTTAGAGATCGAGATGGCCTCTATTTAGATTGAAGAGAAGGCATTGGACTATTGTCGTGCACTTCTACTTAACCTAAATATAGAATCTCATCCCCCTAAAATTTTCCAATTATTTATAATACATTATACAAATTAAATTCTACTATTTCTTCACTCGTCGCTACTTGTTGATCCGTTTTGTGATTCTTGTAAGTCTTGAGTCATCTCTTCCGCTTTCATCCAATCTTCGGCCCATACCCACATCTCTAAATTCTTTGCCGTCAAGCGATTCCTGTTCGGGCTCATAATCCTGCCACTAAGAGAAAAAGCACTTTCCGATGCAACGGTTGACATCGGTACCATTAGCAAATCTTGAGCCTTGCGAGAAAGAATACTAAAAATATGTTCATTAGTTTTCCAAAAAGAAAACACATCTACTACATCATCAATGGGAGGTTGTGTATTATACCAATTCAACTCATTTGGTGAATTGGTTCTTGGTTTTTTTTATTTTATGAGATTTAAAACACTACTAGTGGCATGACCCTTTCCCTTTGATAACATACAAGAAGAACTAACATTTTGTGTTTGTGTAGTGTTAGATGAATAAATTCTATCGTAACCATCATATAAACTATTCAAAATATTTTCAAATTTTGTAATGAAAACAACATGGTCAAAATCATTTATTTCTTCGTGTGGAGCATAAGTATAAAAAATCTCAATTAGATTTTGGTGCCATCTAACTTAATCATGGGATTCATTACACTAGCTACACAATATAATATAGGAAGGGAATGAAAATATTTTAAAATTTTAATATAAGCGGCATAAACCATTTCTCCAATAAAAGCGTAATTTACCAAATCTTTAATTGTTGTCATCATAGTGACAATTGCAAGTAAAATACCACTAGATGTAGATGTATATGTTTTTGAAAATTGTAAAATAGCATCATTAAAAGGTTCTAAAAATTTGTACAAACTATCGGCAAAAAAATTAAAAAATCATCATCTACCATACAATTTTGCATACCCATTGTAATACAAAATTCTCTAAGGTTAAACCGATAGTGAAGAACAACACTTAATAAATCAGAAGTTAAATTCCAACGATATCTAACATCTTTAGGAAAACGTTTAAATACAATTCTCCTCACTTGACACCAATCATGAAAAGCTTGATATATTGGATCACTTAACGTAATAAAATGAACACAATTTCTCATTGCCCCAATTTTATCGTGTCCATATTTAAGTGCATCTTGTACACAAAGATTTAAAATATGGCAAACACACCTAACATGAAAAATTTTCGGTTCTAAAGAATTAAGTGTAATTAGCACATTAGCAATTGCCTTAGTATTATTAGAGGCATTATCAAAACCAATAGCAAAAATTTTATCAAAAATACCAAAATTGTTACATGCTTCCATGATGTGTGTGGTAATTATCTCACCCTTATGTGGGTACCTAATAAATCCGAATGAAATTATCTTTTTTTGAAGTAGCCAATCAGAATCTATCCAATGACATGTTACACACATCATTGGAACGTCGTTCACTCCTACCCACCCATTCCCTATCCACACATCCGATGTCAAAGAAACTCTAGTGTTTAGTGATGTAAGTGTTGCTACTAAAAAATCCTTAGCCTCATTGTAAACTAATTTACAATCACCCTTTACTACATTTCTAGGAATTTTTTTATAATGGGGGTTTAATGCGGTTTGTGCAAAGGTCTCTACATTTCTACTTTTACCAAATGAATAAGGTAATTCATCTCTAATTACTTAGTCATTTCTCTACGAATGAGATCATGATCGTAGCTATGACTATCTATTTGGCCGGTTTTAGGGTGTATTTTTTGTTGTGTGAGAGTGTCTTCAGAAAATTCGGGTTGACATTTACTTAAGTTTCGTTGAAGTGTACCCGTTCCCGATTCTAGTTTAAACTTATACGGTGTTTGACACTTCTTACAAATTTTTAATCCTACATTCTTATTATTTTGTTAAGGGACAAAGTCAAAAAATTTGTGCACTTTGGATTTGATCCCTCTTGTTTTACGAGATTGAGATGGGCCTTGTTTCGATGGTTGTGGTTCTATGTCTTCTACTTCTACTTGTTCCTTGTGTATTTCATGAATATTGTGAATAGTATCTACCACGTGAACGGTTAGATGCCATATAAACTGGTGTATGTTATGAAAATTAATTGTAGTGTATGTTATGAAAATTATTCTACAAAAGAAATAAAAGAACTATAAAATTAATTGTAGTGTATATTATGGAAAATTATTCTACAAAGCAAATAAAAGAACAACTAAAATTGTTATTCTAGTGTATGCTTACCAATTTACCAAAAAAAATCTAAAAAGAAGAAGAACAAGAAAACCCAATCTAATTATGAGAAATAAATGATAACAAAAAAAATTAGAATTCTAAAAATTATAAAAGTACGAAAATACCGCATGAGCGTAGATAGTTTGTTGAAGAATGAAGGTAGAGAGATTTGAGAAACTTGTAGTGTTGATGCTTATGTTGTTGGTTGATGTTGATTGTTGAATCTTGAAAGAGAGTAGTTGAATGTTGTTGATTGTTGTTGATTTTTGTTGAGAAAGTCGAATGAATTTGTGAAGAGAATTGAATGAAATGAGGTTGTATATATAGAAAATGTAAATTTTCAATTTTCCAAAATACCCCAAAAAACTAGCTAGTATAAATCCGTTGGGGGGTATTTTGGTAATTTTACAAACCCTAATTATTAAATACAAATCTGGGAAAAAAATCCTAACGGTAACAATAACGGTCGGCCCGCGGGCCAGCACGGACCGGTTCAACTCGGTCCCAGGCTGGTGCGGGTCGGGCAGCTGGCGGACCGGGCTGTTATCGGGCTTTTTTTGTCTTTTTCCGAACCGAACCAGACCGCATTGTAGCTCCGGTCTGGCCCCGGTTAAGCCCGGGTTTGGGCGGGCCGGGCCGGGCCATGAACTGCACGGCCGGTTTCGGGCCAGCCCGGCCCGAATGCCACCCCTAGATTCAGGTCCAGTAAAGAGACACTTATCTTCTAAGTTCGGCGGCTGCTTGCGAAGTGGGTGCGGAAGAGCTCCTTAAATTGATCGAATGAGAAGATAAAGCCTAGAGATAGGCGGGAGTACCACTCCCTTGCTAACCCCTTCAGTGTGGCAGTGAACGTCTTGCAGAGAAGTGCATCTGAGGCTTGGTGGATCATCATGAGAGTTTTAAAACTCGATATGATCAGCCGGGTCGGATTCTCCGTTGTAGGACTCGAAGTGTGGTGGCTTGAAGGTCTCAGGGACATGGACTTCCATGATTGACTTGGAGAAGGGAGGTCTGCTAAGGCGAAAGCTTATGGCTTGACAGTCCTCCTCTCGATTGATTCTGTTGAGACGGTCCTCCATCTCTCGGAGGCGGCAAAGGACTGGGTCTTCCCTTTGGTCGGATCTAGTCGACCCACAAGACTCTTCCTCATGTACGTTTGTGAGGCGGCGACTGTTTGTGAGGTGGCGATTGTTTATTTTTCGATTCCTACTTGGGGTTACGTTGAGGGCTTGGAGGATTTCATCTTCGAAATTTTGGAATTTTGCATTGGTGACGGGCGCCTTTTTTTCTTTGTTGATCCTGTGAACTGGTTGACTTGCTGCGGTTTGACTTCTTCGCTTCCGAGTGGGAGGAGACCTTCGTCCCCTAGGAGAGGGAGATCTTCGCCCCCTTGGAGAGGGACTTCTTCTGGACCTCTATCTTCGAGGAGAGAGACTCCTCTTGCTTCCCTGTTGTTCTGGACGTGGGACTGCGTCATGGACTCGCCTCTCGTTCAGACAAATTCGGAGGTCGGATCCCTGTTGGCGGTTGAAAATGACTTGACGGATATCTGGTTGCGACTGGGGCACCGTAGAAGGGGTTGCAGTACGGATTGAACCTCTGTTTTCGACAAACAGCTGTATAGGTGGTTGTTCGAGAAGGCTTCGGTGGGAGCCCCCCAGTGCTGCTCCTTTGGACGGAGGCTGAGTTTGCTAGAGATGGGGTTGTTCGGGTTGAGGTTGTTGATATTGTTAAGACTGTTGAACCTGTTGAAGTTGTTAAGGGATGGTCCTCCGCATGAGGGGGAGGTGAAGGAAGATGGCTGGCTTATCGGCTGGTAGATGCCTTCCCCTTCCTCCTTGGAGGCATAGTTGAGAAAATAATTTCTGACCGACAAAGTTGGATTAGTGATATTTTCTGTTTCTAACGGACGGTGCCAATCTGTTGCTTCTAATTTCTGCATGGGAGCAAACAGATATGTGAATTCTTTTAAATAGAAAAAAAAGATTAAACCTTCGCTGTTCGTCGATATTGATCGCTGAAAATTGCACGTGACTCTAAGATCTGATCATGAGGAACGGCTGATATCGCTCCCGTAGACCTGCCAACAAGTCTGAAATACCGGGGGTGGCCCCGACGACAGACGCTCTGATGCCCAAGTCAGAAACTCAGAGATATATTGGGTTTTAAGAGCGGATTTGCAATTACCGGATTTCTGAGATCTCGAGGTATATATAGTCGCTGAGGGCGGGCCAGTTTCAAGATATTCTTCTATCTCTACTTCCGGGTGTTTGGATAGAGTCGGTTATCCCCTCCACACTAAGAGATTAAGAGTTTTCAAACTCTCTTTTATGCATGGAGGGATAGAATCGGTTACCCCTTAGAAATAGGGGGTTTAAACTGGGTTCAATGAATCTGGACTCCTTTGTGTTAGGGCTATTGTAGCAGACCCTATTACAGCTGGATTGGGCCGATGGGCCTGAAAACGGCCCAGCTGATCTCACGGGCATGTATCTACTAAAATTTACCGTTTTACTCCTAAGAGCTTTAAAATTTGTGCTCGGTTTTGTTCTATTTTTACCCATATAGTGGATTTAACTAGAAGCTTACATTCGAAAAGTTAAAGATGGAACAGATACTAGGTTAGAAGTTGGTAAAAGCATTAGTAGCCATAATGCACCACAATTTATGAATGGCCTTTGGGTGTGTTTGATGGTGGTAAGGGGTGTGTGCGCATTGTGTTTGTGTGCACCAATTTTGTAAGCCATTGAAAATTGTCCATCGACTGTGTGTGCAAGTCATAGTACAGTGCAAATTGCTTTCATAGGGCTTCCAAAACAAATAATCTACCTTTAATATATATATATATATATATATATATATATAATAAAACATAAAGAAAGCTATCAAGTAGTTCTCATTCAATAGGGTTGAAATCAATGGTTCAGATCTAACCTCACAAAACATATTTTCCTGCCCAAAAGTTTTCCCCCAAAACTCAAATTCAAATCCCCCCAAAACAACTCCTTTATTTGTTTATGTATTTATTTATTTATTTCTCTCTCTCTCTCTCATTCTCTCTATTTACTCAGAAATTTATATTTGCAGATTTCAGGTTTTTAAATTTTTTGATTTTTTATTCATTTTTTTATTGCTCATGTTACATTGAAAATAGCAATTATCTCATCAACAGTTAAATTTTATCATTTTCCACACTCAAAGTTCTAAGAAGTTGGATTTTACAGTACACCCCCATTTATAGTTATTTTTCAACATATACTTATGGAAACATGAACTTTTATTTACAACTAATTATTATTTTACTATTTCAAACTTAAGCTACATAATTGTTGTTTTACTGTTTACAAGACTTTCATATGCTGTATCGTTCCGAAGACCACGTGCCCACGAGTAAATCTAGTATAACTATAAAAAACAATGATTTTCAGCCATACAATTTTGTAACACTTCAATGGATGGGCAAATGAATTTCCAATGATTTGATTTTATTTATTTAGACTAATGTAGATGTTTAGGTCAATGTGAACGGTTCAGATCATCAATACGAATGCGGGAAGGTCGAGTGCACATGGCGGCCAAGTGCACAACGGAAGGGAACTCAATATATATATATATATATATTGAACAATCTTTCATTGCAAACGCAATGGAAGTGCAAACGGTGTGTCTATCTATTCCATGGATGATCCGAACCGTTCACATTGTTTAACATAACCAAATTAGTCTAAAAATATAAAATCAAGTCGTTTGAAATTTATTTGTCCATGCATCATGTTATAATAAAAAAATAATGATTTTTAAGCCATACAATTTGTAACACTTCAATGCATGGGCAAACGAATCTCAAATGACTTGATTTCTTATCCATAGACTAATTTAGCCATGTCAAACAATGTGAACAGTTCGGATCATCCATAGGATAGATAGACGCACTGTTTGCACCCTCTGCACTTATTTCCATTTTGTTTGCAATAAAAGACTCCCTCTCTCTCTCTCTCTCTCTATATCTCTCTCTCTCTCTCTCTCTCTCTCTCTCTATATATATATATATATAAATGATCAAAATTTTGCATTTAAATTTTCCTAATATGGATTGGCTTTTAGAATATGCTTTTTAGCAGAGCATAAGATCTAAAAAAGTTAGAAACATAATCCTAACTGATTGAAATTGGGAGTTTTTAACCTTTGCATCAAAGCATAAACTTGAAAAATGCAGCTAGCCTTTTCTTCTGTGTCTTCATATGCACAGATGCAACATATTCAACAGAAATATTTACGTGCAAGGCTGGCATCTCTCCCTCCTTTCCTGTACAGCTATCCTGTAAAATGCGTACTGACTCGCTTATATAATCTACTTATAGGGGTGGTTTGGTTGGTTGTAAAATATATCAAATTTAGGAGATTACTATTTGAAAAAGAAATATTTGGAAATAAGTTATTAAAAAGTGGTTTGGATATAACTTTAGTTTATGATAGAGAAGAGAGAAATTTTAAAAAGTAGTAAAAAATAATTGTTGAGGGGTAGATGGGGTTGTTTTATTGGATAATGTGGAGAGATGAGAGAGAAATCAATTTTAAAATCCATGAATAGTGTTTCTCCATTTTTCTCTCATTTTGAGTGCAAAACGAAATAGGTAAAACCAGCTACAGTAATTTAGTGGGGAAACCAAATTCAACATCTTTTACTCGTAAACAAAGCTATGAAAAGTGTACTTTCATCAAATTTGTTTTCCTATATTAATAACTTTTCAGCCAAACAAATCACCCCATAATGCTGATAAAAGTTTGATCCATAATATCCCTCAAATTCCAAACGATCTGTTAATTCATCGATAATTATAAATTGAAGCCCCCACTTTTTAGCATGATACCTACTTATATCTCTTACATTAAATATGCAGGCATGAAAAATACGTAACTCAGTACCGGGCGATGTTCGTTACCAATTGCAAGATAAGGAAAGACCAGATCCTACTCCAGCCAAAGTCAAAGCCAAGGAAGTCTAAACGCCATGTAGATCCTGGAAATTCTCAGAATGTCGAGGGTGATGCGGTCTTCCACCCAGTCTGCTGCTCAGTTTGCTCGACTGAGGTTGGTGTCTTTGACAAAGATGAAGTTTACCACTTCTTTAATGTCATTCCTAGTTACTCTTAAGTCTTGTTTTTAGTTTAGCTCTGATGAGATCTGGATTGAGCTTTGTGCATGTAAACTTATATGGTAGACCATGTACACATAATGAATGAGTGAATTAGTGATGTTGCCTAATTGTCTATCGATGACGTTGAGATCAGTTCGGTTTGGCTCCAGTTAATACTAGTTCCTGCCAAGACTCGGTTGTACTAGCAGATGTGGACAATTAACACAGACAACAGCCTTTCACCAATGCATCCAACTTTAGTCGAAGTCAGTCTATGTAGTCAAGTCTATGTTTTTTCACTCATTGGGACTACAGTTGGATTATTTAATATTACATCTGAACCCTACCCATTACCTTTAGGTTCTGGTTTGGCCATGAGCTCTATTCAAGTTTTTTTAACTTCAACAAGGCCGTAGCCACACACTGACATAAACATCTAGTCAGTTATTATGTCGTATATATTCAGAAGTATTATTTAGTCAAATGTGTGTTCATCCACATTGTGATATAATATAAATGACTTTTCATTGGAACTAAATTAAAATATAATATAAAATTACAAATTTTTTTCTTTGATGCATTTTGGTGAGGAAAATAATAATAATACCTAAATATTGAAAATGTATTCCTCGCTGAAATGTCAAAGAAAGTGAATTCTTCAGTGGTATGTCAAAGAAAGCGTTTTTTCAACAAACAATCTTATTGTACACCATATACCACTGAAAAATGGGCATGTACTAATCTATCAAACTAGTAGTCAGCAATTTCGGGTGTGGATCAACTGAACAAAAGAAATAAGGGTTTTACTAAATAATTGAAAATTGATGGTAACCTATGGCATTTTGATTTCCTTTCACTTCGGGCCTATTGCATAGACTGGCTGAATGAGATAAAGAAAGAAAAGCAATTTCTCAATCTGGGCTATGCAAATTTACAACTTATTTACTATCTAGTTGGACATTATTCAGTCATCCACAAATACATTAAATGTCATTTTTATCATTGTCTGGATGGACGGTAGAAAATTCTTGTGGACTGAGGATCCATTTTCATATTGCTAACCTTCAAAAGTTATCCTTTTTGCTTTCCAAAAAAATAAAAAAACACGAAGGGATTTTTTTTTTTTCAGTTCTTGGTTTTGTCAATGTAAATAAAAATGGAGGAGTTCAAAATATTGGAAAAGTAATTAATGGACAAATTTGTAGAGAGTGTCTCGAAGTGTTATCCATCTATGTATGAATTAGATCACAGCCACCTTTCTAAAATGAACTTCCAGGCTTCTACGGGTTGAATGATGGTTAAGATAACTCTCCTGTTTATATATCCTTGGAGTGACCCTAATCATGTCTCATTTATATGAGTAAATCATTTGTGCTTTTTTCCGAGGCGCTGCCTGTGACTTTGACTTCATATATATATTGTTCATTTGCAATGAGGATGTAAATGCATCATTAATCTGATTCAGATTCAGTTGCTACTCAATTGCTACGTTGGTTTACTAGATTTTTTGTTGTCCGTTTGGAAATATAGTTTCAAATGTGGATGTGTTGAAAACCATAGGGAATATTCGAATAGCCGTTTACTTGGAAATTTCATTTCCTGTGTTGTCGGAGCTATTCTGCCAAAAATTGGTTCTAAGCGGGACTTCAAAGTATGCTTTACTCCCAAAAAGGTCTTTGTAATACTTGTGAAAGGTCTTTTTCACTTCCTTTTCGTCATATGTCACCCCATTATTCTCAGTATGGACTGAGTGGATCAGGTTGGCTGGTCGGTGTGCACTAGCAAGCCTGTGGAAGAAGGAAGTATTCACATATCCCTCCTTGAGCCATGAAATTCTGGATTTCTGATGTCATTTCAGCTCTTCAAGCTTGTATAACTGGGCAATGTCGTTCCTTAACTTTAAAAGTTTAATACGCTCATGGGAATTTAGCCTCTCAATCCAACAAGACCAAAACTCGATCCAACTTTTCCATGATTGGGACAGCTTGTATGTTTGGCCATGTGAATAGTCTGTCTGGAACGGGGTTGTCCACCAGATCCAGACTTGGAATGACATAGTTGAATTCATCTCTATCTGCATCACTGGAACCTCTACCACAGTGTTCAAAAGCAAATATAGTGATGTTAAAATCTCCTCCCACTATCTAGGAATGCTGCCATCTGACACGGATGGATTGGAGTCATTCCAGAATGCTGCTCTGCCTCTGGCATTGTTAGGCCCGTAAACAATGGTGAGTAATTGAGTTGAACCGTTCGTTCGATGTTGAAGCATAATCGATAATGAGAAATTGTTGTAGAATTCCAATCCTTGATCAAGTTTGGTCTCTTGGAGACCCACAATGTCTACATTAGAGTTTGTAATTAGGTCCCTGACTAACTCACTCTTGCCCCCCCCCCAAGACAAACCTGTAACGTTCCAAAGAAGAACACTCATTACTAACATGGTTGGGATTACTTTCCGGGTTGGGCACTGGGTGTGAGCCTAATTGTTAACTCGCCAGCTCCACCTTCTAATCTTATTTAGGAGAAAAGCGTTACAGTCAATATCGTTAACTACCAGTCCACAAATTTTAGCAAGGGTAAATATTTCAGAATCGGACATATAATTAAAAATGGAAGCTAGCATATTATGCGTATCTCCACTGTCGATTTTAGCTATCTTGGTTGTGGCAGCAATTTCCAGGTAGTCATCTAAGGTATGCTTGTAAGTCCTCTTTGTTACCTTATGCACTTGAAAACACCTGGTTAGGTCAGACTGAGAAGCAGACAAAGGGAAGGTGGAGGGAACCATATCGGGAGTGGGAGAAATACTGTGTTGTGAGTCTTCTACTGTATCCTTCGAATCTGAGTCATCCTCCCAATACGGATCATCGTCCTCTAAGTTTAGGCTTCCCTCATCATCGTCACTAGAAATCAAACTTGCATTATATCCCACCTCCTCTATAGACCCCAGCATGGGCCTAATGTAGGTAGGCTTCCAAGTAGACCAAAAAAAGACTTCTCATTAATCATGTTCGAATTAACCATTAGATTGAGCTTGGTATTGCTGGACCCCTCTTTGGGCCCAACAACATCTAGTCCACTAAGAGAGTTTGGCTTTTGAAGAATAATCGAAGGCCCTTCCATGGGCCCAGGCCCACAATGAGAAATGCTCAGTATGACTCTAGAAGCTTCATCACGTGCCTCTCCCGTGCTAGCCCCCTAGAAAACGTGCCACGTGGCGAGACTAGGAGCGGGGGAGGGAACAAAGCAATTAGGGGGGGGGGGGCGCAAGTAGTACAAGCAAGTAGGTAACAATAACAGGAATATAGCAAGAACATAAAATCATATGTACAGGAAACAAATCATATAATGAGGAACACAAACATGTGTTCGAGCATCAGGTAACTTGTCTTATGAGCAAGAATCATGAAACTAGTAGACTGAAACATATAACATGTAAATGAGAATCCTGGAAACTTGTAAACATGGATCATATAACTTGTAACAGGAAATTGCATGTGCTCAGTGTAAATCTTAAGTTTATTCATTTAATCAGTCCTATCTAATGCATGCAATCTTGCGTCCCATATCACAGGTTCGGGTGTATACAATCATGTAACGTTTTGACTCTAGTGGTGAATGCTATAGGTCATGTACTCGGGTCTTCTCGTGACTATAAAACGTGGTTGGTAAACTTGGTCGGTAAATTGGTCGGTAAACTTGGTCGGTAATTTGGTCGGTAAATTTGGTCGGTAACTTGTAACATGGAAAATACGGGTCTCCTTCCGAGTACAGTCTCCTATATTGTCCACTACTAGGTCTTACCCTTATTCCCCGGCTTGTTATTATTTTATTACAATGAATCATGCACATACTGTCACGCTTCGCTTCCCAAAAATACGGAATACGAGCACGTAACATTGGCCCAGCGAATGATTTTCATCATCCATAAACTGTTCAGGAATCTTTACAGCATATCACAATATAATCAGAGTCGGAAGCCAGAAAAGTCAACCATATGCACATATGAACCAAATACCAACAAGAATACTTGAAATAAAATATGTTAATATCAAATAATCATGATATGAATAAAACAAAATATCCTGGGTTACATTGCCCAAATACAAGAATAAATTCAAATACATAAATACAATTATTGTTCAAGCAAACTATAAGAAATAATAATAACAAGATCCAGCACTAATACTTCATGTTACCGATACCATCTGGAACCTGTTCTCCAAAATCTGCAATTCAACGAATGCAGGAAAGAGAAAAAGAGAAAAACAAGTGCCCGTCAATTGTAAGTTACGGGCCACTTATAATGTAGGATACAAGTACATGGGGATAGAAAACTCTAAGTAACAAGCATAGCATGGTATAAGTGTATTAACAGAAATGTAATATCTAACATGAATCAGGATACTAGAAACAAGTAGCATGGTATACAAACAGGTACAGGTAACATGTATCAAGTGTCAAGTAAACAGGTAAACAGGTATCTAGGTATACAGGTAATCATGTAACATGTATTAAGTATCAAATCTCATGTATCATGTAGTCAAGTATCAAGTGGGCATGTATCATGTGATCAAGTAGCATGTTCAGGTCTTATGTGTCAAGTCTTGTAGTAATTATTATGCACTTCATACATCCCAGCTTTTACTACATGGTTGCTATAACAAATAGTTTTGCTTTAAATTTCATTGTGGACCATAGAGGGCAGTGTACTCAGGGACAAGAACAGAAACAGGAAACAGGTTCATGAATCAAAACAGGTACACGAATCATCCGATTTATGCATCAACAGGTTCATGAATCAACAGGTACATGACCAACAGGTCCGTGCATCAACAAGTAACAGGTACATGAACCAACAGGTCCATGCATCAACAGGTAACAGGTACATGAACCAACAGGTCCATATATCAACATGAATCAAAATGGAAAACACGGGCCCCCTTCCGAGCACACGTTTCTGAATTATCCACTATTAGATCTTTCCCTTAAAACCCCTTTTTGGTCATTTATTATTATAATCAGGCATGCATGTATGTGTCGCAAAACAAAGCAAGGATAACAGGGTATAAACATGTATTAGGTTCAGGGTGCAAGATAAACAAGTGCAGGTACAAGATAATACATAACATGATAAAACAACTAGTTTTCTAACTCAGGACAACAAGACAGTGTTGTACTAAACCAGTGATTTTCGCTACTACAAACATCCAAATCTGGATCCGTCGAAGGATCTGGAAAATAGACTTCCACACGAATCCAGCAAATATGAATAAGTCATATAGTAATTTACAACATCATAACTCAAAACAGATTTGAAAACAGAAAACATGTTCAGTTAGAATCCAGGAAAACAAATTCTCAGTCAGGAAAACCGCATCAAAACCTCTCAAATAAATTCAGGAAAAATCTGGGGTATTCCCCTAAATGTCTAGAATCAGAATATAAAGTTTCATAATATTCCAGTAAAATTTGTTTAGTCATCAAAAATAAGAAAACATCAAGAAACGGTAGTTTGGCAAATCTGGAATTCCCAACACTGCAGTACGAAAACTGAAATATCTTGTAAGCCGTGAAACGAAATCTAAATCCGCCAAAGGGAGATGAAAATAGATAAAATAAAATAACTTTCATACTTTACAAACATTTTTCATACAGTAAAAGGAATCAGGGTGAAATTACGATTCATTACAGAACAGCGAGCAAAATACTGCAAGTATGACTTTTGTAAACATACATGAAATGACATATAAAACCCATCAATAAAATCTACCAAAATTCTGGGTAATCCCTATATAGGTATAGAAAAACTGACCAAAGTTTCAGATTAAAATAATATGTGTAGCACAAGTAACAAAATAATTTAATCAACAAAATCGTCGAGAAACGAAATCTGGAAACATAATACATCTCTGTAGTAAAATAGTCATAAGTCACTCATATGAAAACAAAATCGAGCAAGGTCAGAGGGGTTGGAAAGCAGACGATTTTCTCTACAATTCATGTTTTATACCGAAATTACGAATCTGACCTTAGTATGGTCTAAAATACAATTCAAAACAGAACATCAACAAAATACAGATTTTCCTCAAAAACCAAAATCAACATCATTCAAACGAAACTTGATCCAAACACATCCAAACTTGAAATTTAGTTTACCAAGTGTCCAAACAACATGAAATAGGGTAATTAACATATCCAAAGCAAGGTTATCACATGGATCCCAACAAATACCCAAGTTCTCACCAAAAATTCCACATACATGATCAAATCAAGAACGGGCAAAACCTAAGTTAATTCATGTCAAGATTGTGTCATGAGGCAACTATGGTCAAGTTTTCACAATAGAGACAAAACCCATCAAAGATAACACAAACAAGAGTCGTCTCTAGACCCAACAACACTATAGGTGGTATTTTTTTGACTTATATCAAACAAAGGAATTGGAGTACAAGTTACTTGCCTTAACCTAAGATGAAGAACGGCGAAAATCAAGAGTAACGGGAATGGATTCCTGACAATGAGCAAAACCCACGAATGAAAATCCATGAACGAATGAATCCAAGCAAACTTGAGCGAAAATCTCCACACGAACAATTCCACCAAAAGAGAGATGATCCAAGAGGGATGATGACAATAGTGGCTTGCGGCCACAAGAGAACACCAAGGGAGAAAGACTAGAGTGGTATATGGTGGTGTAGGAGGTCGGATGGATGATATATATATATATATATATATATATATATATATATATATATATATATATATATATAAGGGGATTAGGGTGATTGGGTAATTGGGTTGTGGGTAGATTAGGAGTAGTAATAGGATTGTTTAATGGGTATTGATAAGGATTAATGGCTTAGGATTTAAAATAGGATTGGGTTTAATTTAGCTTTGGTAAACCTATTAGGGATCAACAATAGGATTTAAATAAAAGATCAAATCGAATAGATAAAGTAATAAATAAAAGTAGGATTATATATCAAAATATATATTGATCTGCAAGATAGAAATTATTTGAAATACTACAAATACAAATAATAGAAATAGATTTTTAAATCAACAATCAAGACTAAAAGATAAAATAACACGAATAACAAAAATAACAATAATCATAATGAGCATTAACAAAAATAATATTAACAATACAAAAATCAACACATAATAATAATAAACATAATAATCCAAAGCATAATAAAAATATTTGTATTATTAAAAAAAATATCATTGGGAACTAGTTATAAATAAACTATTGATTAAAAATAGGTTTTAACAGAAGATCTAATAATACATTTTAACAAAGAATTTGAAAGCAGAAAATTTAATGTACAAAAATTTTAAATATAGAAAAATACACATAAAATACGGGTTTGGGGAAACAGGGGTTACACATACAATCGATGGAACAGTGTCAAGGAACAGTAACAATGAAGTACCAATGGCTGTGCAATGGTCGGTATGTAGTGCAATTCATGTAAAGTTAACACATTCATATGTTTAAAAGCACGAGAACACAAATCTGCACAGCAGTACCTTACTGTACAAAAACTAACTTTCCCGCTCCTACGGGAAAGCAAATCAGAATCTGTCAGAGATTCTAGAAACTAGACTCTCTGCAGGTTCTGACGCATATTCACACGATACATTTTGATAACAGTAACTATGTCTACTAGTTGATTCTTTATGAGTCTACTGTTCTGGCAGCAACTTAGCAACAAGTTATGATATGTATAATTCAACTAAAATCTTCACTAAAATTCTTACAAAAATTATAATCTAGTTCCTGACATTGCTTACTAACATCCTTGTAAATTTGGGATTTTAATTCTCATATTAACCTACTGTTTCGATCAGTTGAACGTGGTGTGGCAACTATAAAGTAGTAATATGAAACTACGACAGTGCAGTGGTAGAAATTGCATATTTTACAATCTATAAGTCGGATTGAGGACTCGTCAGATTTTCTAGAAACTAGACACAGTGTGCTACAATTTCTATTTAATCAGTTTTAGATAATAACAACAGTAACTTGGCCGAATTCTCACTCCAAGTTGGAGCAGACGACAGCCCAGAAATATACTAAGTTGGTTTTAACAATCTTTCTTTTGCAAGTGTATTGTTTTATGGTTAAAATTGAACATACAATTGTATCTAGAAATTATCATGGTGTCTATTATTAACATGACGAATATTAGCACTTTTAACGGTATTAAACTACGAATATAACCACATGATCAAATGCAAGCACAATTCATTCAAATCCTTCTTTCTTTTATAGTTTCATGCTTCTAGTTCGTGTTTGCATGTCGTATGCATATAGGAACGGATTCTCATGTGTTTCTATGATATTCGGGTTGATGGAAATTGAATGAACGATGAACGATGGATAATTCGAGTTCAACAATAATCGACGGAAACGAATACGATTAACATAGATATAATAGAGGGAAAAAACTACTTGCGGATTTCAACCAAGATGCTTGCACAAGAACAAAAAGATAGTACAAGTGATACTTGCCTTTTTGATGATACGAAGATGAGACGAGCGACGGCGACAACACGTGCGGATGACAGAACAATGAGCACGTGCAAACTACGTAGGAAGCAACACGAGCAAGCGACGTACTCCGCAACTACATGCACACGACGGCAAGAATGGCAAAAGCAACAACATGCAGCGGAGTTTGGGTATAGGGAAGCGATGAAGAGCTGGCAGTGGTGGTTGCGCAGCGGCTAGAGTGGCAGCGATGTGGAGGTCAGGGCTGGCTTCGGTGGTTGTCGTGGAGATGGGTTCGAGTGGCGATCATCGACTGTACGGTGGAGGTCGGCAATGGTGTTGACGGCAGCGAGGAGAGGGGACGGCCGAAGGGAAGGTGAGGAGTGGCGGAATCGAAGGTGGTGAAGAAGGTGGGTTGCTGTCGAGCGGTGATGTAGTGGCGGCTGAGGAGGCGCGAGTGGTCGGCAATGGTGGTTGAGGCCGCTGTCGATGGTGGGCAGGTTGAAGCGCACGCAAGAGAGCGAGCGGAGGCTACATGGGCGGAGTAGGGGGAGCCTGCGGTGGTGCTCCGGTGGAGAAGAGTAGTGAGGAGAACAGGGCGAGGGGTCAAAGGTGAAGAGCGATGAGGAGGACGGTCGAAGACTGGCGGGGTGCAGCGGGACAGCAACGACGGCGATGGTGGGTGGTCGACGGAGGAGACGAGGACGATGAGGGTGTTGGGCATGGCAACAGGGTGATGGCGGCAGTGGTGAGCGGCTGAGGAGGAGGAGCGTTGAGGGGGTTCGATGGTGGTGCGATGGGTTAGGGTGTCGGGGTGTTCTAGGGTTAGGGTGTCGGGGTGTGAACAGAAGGAAGAGGAAAGGGAGAAGAGAGAGATCAGGGAGAGAGAGGGAGAGAGGGGGGGGGGTTATTATAATATATTAATAATACTATAATGGGGGGTGTTTAGTAGGGATAATTAATTTAGGGTTGGTGGGGTAGGTTATGATTTGTTTAATAGGTTATAATGGGTTATAATTGGTTGTAATTAGATGGGGAGTTATGCAGGTTATAAAAGGTAAAATTTGTATGAGAAAATATAATAGTAATTAAAATAGGTTGGGCTAGAAATTGGAATGAATAATTCTAGAAGGAACTAAGAATTTAACATGGGCTCACAAACTATAGAGTAGGTTGGGCTTTGATAAAAATGAATTACGGAAGAATTTCAGATACAATAATACGAAGAAAAAAATAAAATACAATTCCGTATAATTGGAAACAGGGGTTACACCACCACTTCTTAAGTGCTCCGAGGAAGTTATTCTCCAAGGGAACGACCGGATTTGATCGTTGCCGTTGCGCAACACTTCCTAAGCCACGCCTCTTCTTGTTTGATAGCAGCGAGGCTGCTAGAAAGGTGGATGTTCACTGGATTATCCGGCAATCTTCCCCGCTGTACCTCCCTCAGTTCTTCCTCGGCATTGATGATCACATGCATACAAACGTACGACATGTGACCCCATTTCATACATTTTAGACATTTCACATCTTTAGTGCAATCGGCTCGACAATGGCCTGGGTCTCCACAATTGAAACAGGGGACTGGCTTCCTCTTACCTTTGCCATATTTCTTTCCTTTATTGTTGACAGAAGTAGTTCTCCTTTTTGACGCTTTACTCACAACCTCCATCCATGGGGCTTCCTTCGTAGGTACTCTTCCTTCAATCTCTCCTTCCTGTTCTCGAGGTCAATTCAATGTCCCTGGATCCCCCTCTACGGCTCTGGATAGGCCTTCTCTTGCAACCCATTAAACCTTAGGCAGGGGAACAGATTTTTGGATGATTATCGGTGGACTGGAGGCAGATTTGTTGGGGAGATGAATGTGAGTCGGGAGGAAAGGGGGGTTGTGTGGGGGGAGTTTGTTCTGTAGGAGTGATGGATTTGGGGGATAGGGTTGGAGGTTGTTGGTTGATGATGTGATTTGCTGAGTCATTTGTACTTGGTTATTTGGATAATGGTAGTTGTGGTGCTTGTTGGTTATGGCAGTTGGGGGGGGGGGGGGGGGGGGAGGGGGGTAGAGGGGGTGGTGGTTGGGAAAAATGGTTTGGCGGTGATGTACGATGGGAATGTGTGTTTGAGGGTGGTAAACTTTCTTTGTATTGCTGATGATGTTGCACTCTATAAGATCCCCTCCCCACCTCTTTCTCCTTCTTGCCGTGATCAGATAACGTATGTTGGCCCCCTCTGAAATCTTGACCTCGTTGTGGATTCCTTTTATGCCCATAGCAGTTACTAGGAGGACCTTCACACAGGGCCCGTTCTCCTCGTTGAGGTGAGGGACATCGATGATGATTATATCGGGCTTCGTCCGATCGTCGGTGATGAGTTCTACGTTGAGCTCCATCGGGCGAGAATCTGAGCTTTTCCTTGCCCTTCTTGGGGGATGGTGATCTACGAGAACTTCGGCAGTGGCTGCGGCGGTGGTGAGCACGTGCAAAATCTTTCAATCCCCTTAAATGGCAACTAATTTTCTTTAATATAACTTTTATATATATATATATATATATATATATATATATATATATATATATATATATATATATATATATATATGCTTCTATTGACAAATTAGAGACTTGACTATGTGGTTAGGTGGTTCAAACTCAATTAAGAGAACCATGGTTCAATCCCCTTAAATGGCAACTAATTTTCTTTAATATAACTTTCATTTATGTCTTTAATAAACTTATACTATATATTTATAAAATTTTGAATATCTAATTTAAGTTTGAGAAAGTATATTTTCATACTGAAAATATATAATTGAATTTAATCTCATTATTTATGTTCTTAATAATATTTTTATATTTATGAGTATCAAATTTTACAAGTATGAGTTTTTTTTGTCTTCTTCTCATTAGATATCCCATAGTTAAATAATTGATTGTTTCATATAACTAACAAATTGCTAAAAGTAAAAACTTTTGTTCAACATGAAATATATACGCAATATTTTTCTTTTATATTTTTTGATAAATAAATATAAAATTTTAAAAACATTATTTACTTATACCCATCCTGACTAAAATTCCTGCATCCGCCACTACCGGTGGGAGGAGGGTGGTTTAGGAGGGCTAGGGTGGTGGACCCCCTCGGTGGGCCCACATTCCCTCTTTTTGAGTTCGATGGTGTCCATGGGTGCAGGATTGAGAAGGGTAGGGAAGTGATGAAGGGAGTAGGAGGTGGGAGGGAGGAGTATGGCTGTTTTGGGAATCAGGGTGAGGGGAGGGAGGGAAGGGGAACTCCAATTACGGAGTTCAGGTGAGAGGGGAAAAGTGAGAGTTTGTCCGTTTGTAGATCAACTGTTTGATGGTAATATATGCAAATTCACTTATAATGAAGAATCTTAGAATGAAAGACTTCGGGCCCAAATCTCTTCATTTTGGAAAACCAAGCAATGATTCATTCTACCTTTTTTCTAAAAGCTTACACACCTTCATTTTTTTTTTTGGAAGGAAAAGGTGGAATCTGGACACCCCTGTTTCATTAATAAGAACTTAACGAAACAAACCCAGGGTACTGGGCTAAAGTACAGATTACAGACAGAAAATAAAACATAAATGAAGCAACATGACACGTATAAACAACAAATCCCTCCAAACAACCCCGGAGGGTGGGCCGACAAACAAGTTCGGTTCAGCAAAATTGTATGTACGTCCGTTTAGCTTCGTACAGTGCCTCTACGACACATGCACACCCACCTAGAACCAGTTTGGTAGGATTTTATCACCCGCGGATCCCTGCCTTCACCTCGCTGGGGGGACCCCTCTTTGGGTCCAAGCCCCGCACACCGAATTCTGACCTCACGGCACACGCACAGCAATCACACTCTCCCACCATCTCCACCACTCATCCTACGAACGTGCCCATAGCTCCCACAGCCGCTACCAAAGAGATAGCCGTGAAGAGGATACCTTCACCACTCACATGATAGTGCTTTCTCAGGCAATTTCTCACCAAACAACTATCTCGCTCACCCCACCAAAGACCACGCTCCAGGAGAGAACCGTGGAGAGGATAGCTTCACATCTCTTACGCTCTAGCTCTCTTTGGTGATTTCTCACCACACAGACTCATCTCGACTCATACTCCCAAACCGAGGGAAGAGGCGACACTGTCACAAGATAGTGACCTAAGTTGGAGGAAGCTCAATAGCCTGATAGTAGGCACTGTGAAGACTACACCGGCGACATCGTTAGACAATTAAATGCGCACATCATGGAGGGACCCCATCTTCGGGCCCAAGCTCCACAATTGTGCAAGACAGCATACTTCAGGAGGGGGGCGCACCTCGCCATCGCCCAGATCCAAGGCGATTGCGACCACAGGTGCGGGAGGATGCTCTGGCATGACGAATACGCCACTCCGCGACCTAAGGAGGCGCGCTGAAATCCGCGACGACGGTGTGATGCTCTACAACCAAACAACCCCCCTCACTAAAATACCCCGTCTCTCACTTCGGCACTGCCAAGAAAACCCCTGCTTCTTCGCACGGACTACCAACCCTCGAAACCAAATTATAGCCACAGATCACCGTGATTTACCCCGAGAGTGTGGACATGGTGGCGGCCGCGAAAAGCATTCGGGCCCCAAGAGTGGACAACATAGCGCCACAAACCCCACACCAACACACCCCCGTCTCTCACAGACCAACCAGATGGATGTACGGTGGATCACTGGCGCGACGGCAACGTTGCTTTGGCTGAGAAGGCATGTCATCATCGTCAATCAAAATTGGATCTAGGGTTTGTTTCTCTTCATTCAAAATTGGCTGAATAGAAACACTCGGAGCTACAGCAACCGGAGCGAAGCCAGGAGGCATGTCATCATCGTCAATCAAAATTGGATCGTGATGTTCTTCTGATGAGAAACTCAGCTCACGCGGCTCCTTCTTGACTTTTATCATGTTCCAACCATTTGGCTGCTGATCAGATGGAGGGAAGCCAGGAAGCCTGGAGGCATCATCGGTTCACTCTTGCCATTTCTTCGTTACCATTCTCTTTTGCAGGCAAGTGAACATCTTCTTTCACAACAGGGTTCAGGATTCTGTTGTAAACAGACTCTACCGTCCCTCTGATATCAACTTTTGTATTTTCATTTCTAATGACCTTCCAAATCTCATCTGAAATCTGACCCATAAGTTTCTTCCCAAGTTCTTGATACAGTGCATCATTAAGTTGTCTCGGTTTCAAATTTTGTGAGCCATCCTTGTTGTGAATTTCTGACCGTTTCACCTCCTCAATGATGCTGTTCTGCAGCTTCTCCGCTCTCCGTCGCCCAGATCCGACGATCTGGATCTTCGTCCCCTAGCTTGGGCACGGCGTCGGCGCGAGGAGCTTGCCGTAAGAGCTTGCAGGCCCCGTCTTCGAAGCAGCGGCTTCGACTCGGCTTGAGGAGTGTGCGGGAGAGGAGCACGAAGGGAGGAGGGTGATGGGGCGATCCATTGCGACGGGGCGGCGGCGACGAGCCCTAGCCGCCGCCCCTGATTTTTTTCAGATCTAGGGTTTGTTTTTGGGGTTTGGGGTTAGTTTCTCTCTCTAGACTTTTCTAGAGAGAGAAACTCTTTTATGTATTGTGTAAGACCCACCTTCATTTTTCTTTGGAGATGGAAATGTTTGAATTGAACTTATCTCAATTCTCCATTCAAATCATTCATTTTGGTTTTTCTTTCTTTCACTTCTGGCCACGTGCATCTGCTGGCATTAAAAACACTAGGAACATGTATGTGCGAAGTATGTTTTAATCAATTGTTTTTAATTTTATAAAGTAAATAATAATACGTAATCTGACCTTGAACCTGAGACATACTTTTACTCGTACATTTTCTATACAAAATATTTCTAGTGGCACAAACTTTTATTTTATAGGGGTTTTCCCATACGAGTCACTAACAAATATTTTAATTCCATATACCTCACTCACAAATATTTAATTCTATTTAAGTACTTTGGAGTGAGTTATATGAATTAAATTTTTGTAACAAAAGTGGTTATTTGGAATGAATTTCATATTGTAAGTGAGCTATATGGAATTAAGTATTTGTGAGTGAGGTATATGGAATTTGAATATTTGTTAGTAACCCATGTGAGAAAAATCCTATTTTATGTGAGTCACTTTTGTAAATAATTATGTTGTAAATAAATTTGAATTTTTAGGGTATTATAGTAATTAACAACAGTTGAGTAAATAAATGGTTAATATAACTCCCACTTAAAAATTAATGGTTGAGATTAGATTGTTGAATGTCTACATACAGGTTGTCTACAAATGACGACCCTAACTCTCTCATTATAATATTATTACTAGGGGTGTTAATGTAACCCATGTTTTTCATTTTCAGTATTTTTGGGTGTATTTTTTTTTTTTTTTTTGTATTTTTTTTTCCATGTTGTATATCTTTTGAACCTTGTTTTGGATCTTCATTTCAATATATATTCATCTATTTGATTGGTCTTCTTTTGTTTGATCTTCTTGATTTAATTGTCTCCCATTATTTCATCTATGTTGATCGAGCTTGTATTTCTTGATCCTCATTATTCAAATTTTTCGTGCCTCATTTTATTCATCCATTTTGTGCACATCTCATTATTTTTGGATCACACTATGTTTCTTTTATTTGGATTTATCCAATACCCTATAACCTACTAAATACCCAATATCCACATATACACCTAACCAAAACCTAATACCCATTATAATACCCATACCCGTTTAACTAAACCCTATACCCGTTTACTACCCATCAGCCGTCACCACTTACACCCATAACCCTAAAACTCATCTGATATATATACCCATTATGTTGCAAACCCTATCATCCCAAACTACCTAGCCGCTCTCCCGATCCACCTTCTCTCCCGCTCATCTCTCTTCCGGCCTAGCACCCTCGTCTCCTCTGCCTTCAACTCCATCAGAGTCGCTCTCCTCTTCCCCTGCTCTCTCCTGTCCTACCGCACACCTGCACCCCCCCTGTCGCGCCTCTCCTCAGCAGCATCAAAGCACCAGTCGCTCCATCGCAGTGCCCCCGTCCTCCTGCCTCCCCTCGGTGCCATCTCCGACGCCAGTAGACACAGCGACAGCCAGAGCCCCTCCTCCTCTTTCTTTTCCCCGAGGCCAGCAACTTCACCCCATCGCTACTCACCTCGGCTTTCCTCGCTCTTTCTCCCGACGCTAGCCAGCAAGGCCCTCGGCCTCCTGCCGTCGTGCAACCACCGTCTCTCCGTGGTTCTCTTTGTGTGCGTGTGTTGATCTGAGTTGTGTTCGTTGTGTTCGAGGTTTGTGATTCGTTCGTGAGTTCGTTGCCCGGGAATCCGTTCCCGTTATTGTTGCTTTTGTGCTATTCCCGTCGTCGTCTGTCAGGCAAGTAACTTATATTCTTTTCTTTGTGTAATACAAGTACTAAATACAGCCTGTAGTGTAGTTGTCTTCTAGAGACAATTCTTGTGCAAAATCCCTGTTATATCTTGTCTCTATTGTGTTTGACCCACCCGTAGTTACCTCATTATATGCATGACATGAAATAACTTAGAGATGACCACTTCTTGTTGCATACATGCATGTTGTTCGTATGATATCGTGTGCTCGGTTGTGTTAGTTGCAGTAAACTCGTAGTAGACTTGGAAAATACCCTATACCATGTTGCTTAAACATCTAGTATACCCTTTGGATGTGTTACATGTGATTTACAAGTTGTAAATCAGTAGAAATATATTCAAGTAAAATATCCCTCTTTTGAAAGTGTTCTTTAATAAAATGATACCTAATATCAATGTGTTTTGTTCGATTGTGTTGATCAGAATTTTTGGTCATATGAACAGTGCTAGTGTTGTCACATTTTATTAGAATATGATCAAAGAATACCTTGTAATCTTCAAGAGTATATTTCATCCATAAAACCTGCGGACAGCAGGATCCTACTGCGATATATTCAGCTTCGGCAGTAGAGAGAGTTACAGAGTTTTGCTTCTTGGATGTCCACGATACAATGCAGTTTTCCAAGAAGTGACATGTACCGCTAGTGCTCTTTCTATCAGTTAGGCTACCGGCATAATCCGCATCAGAATATCCTACAAGAGAGAAATTTCTATTTTCAGATACCAAAGTCCAGTATTTGGTGTGCCTTTGAGATATCGGATGATATGCTTCACGGCAACCAAATGTGATTCTTTGGGACACGATTGAAAGCGTGCACATAAACAAACACTAAACATAATATCTGGACGAGATGCAGTAATATAGAGTAAACTACTAATCATACCTTGATAAGTGGAGATATGAACATTATTACTAGATTCAACTTTTGAAAGCTTGGTGGAAGTGGCCATAGGTGTTTTGTAAGCATTTGCTGTTTTAAGTCCAAACTTTTTAACTAATTCCTTTACATGGATTGATTGATAAAGATGTCATCCTTTCTTTGTTATATTTGAAGCCCAAGAAAATAAGTTATTTCTCCTATCATGCTCATTTCGAATTCATCCCGCATTTGCTTTGAGAATTCCTTGCAAAGATTTTCAATAGTGGATCCAAATATAATATCATCAACATATATTTGAACGATTAAAATGTCTTTAGAAACATGTTTTATAAATAGTGTAGTGTCCACTTTTCCTTTAGAAAAACCTATGTGAAGTATAAATGAACTTAGTCGTTCATACCAAGCACGAAGGGCTTGCTTCAAACCATACAATGCTTTATCAAGATGAAATACATGGTTTGGGTGTGTGGGATGAGTGAATGCCGGTGGTTGTGAAACATAAACTTCTTCGGAAATAAAACCATTTAAAAATGCACTTTTAACATCCATTTGAAAGAGAGTAAAATCCATATAAGCTGCAAATGCAAGTAAAATGCGAATGGCTTCAAGCCGTGCAACAGGTGCAAAAGTTTCATCAAAATCTACACATTCTTGTTGATTATAACCTTGTGCAACAAGACGGGCATTATTTCTAGTGATTGATCCGGATTCATCTAACTTGTTCCTAAACACCCACTTAGTTCCAAGTATAGTTCTATTATGCAGTCTAGGAACAAGTCTCCATACTTGATTCCTTTCGAATTGATTAAGTTCTTCTTGCATGGTAACGATCCAGTCATTATCTTGCAAGGTCTCCTTAATAATCTTAGGTTCAAGTATGGAAACGAATGTGAAAAAACACATGAAATTTTGAGCTTGTGTGCAAGTAGTTACCTCTTTTGACATGTCGCTTCGTATAAGAGTTGGTGGATGGCTAGACATGATTTTCCATGCGGGGCGTCTTTCACTTGTGGAAATTTGATGTTGTACATGTTCATCTTCCATGGCATCAATTTGTTCTGTAGGCATCTCTTCTATTTGCGATTTGGATGCATCTTCATCTTGATGAGATTTTTGATTTTGATCATTCATATTTGGGTCTTCTTCAACGTGAACCTGTTTCTTTTCAACCCGAACACCTGTCTCATCATCATCAACAACATGCAATATTTCTTTGGTGTAGGGATTAGTTTCATCAAAAATAACATCTATAGATTCCTGATCTGTGCATCTTCTTTTATTAAATACACGATATGCTTTGCTACTAAGAGAATATCCTAAGAAGACACCTTCATCACTTTTATGATCAAAATTATGAATGATCATAATTTTGATCATTCATAATTATGATCAAAATTATGAATGACTTGCTTGCTTATACTTCTCCTTCCCCTAAGCTCTTAAACTTCTATGGAACCTACAAGAGAAAAACTCTCAAGTTAGAAAAGGTTCTCTCTTTCTTTTCCTTTCCTTCCTTTTGTCTTTGTTTTTTGTAAAAGTGAGACAAGTGGAAAAGGAGGGGCTATTTATAGGAGGAGGGAAGGGTGGAGAGTCCAAAATTGCACTCAACAATATGCACAAAACCCCCTAGCCATGGAGGCCGGCCATGCTTGTAGGAGGGGTAGAGGTGAGGTGGAGGTATGGACTAGGTGTGAGTTGGAAGCATGGTGAAAAGATAAGGTTTCTAGAAGGGGTTTTTTACTTAATCTTCTCATGCATACAAACCCTAGTTTAGCCACTAATTAGAACCCTAATCATCTAATTTTGTCATGACAAGATTTGTGCCTTGTCCAAGAGTACATACTACACATTTTGTACTAATTTGGTACAATACAATGTGTGTATAAGTGTATGTATGTGTATACCAAAAATCCTTATATAATCCTCATAAAATAGTTTAATTTGAAAATAATAATAAGATAAGTTTTATTATCGATTCGGAGGATCGCTCTACCAATTCGATGTACTACGGATGTACATCGACCGATATATGCGGGCAGACAATGTTTGTGGACAAACCGGGCGAAAATCACCAAATAATTTGATTTTGGAGTTAAAACAAAATAATAATAAAATAATAATAAAATAATAATAAAATAATAATAAAATAGTAATTTATACAAGGTAATATCCGTCCGGGATATTACAATACTCCCTCCTTAGAATAGTTCTGTCCTCAGAACTACGTTAAGTTAGGAAAATGAAGCGACAAATACGAAATAGCATAGTCATAGAGCAAGAGATGAACATAATTTTTCTTTTTGAACAACCATTTCATAGGTTACACATATATATACATAAACCCACTTGGTTACAAAAGTGTCACATCTTTCCTAAGCGACATCCTTCCTACCTATATATCACAGACGTAGGAGTCAAAATCACAAAATAACAAAACAGTTTTTGAGTACCCCGACCGCCTAATCGGTACTGCTAGCGCCCTCTGGCGGGTCCTGTCCAGTCAGCAGCGCTAGCAACTGTGCGACCTGCACCTGGAGTTCTGCGCATCGGCGCTCCATGCGCTCGAACTGTGCCCTGTAGCTATGGTTCAGGATCACCATCCTGCGCTGGGCCTTTGCATTGGCGCTCCTCAACCTTTCTACTTCCTTCCCATGGTGGAAGTTCACGAACTCGCACGAGTCCATCTTGCTCTCAAGACAGACATGGGACCAAGTCAGAGTCGATATGTCCTGGAAGACCTGCTGGAAGGCCTCCTCCACGGGGGTAAGCTGGGGAGGTGGCGGTACTGGAACCTGACCCCCAAAAGGAAACGCCCCTGCTGCGGCAGCTGTGGGGGCCCCGTCGACCAACCCGGCCCCAACTGGTGGCTCGACCTCCTCTAAGATAGGCTTTGAGTCTGAGTCTATCTCGATCACGTCCCCGTGACCCCACCCATTCCCCGTGGGAAACGCTCCGTCCGTCATCCTGCAAGGAGTGGATACAGAAATTAGCATCGATATAGAAATATTATAAAACATAAGTTGAAAGAAACAACAATATGAATTATAATTGTCTACAACTAGCTAAAACCCAATCTCTTAAAAGGCATCCAAGTTTAATTTTCCTACTGTGTTGGACTGTAAATTGAAGTTAGCTCTGATACCACTCTGTAGCGCCCCGATTTCCTTATACTGGGAAACTGTGACACGAGCCAGAATCTTTTCTTCAATTAGTCACAATACACAGAAAAACAGAAGAATTTAAAAATTTTTATTCAACGCCCAATGTATTACAAGTCTGAATATCATGCAATGGCAATACATTACAATAGTGTTACAATAATACCTTTACATACCCAAGTATTACAACTTTCAACAGCTTACATCAGAGTACAAGAATACAATAGAGTTACAATATTACCTTCACATTCCTGAGTGTTACAACCTTCAACATCTTACATCAGAGTACAAGGAATGAAGAACAACACTTGGTAACTCTCACTTGAGTACTACTCAACTAATAAATAATCAACACACATATTACAGCGGAACTAAATATGACATTGACTCCTTGCCTTCCTTGCCATGAGTCCTCCTGAATCTCGCCCTTGTACTTCGGAGATCCAGTACCTATGGAAGTGGGGACGTCAGTATTCACTGACGCTTAAAGGCTGATAACAAAGCAGCGAATCTCCCAAACAACATACAAAACATGGCAATAGTGTTGGTGTAGTTTAAGTATTCGTGAGTGCTATGACTAGACTCTAATGCGATATTTAACTAGAACTAGGATGCTCCTATTCTAATGTCAGCAAGTCTCCGAAGCAACATGCAGCCCATACTACATGCGACCCTTCTTAAGCCGTTTCTCCATATATAGGGATTTGAACCCGCGTTATGAATTCTAATTGTACACAACCTGTTCCTGACAGATACAATGTGACTGATGAGGTTGCAGACGTGGTCAAGTCCCACTAATGCAGTCCGCCAGTGGTGTCCATGTTCGCCACTGCTACCCGGCTAACCGGACCTCACTCAAAACTAGACGAACCCAATGTATCGGGCGTCATTTCAAAATCCAAAATTATAGGGTCTCGCAAGCGCAGGGTAGCGCGAAGCCTACCCTGTGGCACCCCTGGGGTCTCGCAAGCGCAGGACTGCCCAATGCATCCTGTGGCACCCCAAGCCACGGTACTTCAGGAATTAACAGCGCGAGATACGCAACCCGTGCTCCTAACTTGTGAGACGGCACCGTACGTATCCCTTTGACAGGAAGGTGCAACCCAATAGCACCACCTATGATCTGCCTCAAGGGACGAGTTAGTCATAAGGTGTCCCCTACAACCGACTCCTCTCTCCCGGCAAAGGGTTTAAGCAATGATCTTTATAAGTCACTACCCTAATAATGTCCCTAACCCTGAACACTCCTAGGAAGGGCAATATTATAACCACAACATGCTAGGCCTTAATTTAGACTTCGCCAGACAACTCTACTAGGCTGCTCAACCTAGACTTACCAGAACCCTTCAGGATCCGGTTTGTGGCTTATCGATCCAAGACCTCGGCAATGCGAATATATATGCATGCCACTACCCTGAACTTGGATTCCGTCTATACTCCGGTCCTCGATCAACCTACACAGGTTAAGATCCGATGGTACCCGAGGAGTGACTCCTCCACAGTTCCTTAGGGTAAGAAAATACATGTCCTGATGGTCGATAGCCCTAGGGTAGTAATATTACCCTAGATGAGCACAACAACTGTGTACTAGCTAATAAGCTACACACGGTAACTAACCACATACGAGCCAATAAGCTACGTATGATAACAACGTACATACCAGCCAAATAAGCTGAGTATGAGACCAACAGCTACGCACGGGCCAGTCGAGTCGCGCACGAGACAACAACCTACATACGAGCTAAATAACTTCGTATGAGACCCACAGCTTCATACGGGCCAGTCGAGCCACGTATGAGCACAACCATATGCAAACAACCATACAGGTAATCAACCTAGAAGCAACCAAACGTGCTTACTAGCAAACTTGATCTTCTATTATTAGAAGCAACAGAAGAATCTACTAATAGTCTATGATCGGTATTCTACCAATGAAAAACCGAAGGCGACATAACAACCTTTATCAAACTAACTATTACTAGTGATCTTCCCGATCCTTATAACCCCTACGGATGAGGAATGTTCCCATGATAGGGTCTAATTCTAATTTGAACCTCACGCACTAGAACTCACGGTTTCCTTTCAAACGAACTAGAACAACATAGAACCTATGTTCGTTCAATATTCCACTAGGATGCTACACTATACTCTTCAAGCATGTGTGGGCTCCCTACTAATATTAACTACAAAAAGGTAGTCGTCATTACAATTTCAACATGATTCTTTCCCTATTACTTCAACCTATAGCACTTTAAGCATGGCATACAATTGCAAGCATCTACCTGCGACAATCTAATTATGGCACATAACATAACCACCCATCACAATACTCCTAAGTACGAGTTTGATTTATGCATGTGCTTATGTCAAGCTTAAGCATGAAAATCACTATGATCTAAACATGAAGTCTACTATAGTCAAGCATAAGTTACAACTTGAGCGTGAATACTTACTACTTAGAGTATATATCTCTACTACCACCTTAAGCATGGATCTTCCTTACTTAACAGTATTAATCATCACAACCCAAGCATGGATATTAACCTACAATATTCCTAAGCATGAATTATAACTCCTACAATATTCTAAGCATGAATTATAACTCCTACTCATTCTAAGCATGGTAGATTAATTCTTACCTTAATCTAAACATGGCATTTGTTAAATATGAGTTTCTTCTAGCTCGATCTTGAACAATATTTAGGCATGAACATACACCATTTAAGCATGGATATCATCTAAGCATGATCATCTACTAACCTGGCATGAACAATGATTAAGCATGTCATCTACTAACTTAGCATGAACAATCATTAGCATGGTCATCTACTAACTTAACATAAACAATCATTAGCATGGTCATCTACTAACTTAACATAAACAATAATTAGCATGACATCTACTATCTTAGCATGAATAATGATTAAGCATGATCATCTACTAGCTTAGCATGAACATATACTTATCTAAGCATGGATATTATCTAAGCATGAATGTCTACTAACTAAGCATGAATATTTAGCATGAACGTCTACTATGAATGACATTTAGTATGAACATATACTTATCTAAGCATGGATGTCATCTAAGCATGAATATTTATTTAATCTAGCATAGTATACAACTTTCCTACAACCATCTAAGTGTAGATAAATTAATCTAGCATGGTATACTACTTTCCTACAATCATCTAAGCATAGATAAATTAATCTAGCATAGTATACACTTTCCTACAATCATCTAAGCATAGATAAATTGATCTAGCATGGTATACAACTTTCCTACAACCATCTAAGTATAGATAAATTAATCTAGCATGGTATACAACTTTCCTACACCCATCTAAGTGTAGATAAATTAATCAAGCATGGTATACAACTTTCCTGCACCCATCTAAGTGTAGATAAATTAATCTAGCATGGTATACTATTTTCCTACAATCATCTAAGTATAGATAAATTAATCTAGCATGGTATACACTTTCCTACAATCATCTAAGTATAGATAAATTAATCTAGCATGGTATACACTTTTCTACAATCATCTAAGCATAGATAAATTAATCTAGCATGGTATACAACTTTCCTACAACCATCTAAGTATAGATAAATTAATTTAGCATGGTATACAACTTTCCTACACCCATCTAAGTGTAGATAAATTAATCTAGCATGGTATACAACTTTCCTACACCCATCTAAGTGTAGATAAATTAATCTAGCATGGTATACACTTTCCTACACCCATCTAAGTGTAGATAAATTAATCTAGCATGGTATACAACTTTCCTACACCCATCTAAGTGTAGATAAATTAATCTAGCATGGTATACACTTTTCTACACCCATCTAAGTGTAGATAAATTAATCTAGCATGGTATACAACTTTCCTACACCTATCTAAGTGTAGATAAATTAATCTAGCATGGTATACACCTTCCTACAATCATCTAAGTATAGATAAATTACTTCGATATAAGCATAAACATCCATTTAACATTCATATGCATCTACAACAATTTAATTAAACACAACATCTACTACAACATAACATCTACTACTAAAACTTCTACTAAAATCTTTATATAAACATAAACATCTACTACTAAAACTTCTACTAGAATCTTTATCTAAACATAAACATCTACTACTAATACTTCTACTAAAATCTTATTCTAAACATAAACATCTACTACTAAACACATAAACATCTACTATAACTTTTATAGAAACATAAACATTTCTACAATTTTGTGTAGACATCTACTATAACTATTTTATTTGAAACATACCCATCTACTACTACTACTTTATTTAACATAAAACATCTACTACTTAAATATCTACTAACTCTTTATTAGCATCTATTTTCTCATTATTACTAGTGATCATAAAAAGAGATCTTTTTAATCATTCTACAATTAGTGATTTAGATTAGTTTCTTTTTCATAATTAGAATTAACATCTACAATGGGTTCTTTCTTACTTAAGATTATAAAGGAGAATAAACAATGATAAAATAAAGTAAGAACCCTCCATTTTGGTTCAACCAACCATATGCATTCTTTCTAGTCCAAGTTCAAGTTTATGTTCTATAACCCAAAAATGGTTGTATACAAGGTCCATATGTTTTATGTATGAGTTCATATTCAAGTCCTACAACCCCAATGGTTGTATGTACAAGTCCATATGCATATGTCATTTTAGTCCACAAAACAACTACTACTACTACAAAGATTCAATCTTTATGTCTATTTAGCACTACTATTTATTTCCATTCCATTTTATGTGATTATTACCTTTAACATTCACAAACATACAAAATAGGAACCACATACAACAATACTATCACATCAAACCACTCCAAAAAGAACAAAAAAAAAAACAAAACAAGGAAGGTAAGGAGAAGATGAAATATCAAACAACAATTCAAACAAATAAACAAACAAAAGAGAAACCCCCACCTAATTTTTCTTTGTTGGAAGGACTTGCTTGCTTATACTTCTCCTTCCCCTAAGCTCTTAAACTTCTATGGAACCTACAAGAGAAAAACTCTCAAGTTAGAAAGGGTTCTCTCTTTCTTTTCCTTTCCTTTCTTTTGTCTTTGTTTTTTGTAAAAGTGAGACAAGTGGAGAAGGAGGGGGTATTTATAGGAGGAGGGAAGGGTGGAGAGTGCAAAATTGCACTCAACAATATGCACAAAACCCCCTAGCCATGGAGGTCGGCCATGCTTGTAGGAGGGGTAGAGGTGAGGTGGAGGTATGGGCTAGGTGTGAGTTGGAAGCATGGTGAAAAGATAAGGTTTCTAGAAGGGGTTTTTTACTTAATCTTCTCATGCATACAAAAACCCTAGTTTAGCCACTAATTAAAACCCTAATCATCTAATTTTGTCATGACAAGATTTGTGCCTTGTCCAAGAGTACATACTACACATTTTGTACTAATTTGGTACAATACAATGTGTGTATAAGTGTATGTATGTGTATACCAAAAATCCTTATATAATCCTCATAAAATAGTTTAATTTAAAAATAATAATAAGATAAGTTTTATTATCGATTCGGAGGATCGCGCTACCAATTCGATGTACTACGGATGTACATCGACCGATATATGCGCGCAGACAATGTTTGTTGACAAACCGGGCGAAAATCACCAAATAATTTGATTTTGGAGTTAAAACAAAATAATAATAAAATAATAATAAAATAGTAATTTATATAAGGTAATATCCGTCCGGGATATTACAGATGCATTGGTCATAAACCTTTGCATGACAAATCATGAGGTACGGCGCATCCTTGTAGGTAACAATGGCTCTATAAATATCCTCTTCATGGCTACATTTGAAGCTTTCAAGCTCTCTCGGGACCGGCTCAAGCCAGTACGCTATACACTCCATGGGTTCTAAGGAGCACCCGTCCAAGTTGAAGGAATATTCACGCTCGATGTGACAGCAGGAAAATCCACAACTCAAACAAAGGCATTAGACTTCATCGTAGTCAACATCAGAATTGCATACAATGCCATATTCGGCTGCCCAGGCCTAGCGACTTTCCATGTAGTCACCTCCTCATTTCACATGAAGATGAAATTCCCAACATCGTCAGGCATGGGACAAGTTATAGGAACTGCATACAATGCCATATTCGGCCGCCCAGGCCTAGCGACTTTCCATGCAATCACCTCCTTATTTCACATGAAGATGAAATTCCCAACATCATCAGGCATGGGCCAAGTTACAGGAAGACAAGAGGCATCACGAGCATGCTATACTGTCATAATGGGAGCTCCGTTCTTCCACTTGATGCCATCGAACTGCTACCAAAAGGAGCCACACAAACACAGAACCTGTGGATGAATTGGAAGAGATCCCTTTCTCTCAGGAGGATCAGACGAATAGTTTTCGTGTCAGCAAGACCCTTCATCTCCAACTCAAGAAGCGTCTCATTTCCTGCATAAGAGGGAATCAGGACCTATTCGTCTGGACTGCAGCCGACATGCTAGGAACCCCTGGAAACATAATTATGCACAGATGCCAAGCCCGTCCAACAACGGTGCCACAAATTTTCTCCCGAGAAGCTACAAGCAGTTAAAGAAGAATTCAACAAACTCTTAGCCGCACGCTTCATCCAGAAGTTAATTACCCAGAGTTGGTAGAAAATATGGTGGAGAATGTGTATAGACTTTACAGATGTCAATAAGGCTTGCCCAAAAGATCCATTCTCTCTCCTAAGCATAGACACAATAATTGATGCCACGTCGGGGCATGAACTTCTAACCTTCATGGATGCATTCTCCAGATATAATCAAATCCAGATTTTTCCACCTGACACCCCGAATACGTCCTTCATCACATATCAGGGTCTATACTGCTCTTGAGTCATGCCTTTTCACCTGAAAAACACAGGCTTTACTTATCAACATCTGGTACATAAGGTCTTCAAAAGTCATATCTACAGAAACATGGAGGTGTACGTGGATGATATGTTAGTCAAATGTCTCCAAAAAGAAAACCACGTCATCGATATCCAAGAAGCGTTCGAAGAATTACACAAGCATAACATGCGATTGAACCCTTCAAAATGTGCTTTCAGAGTATCCTCTGGTAAATTCTTGGGCTTCATGGTTAGTCAAAGGGAAATCGAATCCAATCCCAAGAAAATCCAAGCAATCGCAACATGTCTCCCCTAACCATGGTCAAGGAAGTACATAAGCTTACCGGCCACTTGGCCGCCATCGACTGATTCCTCTCTAAGTCGGAGGAGAAATGTCTGCCATTTTTCAAAGTCCTACGGTGAGCGAAAGGTTCCGAATGGAGGGAAGAACATCAAATCGCCTTCGAACAACTCAAAGCATACATCGTCAATCCTCTGCTCCTAAGTAAGCCAGAGCTAGGTGAAACCATTTACCTCTACTTAGTCACCTCAGACCAAACTCTTAGAGACATCCTAGTAAGAGAAGAAGACAGGTTTTAGAAACCAGTTTACTGTGTGAGCAATGTACTCCATACCGCAGAACTCAGTTACTCTAAGATAGAAATATGGCATATGCGTTGGTCACAACTGCTCGCAAACTCTGCCCTAATTTCCATGCGCATTCCCTATTTGTCCTCACCGACCAACCACTCAAGCAAATGCTCCTCAAATCCGAAAGCTTCAGAAGACTAATGAACTGGTCCATCGAACTGAGTCAGCACAACATCAGCTACCACCCAAGAATGGCCATCAAGGCCACGGCCTTGGCCAAATTCATCATGGGAACCACTATTCCTAACTCTACAGAGGAAGAAGACCCCCTCGCTTTGGAATGTATATGTAGATGGGTCCCCTTGCCTCAAAGGAGCAGAGCCGAAATCATCTTTGTAACACCCCGTGTTAAGAATAGATATATATATATATATATATATAATTAATTAATTGGAGGGGTGTCCTATAGAATTTCTGTAGGAAATAGAGTATGGAATTTGAAGGGGGAGGACCCACCCGGTTGAATGTAGCAAAGATGTTGTTGTTGTTGCCTCGCCACGTGGCAAGGGGGTCCAAGTGCAGGCGAGAGGAATGAGCTATGCTCCTGAGCTGTGCGTGACGTGGCGGTCAGTGGGGCCCCCTGTTGACTTCGCCTGTGCTTTCTCGCGAGAGAGTGCAGGGGAGATGTGAGGAAAAATTGTCCCATATCGGGAGATTTGCATATATATGTGTGTGTGTGTGTGTGTGTGTGTGTGTGTGTGTGTGTGTGTGTGTGTGTGTGTGTGTGGTCACCAATCAGCTATAGCACTCAATCAGTTATAGCACTTTTTATGAGGCAGGCATGTGGTGGGCCGTTGTTAGGAAAAATTGCTGAATTAGGGCGGGGCATTACAAATGGTATCAGAGCCGACTTTCGACACTGAGTGTGGGTACAGAGTGGTGGTTATGCCTGAGATGGAGCTAGCAGATGTACTGGTAATATGTCTGAGAGGGAGCGGGGTTGGGTCAGGTTGTTCGGTAAATCCACTGAGGAGAGCTAGGAGACTGAAAAACATGCAAAATCAGGGTACTGTATAGCTAGCAGTATCATGGTACGCCTGGTACGCCATTCCACATCGGCTAGAAAGGAGGATCCTGCGCTACATTGCAAGTCCCGACTTCAGGGAGGACACTGAATTCTTAAGGGGGTGTCTGTAACACCCCGTGTTAAGAAATATATATATATATATATATATATATATATATATATATATATATATATATATATATATAAAATTAATTAATTGGAGGGGTGTCCTATAGAATTTCTATAGGAAATATAGTATGGAATTTGAATGGGGGGGACCCACTCGGTTGAATGCAGCAAAGATGCTGCTGCTGTTGCCTTGCCACGTGGAAAGGGGGTCCACGTGCAGGAAAGAGGAAGGAGCTATGCTCCTGGGCTGTGCGTGACGTGGCGGTCAATGGGGCCCCCTGTTGACTTCGCCTGTGCTTTCTCGCAAGAGAGCGTAGGGGAGGTGTGAGAAAAAATTGTCCCATATTGGGAGATTTGCAGATTAATTAAATATATATGTGTGTGTGTCTATATATATATATTTAAAATTGCTTGGGATTAGAGGTCACCAATCAGCTATAGCACCTTTTATGAGGCAAGCATGTGGTGGGCAGTTGTTAGGAAAAATCGTTGAATTAAGGCTGGGCATTACAATCTTGCTTGGTCTAGATAAGTTCACTCTCCAATACTCATTGCGCCTTAATTTCCTTACGTCTAATAACGAAGTCGAATACAAAGCATTGATTGCCGGTCTTCGATTAGCACGTGAAGCGGGCGCACAAACAATCGAGATGTTTAACGACTCTCAGTTAGTCATCAATCAAGTCCAAGGTGAGTATGAAGCCAGAGATGACCGCATTGCCAAGTACCTGTCATAAGTAATGAAACTCCTGACGACGTTCAGAGAAGCTAACATCACTCGAATCCTCGCAAGCAAAACAGGCAAGCATATGCCCTCACCAAGCTAGCTTCCTCATCTCTTGATAGGCTTGAACGAACGGTCCTCATTGAGGTCCTTCTCAAGCCGAGCATTCACCCCGTGGTTGTCAGACACTAAATGTCCAAACAATGTTGGATGAAGCTCTTGATCGATTTCCTCATCAAGGGAATCCTCCCTAAAAATAGCAAATAAGCAAGAAAAATTTGGACATGGACTGGAAGGTTCACTCTCATAGAAGGATCATACACTTTAGTTGACGGCAAACCCTACTTGAGATGCCTCACTCCTGAAGAAGCAGAATATGCCATAAAAGAACATCATGAAGGAATCAGCACTTGCCATCAAGGAGCATGGTCCCTCACATATACTCAACCATGGGTATTATATACTCACACTACTCAGCGATGCACAAGAATATATTTGCCAATGTGACCCTTGTCAGAAGCATTCAGCAATCAAGCGAGGACCCCAAGGAATCCTCAGTTCTATGTAGAGCTGGTATCGGGTCCTATCAGGTCGGGTCCTCCACTACCCGAACCCGGACCCGGTACCTCACGGGTCCAAAAATTGGACCCGGACCCGGACTCGCAAGAACCGGGTCGGGGCCCAGGTCCAGGTCCTAGTTAAAAAAAATTACCCGTCGGATCCGGTAGTAGAGAATAAATATTTGCACTTAAGTATTTTTGCACCCGATTCCCTACGATTCTAACAATTTTTGCACTTAAGTACATGAATTAATATTATATTTACATATCTATCTTCAATAATTACTTTTATATGTATATTCCTATAACCATATTATTCAAATTCTATATGTTTGGGGGTATTTTTTAACGGGTCCGGGTCCGGGTCTGGGTCGGTTCTATTTTGAGCGGACCCGGACCCGGACCCAGAACCAAAAGTGCATCGGGTCTTATTTTAGGACCCGGACCCGGATGCGTATAGATCGGGTCGGTTTCGGTCCAATACCGGGTCCGGGTCCGGGTATCGGGTAAATGCGACAGTGCTAGTTCTATGTCAAGCCCTATTCCCTTTTCCATGTGGGGAATAGACTTTCTTGGGCAGTTTCTGCCAGTAGTTGGCTGAAATTTTTTCCTAGTGGTAGCCATCGACTACTTCACAAAGTGGGTCTAGGCAGAGCCGCTAGAAACTATCACCGAGTAGAAAATCATAATTTTCTTTTGGAATAACATTGTCTACAAATTTGGGATTCGCCACATACTTGTCTTCGAGAATGGCACCCAGTTCCCCAACAAAAGGTTTTGGCCAGTTCTGCACATATCTGGGAATCACTCGATGCTTCTCTTCTATCTCACGTCCCCAAACAAACGACCAAGTTAAAAATGCAAATCGACAAATTCTGGATGACCTAAAAAAGAGACTAGGAGAAGCTGCAAGATGATTATGGGTTGAAGAGTTGCCAAGTGTGTTGTGGTCCTCCAAAACCACAAAGCAAACCCCAATTGGAGAATCGCCATTTAACCTCGTTTACTGTTCGGAAGCACTCATCCATTTGGAAGTTATATTACCATCTCCCCGTCTTCTTTTCGTCAACGAAGAACAAAATTCCAACAATCTTCAAGCCAATCTCGACATCATTGAAGAGGTACGGGAAAGTTCATCCATACAGAGGAACATTTACCAACAAAGGATAAAAAAGTTCTACAACAAGAAAGTTTGCCCTACTAGTTTGAAAGAGAGGGATCTAGTCTTGCACAAACTTGAAATCTCCGACCCAAGGAAGGAAAAGCATGCTCCCAACTAGGAGGGGCCATACAAGGTCTCCCAAGTGATCCGCCCGGGGTCATATCGATTTGAAGACCTGGGTGGGATGAAGATACCGAGAACTTGGAATGCCGAACACCTCATGAAGTATAACGAGAGCGTCTAAAATGTCCTCTCTTAGTAGTATCAGCAGGATTTCATTAACTTGTAATAAAGGTCTGCCACTAGAGAATCCATTTAGTTTTCCTTTCAATAATGATTGCTCTTACTATGTCACTGCATATAATAAAGGTCAGCTAAAAGAGCAGCCACCTAGTTTATTTCTCAATAAATTGAGTCATTTATCTTCTTAAATGATTTTTTTGCAATTCAAGGAAGCAAACAATGAGTTAAACGCCAAACTTATACCTAAAATGGCACCAAAACTCATTAAAAGTTCTTTATAAGATGAGTTCGGAGTCCATACCCATGGCTCGGAGTTACTTTAACAATTTACAATAAAGCAAGTTCAGAGTTCAACTCACCATTTGACCTGCTCCTACAACCCGTTAACGCCTCGATGACAAGTTCAGAGTCCATACTCGTAGCTCGGAGTTACTCTAGCAACTTGCAACAAATCAAGTTTAGAGTTTAACTCAGAATTTGATTTGCTCCTGCAACCTGTTAATCCCCAAACCAACAAGTTCGGATTCCATACCCATGGCTTAAAGTTGCTTTAGCAACCTGCAACCAAGCACGTTCAAAGCTCAACTCGTCATTTAATCTGTTCTTGAAACTAGTTAAAATTCCTTAAAGACAGATTAAAGGTCCAAAATTGTGGATTGTAGTTACTCCAATAAAACATAAAAAACAAAATTTGGAGTTCAACCTACCACTCGATGTGACTCACAGTTCGTTGGAGGACCCATATAGCATGTTTGGAAAAATAACTCTTCCTCAGAGTTGCTCCTACAACTAGATGGGTACAAAATGGCAATATCTAACTCCGTCAAACACTACGCACATTATTCGAACCCCATCGACAATTCGTTAGCTACAAACAATAAGTTCAAGGCCTTGTTCTTTAGCTACAAATAACTCAGTCAATGACTCATCAATTACATAAAACAGATGATGAAGCAGGGATCAAACATATAGACGAGTCCTTCGACACACAAACAACAAGTTTCTCTAAAAATCACGGAAATATCATAAATCTATGTATTCAGTTCTAGTGCCATTACAAATTGTTCTTTTGGCTATGAGGGAGAGGAATGTTATTCCTAGGAGACACAAGCCTCCTCACAGAATTTTTGAAAAGCATAACCTTCCCCTGGCCGTTTGTATTCTTGACAGGAAGCGCCGATCCTACACGGGTAGAAGCCAAACTCGACAAGGCAGTCACCTCCTCTGAGCATCACCAGGAGGATGAGGGGCTACCGCTACAATCAAACCTGCTCCTTTTACAGTTAACCCAACTCTGGCAACCGTTGCACCCTTTTTCGCACTAACAATGAGCGAAGAGCTAGCCGTACGCAGCCCACCAAGCTTCGCTTGGAGATGGTATATCTGCAGATCTTTCTCAACAATCACTTCTCTAAGGATGACACCCTCCGCAACACTATCTTTAGTTACCTTGGGAGGCAAAGGCATGCCAGCAGGGTGATCAACGCACAGGATGGCTAACTCACAATCCCTCTCAATCAACACCGACTTGAGGCGAACAGTCTCCAACCACTCATCTTCCAACTCATGGCGCAAGCAATCGAGAGCTAACTACATTATGCGCAACCGTTTATGATGCTGCTCAACTTCTTTATCCCGGGGTTTCTCCCCCGTTCCCGCAATTATCTGTCAACAAGGCAAAGAGCATAATCACAAAAAAGGACAAACAACTAAGCGTCGTAATCAAGAGCCACTCCAAAGCACACCAATACAATACATAGGCAATGACAAGAGCAAGAAAATAGTCTTTCATTTACATAAATGAAGATACATGGGTGCGGTGGTCAGTCCGCAATTAGGTATCATACAAAGTCTAAATCCAAAGCAACTAAAGAAAGAACAAAATATAGAAAGGTGAATCAAGCATTCACCTGCCTCGGCGGAACCAAGGAGGTCCCGACCGCCTCCTTCCCTTTACTCTTCTTCCCGGAACTGCTCCTCGTACCTCCCATGGGAGTGTCGCCCCCAACATCGTCTTCCTTGCTCTTATCCAGAGCCTCCTTAGGACGAAGCAACACGTGGTAGCCCTACCCATCGAAGCCAGGAATGCGCTGCACTACGTGTAAGATCGCATGTGCATAGGACTTGACGATCACACTCTATAACTTGGCCTTGGCCAAACCTGCCATCAGCTCCAATGCTGCATCAGCATGGGCCTTCTCCAACTGAAGCAAGAGGTCGGCTACCCTCTTTGCCGATGCCTCATCTCTCTTCTCCGATGCCTTAAGTCTGAGACGCATCTCCTTCTCCCTCTTAGCCGACGCCTCCTCTCTCTTCATCGATGCCTCTAACTCAAGGTGTGCCTCCCCTTCCTTCTTCTTCAATGACTCCACCTCCACCTCCACCTTCAACTCCTTTACGACCTTCTTCTTGTCTCACTCAGCAAGCGAGACCTGTGCCCTCATATACTTCTCCTCGACAGCATAAAAGTCGACAAAATTGCCGAAATGACATGCCATATGAAATAAGGAGAAAATGGCCACGACATCATATTGCAAACAGGTTGAACGAAAGCTAAAAACTGAAAAACACTATATCATACCGTTATTTGTGCTCGTGCGGTCTCGAGGACATAATTCTTAGGGCACTCCATCTTCAGCCTCTTTTGGTTAGCAGGAGTAGGGTGGTGACCGATCCCGTCGAGACAGGTGGCAGAGTTCCCGGAGCCAACTCGGTCGGGACGGTAGAGTCCAAGGAAGAGCCCTCCGCAACAACAACGGGCGATGCTCCCGGAGCCGACTCAGTCGGGATGGTAGAGGCCAAGGAAAACGGGTCTGAGAAGGAGGAGGGTGGCTCACCGACCTCTTGTGCTTCTTCAGCTCCTTGGTCCATTTGATGCGAAGCGGATCCATGCCTGCCATCAAATCTTCGAATTCCATGCCTCTTTTTTCTGCAAAGTGAAATACGAAGAGATCAGAATTTGTAATGCAAAACAAAAGCAATGTGAAAATAATGGATGCATGAATGAAATAACAAGACATGCAAGTAACAAAAGTGGTAAACCATACTGGGAACAACTAGGCTAAGACCACCTTCAAAGAGTACTTCGTCGGTGATATCTCGCCATGCCAACACCTTCAACGCAAGAAGCACTAACACTCTTCTCCACTACCGTCACCACCGGCTTCGCCCTCAACGTCGATGGAACTATTCTCCTCCACGTCATGGGAATTCCCCACGGCTCAATACTTCGAACAATGAGAAACTTCTTCTTCCAACGCCTAATCAAGCTAGGGACATCAATTACCTCCCGATTGTTACGAGGGCTAAGGTACCATCATTCCTCTATTTCGTTCTGTTGAACAATCCTGAAGTGCCGCCTAAACACGGTGAGACTCAGTTTGGCCCCGAACCTACAACATTGTAGGACGAATCCCACCATGTGCCTCCACGCATTTGGCAGACTTAGCCTATACCAATTGAGCACCTCTCTAACAAAGGGGTGAAGAGACAAGCAAAGCCCGGTGTAGAAGGCATCGCAAGGGAAGAAGCAGTACTCCTCCGACATCATGTAGTAGGCTCTAACTCCAGGACCCAGTAAAAGTAACCTGTACTCAAAAGGAATCCCGAAGGCCACCCTAATCACAGCAAACTCTCCCGGTATATGAACAGTGGTGACATAGTCAGCCTCAGCGGTGTGTATTGGGTCTGGTTTATCATCATCCATGTCGTTCTTAAGGAAATCCCGATCAACTATCGAGTATTCCCTAATCATTCGAGAACTAGAAAAACGGTGACTTAATTGCACATCCCATATCTCGCTTAGGCTCAACGACTGTCTCAATAATAGTGGAACAACATACTAAATCATTCCTCCTCTATCATCTAGTAAACGCCTAGACTCAACATCACCGTCTATCTCTAAACTAACAACGGCGGAAGAAGAACTGGTCAACGAAATGCTAGACATAATGGCCAATGATCGTGAGAGGGTTACCTAATCGAAGTAACACGAGCACTAAGTCTACAACCGATGCTAGCACCACTGTCGAAAACCAGGCGAACCACCAGCACCGCCCGATAAACCACCACAACTTATAGAGAGAGAAGCACTCAAAAATTTCTAGAGAGAGAAAGTGAAGGAGGTAAATAAGCAAGACAGGGGTGGAAGGTCCTATATAGAGAGCCCCTAAGCTCAAACTACCACGTGGTAACATCTGAACCATTCACAAGATCCGACGGGTGAAGCACTCTACTGCCAAACCAACAAGTACAGTATCCCAATAGTAAAATGGTCGATCGAAAAAACAAGCGAATGACACAACGCTTAGTCGATAAGAGAACAGTTCGATGAGATAAAGCACTCAACAAACACTTGGTGAGCAAGAATTTGAAGAATCTCCAACCAAATTGCTTGAGTTCAATGGGGTAGGCAAATTAACAAATACTTGGCGGGCACAATGAGGTAGACAAATCAACAAACGCTTGGTGGGCACAAAAATCACCATCAACAAAAAGAAACCCAATGCAAACCATGCTCCTAGTTGATCAAGTCTAATACTATACCATCCAAGCTCCTCCAAATCATACCCTACAAAACTTTAGCTCCTCAAAGATTTTGGCCAAACCCTATCCCGATCAAAACCAACCCCAACACCAACATAAAGCTTTGAAAGAGAAGGTATTCAGGCACCCAAAACTTAGCACAATCAAGATAACCAATCTTCTACCTCACATCAAGAACTCAAAGGCAAGCACAACCATGCATGACCACAATCGACTTCGAAGAACTCAACAACTTGAAGTCGACCAAAACAGCAAACAAGGTGAAAAACATCTTGACTGTGCAAACTTAAGGGGAGTTTTAGGGTTCAGCTTCAAACCCAACTTAGCTCCAAACCTGATCAGAGTTCAAGACTCGAATCCGCAACATAAAGGTTCTACCTGAATTCAAAGAACGTAAGAAGAACTGCCACGCTTGATTCCTCACACGACGCGTCACCGCCGAGCTCGAAGTAGCACCCCCAAGATCCTTCCTATCGTCGTCGAGCTCCCCTTAGAGTCACTGAGCTCCTTCGTCTCAATGAACATGCTGAGATTCGTCACTTCATCGAACTCGCCGAGCTCCTACCTTGCCAAACTCGCCAAGCAACAACAATGTTGAAATCACCGAGCTCCTCTCTTGCCGAGTTCAGCATCACCGAGCTCAACATCACTGAGCTCCACTCTCACCGAACTCGAGCTCGCTGAGCTCCTTTATCATTGAACTCGGTCTCGTCGAGCTTCACTCTCGTCGAGCTCAGCATCGCCGAGCTCCTCTCTCGCCGAACTTGATCTTGCAGAGCTTCTTTCTTTTCAAGCTCAGCATCGCCGAGCTCCTCTCTCATCGAGCTCAACATTGTCGAACTCCACTCTCGCCGAACTCGATCTCGCCGAGCTCCTTTCTCACCAAACTCGAAATCATTGAGCTCCTTCTTCACTAGCAATAGCCTCGCCAAGCTCCCCACTCCAAGAATTCGAAAGCATCTTCACCGACCTCTTAGTTCACCACAATAGCCTCGCCAAGCTCCACCTTCGCATCACCGAGCTCCTAGCCCACCAAAGCATCCTCGCCAAACTCCCTCACCCAAAACAGCAAGAGGAGCTTGGCGAAATTTTCAGCCGAGCTGAGGGGTGCTTGAAGACGGCCACAGGTCGTGGGCTCTCCCAGAAATGGAGCGCACCCATGATCAACGTCAGAGATCTAGCCACGTCACCCTCTTACTTTTCCACCCTGTTCTTTGTCATCCGATCCGCTCATCACAAGAGTCATGAACGACGGCTTAGGAGAGCCCACGTTGCTCATGACATCATAGTGCCATCATGACCACACACTTCACTTAGCGGGCGAGCCAATGCGTGATCGACGCCCCAGATTACTTCAAAGTTCGTGTGGGGCTGATAAATGAATTAACCCCCTCCCCCCCCCCCCCCCCCCAACAAAAAAAAAATCATTAGAAAATTCAAAATTTTAATTTAAAATTCCAAAAATAATTATTAAATTTGGAAACTTAATTAAATTTCTGAAAAATAAGTTAAAATTGGGATAGTTTATTAATTTATTAATTGGTATTATTTATTAACAAATTCAAAAAATCAATTATTAATTGGGAAAATTTTGTTAAAAATCTAAAAAAAAATTGAAAATTTTCAAAAAATTTTGGAAAAAATCCAGGAAAATATTTGCCGCCTCTAGAAGCTTCCGACCAGTTCCAGATATTTCCAATCAACCCTAAAAGCTAAGATTGTACCTAGAATCCTAAAATAAGGCAAACTACTTCCCAAAAGCCAATAAAATAGTCTTCTACAGGGGGAGCTTATTTTACTAGTAAAAATTGCAGCAAATCAGTCCGTACAATTCCAGCACAGATCCTAAAGTATCTATGGGCAGATTAGCCATCAGGGACCTCTTTAACAGGTTTGGGCCTTCTTTAGGATCCTCTACGAGACATAGGCTGCTTTCAAGCCCATTAAAAGCGACTAGGCCCTCTAGGAGAGACACCCAGCCCATTAGGGCTGTGAGTTAAATCTTTTACCCCCACACAAGAGAGTCTTATCTCTTAAGGAGGAGAATCAACATGAGATAAGAAATTCATATCGATCTAGTGGATTCATATCAATCTCCTAGACAGTTTTTTAGGCCTTTAAATACCCCCCCCCCCTCCTCAGTCAGAAGGTACATTTGCAATTTCTCTCTAAAACTCTCTTTCTCGTTGGTTCTGACTTGAGCTTCAGAAGGTTTGTCGCCAGGGCCACCCCTGGTGTTTCAGGCTTTTTGCAGGTCCATTGGTCACGTCAACAACTATCAGATTCAGATCACGGTGTTCAATCAATGGTCCAGATCAACTCTGGGGAGCTCTAACTAAGGTTGGCAAACGAGTCGACCGGGCCGGGTCGGGTTGAACCCGTCCGGGTAGGAATCGAAAATGCAAAAAGTCGACCCGCCCAACCCGCGAACCCATTCGGGTCCAACCCAGTTCGGGTCGAGTCGGGTCGGGTCGGATCGCGGGTTGGGCCATTCTAAATTTAATTTATTTTTTTTTACTTTAAAAATATAATTTTAATAATAATAAAAAAATGTAATAATAATAATAAGAATTAAAGAGTAAAATTGCCAATATATATATATATATATATATATATATATATATATATATATATATATATATATATATATATATATATATATAGGGAAATGCTCCATTGAAAATGCAAATGTTGTGGAAAACGTGAAAACAAGCCTAGGCCGTTGTTGGAAACAACGACCTAGGTTATAATGCATTATAACCTAGGCTGTTGTTTCCAACAATGGCCCAAGTGGTTTTCCACGTTTTCACAGACATTTGCATTTTCAACTAAGCATTTTCCATATATATATTATTATTAATATGCAACATATACAAGTTTCCCAATTTGTAATAAGAAATAAAGATTTTCTACAAATTTATTTTATACAATAATAAATTTTTTCGATACAATTTCAATTTTCTTCAATTATCCTAATTTTTTATAACAAACAAAAATTTTATACAATATTTTATACATTTACAATTGTCTTTAATTTGTTGGTCTTCAATTTGTTGTTGTTGTTGTTGTTGGTCTTCAATTCTTCATTTTGGTTGCTATTGTTGTTGTTGTTCTTCCGCCGAGTTGCTTCCACTTATAGACGTGTCGAACTCTTTTCCTCGAGTCCTATCTTCTGCCTTCAGCCAGTCTTCCGTGCAGACGAGCATCTCCAACGACTGGGGCTTCAAGCGATTCCTATAATTGGTTAGAACCCTGCCACTTGTAGAAAATGCACTTTTTGAAGCAACTGTAGAGATAGGAGAAGTTAGTAGATATTTAGCCATATATTTAAGAATACTATAAGTATGTTCATGGTCTTTCCACCATTACAAAATATCTAGTGAAGAAATTAAATTTTCATAATCTTGTTGATTATACCAATGAAATTCATTTGGTTGATTAGTCCTAGATTTTTTTGATTGAATTTGTGTATGTAAATTAAATGTGGCATCATCTAATTTACTCTTACCCTTACCTTTAGAAGTAGCAGAAGAAGGACAACAAGTTGTACTACTAGATGCAAAACTTCTATCATAATAATCATACAAGTTATTTAATGTCGATTCAAATTTAACTAAAAATGTTCTGCAGTCAATTTCAGATTCTTCTTCCCCAAGTAAAGTAAAAAGTATTTCAATCAAACTCTTCGTATCATCTAATTTAATATGAGGATCCATCACAATAACAATACAATACAATATAGGATGAGGATTAAAATACTTCAAAATTTTGGTGTATGCAACTTCACAATATGACCAATAAAAGCATCATCGATCATTTCTTTAAAAGTTTGCAACATAGTAACTATTGAAATAAAAATGCTACTAGAAGAAGATTCATAAGATTTTGAAAATTTGAAAGTTGCGATTTTAAAAGGTTCTAAAAATTTCGGCATAAAACTACGCTTGGGGAGTCATTTCAAAATTTGGCATATTTTTTGCAATACCAAAATCAGATACATTCTTTATATTCAGTAACAACATGTAGCAAATCAAAAGTAGAGTTCCACGGTGTTTAACATCCTTTGTAAATTTTCTAAAATGCACATTTTTAAGCTTACACTAAGATTTCCATTCTTGGAATATGGTGCCACTTAATGCAATAAAATATTCACAATTTCTAATGTTAACTATATATGGTACGACTATTTTTAATGCATCTTGAACACATAAATTTAAAATATGACATGCACAACTAACATGAAAAATATTGTCAGATGGAGGGTTTAATGCGATTTTTAATATACTAATTGATGCATTGTTGTTAGATGCATTATCAAAACTTATACACATAATTTTATCACGAATATAAAAAACATCACAAATTTCTAAAATACGATTTGCAATTTCAATAGCACTATGGGGATAGGGAAACACGACAAGTGATATGATTCTTTTTTGAATAATACAATCACTGTCGATCCAATGACAAGTTATTCCCATCATTAGAATATTGTTGCAACCCGTCCAACAATCGGAAGTTAAAGAAATTCTACAAGTTAAACTGCATGAAATGGCAATCAAGGTTTCTCTCATTTCATTGTTCATTTTAAAACAATCGGATTTGCAAGTATTCATAGGAATTCTTTTAAAACTGCATGAAATGGCTATCAAAGTTTCTCTCATTTTATTGTACATTTTAAAACAATCAGATTTGCAAGTATTCCTAGGAATTCTTTTAAAATGGGGGTTTAATGCGGTTTGATTAAAAGTTTCTAAGTCCCTACTCTCGGAATAGAAAAATGGTAACTCTTTCTTGATTACTAGTCAGGCCATTACCCGACGAACAAGTTCGGGATCATAAGAATGGCTATCAACTACACCGGTCCTAGGGTGGATTTTTTGTTGGCCGGGTAGGTCTACAAGAAGTTCTTTGTGTACATTTTGGATGTTTCATCTTATTGTATCCGTCCCCTTACCTCTCTTCCATTTGTATGACTTCGAACATGTTTTACAAACTTTTATACCCACACCTGGATTTTCTTCGTCTGAAATATAATCATAAAATTTGTGTCAATCACTAGTTTTCCCTCTAGTTTTCCTACTACTACCCGGTTGTGTTGTTTCGGTTGATTGTGTTTATGGTTCTTCTTCTATGTCTATGTCTCCTACGAACTCATCGTGTGTACCAATGTGTTGGGTCATAGGATACTCTTTGGCGGGCTCATTTTGTGGGATAATTGGAGGCCTACGAGAAGTGCCGGTGGAATCTTGTCCACTTTGGCTACGGCCGCTACCTCGTGATCTAGACATGTTGATATAGTAGTGTATGTGAAAAATTTAAATACAATTTAGGCGAGATAAGTTTTAAAAAAATCTATAAAACAATAAGAGGGTTGTGAGAGAGAAGATAAAAAAGTCAACAAACAAATATGATAAAAAAAATTATAACTACAAAAAAAATCAAGACAATAAGAGGGTTGTGAAATTTTGATACCGTAATTCGCAGATACTCGTATATAAAATGAGAGTGAAAATAAAAGTAGAAGTAGAAGTAGAAGTTCGGATTCGTATATAGATAGAAAGAGAGCTTCTTTGTTGAAGCCTTGGAGGAGTTGAAGACTTGAAGATGTAGTTGAATGTTGAATTCGATACGATCGGAATTTGGCGTTTGATCGTTTCTATGTTGCTAGCTTCTTTGTTCACAAAATTTGGAATGAATTGAGATTGAATTGAGTAGTAGTAGTAGAGAGAGTAAGAGAGTAAGGTGTGAAATTTTTAGTTTGGATTTAAGGGTATTTATATGGAGGAAAAAAAAAATGGCTATAATAGCCGTTAGAGGGGTTTCTGCCGTTGGACCCGCGGGTCGAACGGTCGACCCGCGCGGGTCGAACGTTTGACCCATACGGGTCTAACGGTTCGAAACCCGCGGGTTGGCGTGCGGGTTTCGCACTGTTCACCGGGTTCACGGGCCTGGTTCGACGAGTTCAAATCCGTTCTTCAACGACCTAGGTTGACCCGCTAATATTTGCGGATTCGACCCGGACCCAAACCAACTTCTAACGGGTCGGGTTTGGCGACTGGGTCGCGGGTAAGCCTGACCCGGTTGCCATCCCTAGATCTAACTACTTTTTACGGCGACGATCAAATGTTAAATATTTAATAGTTTTCTTCAAATATAATCTCACCATCTGTTTGCTCCTACACCAAAATAAGTAGCAACAGAAGAAAGCCATCGCCAATGACTGTTGCCTTGAAAAGGACAAAGTTTTGGGACTGTGCTTCAACAAGTATGTTTATATATTTCCATCAGGGAACATAAATAATCATGACTAATCCAACCTTGTGAAAATTTAGAAACTCCTTTAATTTGTGATTTTACGAGCATTCTCATACACATTTGTCTGGTCAAGAATATAATTGCGTGGAGTCTTGGCAGCAAGTGTTAGCAAAGTATTGAATTTATCAGTGGCACAATTCATTAGGCTCTCGAAACGTTCCCCTTAATTTTTTTGGCGTAGTAGCCCTGGTACCTGTATAGAACTCATACTTGTGAACTCCATCCATGACACAATCCAACCGAAGAAACAAAATAAACAGTTACTTGAACTGAAAAGAAAAGGCAATTAGTCTTAGGCTCTGTTTGGTTCAAAGGAAGGGAGGGGAGGGATTTTAATGGAGGGAAAGGAAGGGGAAGGAAAGGGAGGGGAGGAATTTAATGAAGACTCTGTTTGGTTCAAAGAAGAGAAGGGGAGGGGAAATAATTATCTAGTCCATTCACATTTAATTCAAAGGATCCATCATATCAAAACAGAAGGCATCTTTAATTCAAAGGGAGCGATGAGAAACTCTTCAGAGAACCTCCCTCGTGCTGCTGCCAGCCAATGCTGAGGAGACGCATATGAGCGAGAGCGTCGTCAGCTTCGCGAGAACGACCGGGGTGTGCACGTGCAGGCAAGCAAACACAACAGGGTGAGAAATGTGGGTAATTAAGTAAGGGGTGGAGAAAATATCAAAGAGAATTAACTAAAAGGACAATTTAGTCCATTCACATTAAAAAATTAGACATAATTTCTCTCCACTCCAAATCCCCTAATATTGGAGGGGAGCCAAAATTGACTGAGGAGGGGTGTTGCACCCCCCCATTTTCGAGTTATTTAGATTTTTAGGCTACTTTTTGAAATTATTTGCAGAATAGGCCTAGTTTCAAAAGTATTTGCGTTGAAGGCCTAGCCTTTTAAAAGTATTTGCGATTAAGGGCTAGTTTTTTTAAAATAAACTTCTATACTTCTTTTTGTATACTATTTCTTATAGGATGTGTGACCTTTCTGTAAATTTAAAATTTGTTTTTGCAATTATTTCTATTTTACTCACATAATTGATTTTTTAATTGCTTAAATTGTGTTAAATAATTTACTAAAATTTGATGAAAATTAGGTAAGAGTTTCTTACTATTTCTTAATGGCTCTGATACCACTTTGGTGGGTGCGTGAGATCACTTAAGTTGTAGGTGTGAGTAGCGCGTAATCTTCTGGAGACCTGAAAATTAAAAGGAAGAGAGTATAAAAAACTTTTAAAAGTCTAAAGAGTAAAGTCTAAAGAGTTGAAATAAAGATCAAAGTTTGTAAAATAATATTCGTTGAAATAATGTATATTGTCCATTCTAAAAAAATAGTCAGGAATGATAGGAATATCATTGTCATCGTCGTCAAGTTCTCTTATATATTCTGATTCTGTCTCATATCCTTCACTATTACTATCATATGGGGGTTCTTCGAGTTCTTCTGTATGTCTATTTTCTCCTCCATTCTGTTCATGTTCTTCTAGAAATTGTCTGTATGCAGTCGTAGGACTCCAGACATAACTACTAAATATATCATTTTCATAAAATAACAAAGATCCTTCGTGATAAGTTAGGTCGTCAATTATTTCAACATTTATATTACTACTTTCTCCAGGAATTATTTGGTTTATTGTTATAATTATTACTCGTTGAATACTAAAAAAGAATAGTTTGAATTCGTAACAATCATCCATGCTTATTTGTCTATGAGGATAATAAACATCAAAAACTAGCATTCTGTCACTTCCTTGGTAATTAACCATTAATTCAAAAATTGATGAGGCAATACCAAAATTATTATCCATTAGTTCTTTTGATCAATAAGCAATTAAGAGCAAAGAGAGATTTCTAAGGATACCTAAAAAATCAAAACAAAACGGCCCATCATGCTTCCGACCGAGTTAAACTTTTTTGATCTTTCCTGTACCAGTTACTACCAGTGGATAAAATACCCCCGGTATGCACCCCGATTTCTGTGCTCCTTTTACGTTCTTCCCATCTCAAGATTACTATGCTCTCAATAGAGCTTCATTCAAGAGATACGTCTAGAACAACTAGTAGCACTTCGGTACAGACAAGCATAAAAGTCTAACTATAGAAGGTTGCAAAAATGAGTCTTTTTGCAAGATTATTCAGGCAGAGCCTTACAAAACTCTCCCTAAGGCAAAGGAATTTAGTTGTTCATACCTTATTTTCTACAGAGGCTGATAGATGAACTCATAAAAGACATTTTATTTCCTTCAAGCTTGTTACAAACAGACTCTCTTAAGATTATGAGGAATTTTTTCTCTCCAAATCGTCTGTCTTTCTCCGTTACCCTGCCTTCCCTTTTATAGACTAAAGGATGGCTTCACACCAGATACAATTATTATCCTCCTTACATCATTGCTTACATCACAGATACAATTATTGCCTTTCTTACATCAGTGCTTACATCATGTTACAATAAATGCTCTGATTACATTTTGCCCTATTCCAGGAAAAGAGATTCCTCTTGGCCAACATCTTCACATGATGCACATTTATGTTGGTGCTCCATCTTCATCAGGCTACAGTAATGTACAGCAGTTTCTGCTGTCATTGTCATTGCTCCAGTAGATAGTATCTGGTACCAGCTGTCAAACAGCTCATGTTTATCTTGTGGCTGTTTGATTTTTGCTATACTGTACATTATTATCTTATCTGGATCTGGGCTGTCATAGATCCATATATTGCTATCTCTTTGTTTTATGTCTTTTAATTCACAGTACATGTTCCTAAAGCCCATTGCTCTTCTTTCTGGGATTAATTTCTCAAATTCTTCAGCTTTAAATGGTACAATGTTTGATGCTCCATAGATTATTTGGGTGGTCATCCTTATTTTTATAACATGTTCCGCTGGGAATTCTTCCTCATCATTTAGATACTCTGGGATGGCTGAATACATTCTAACATATATTTTTGAGGCCTTCGTGAGCCCAAAATAACTTTTAGCTGCCTTGTAAATTTCTTTTGGTAGTTGGATTAGTTCTTCATATTCTCTGGATGGGTAAATACAATGGATAAGTTCTCTTTCGAACAGTGCCCTAGTTGTTCTTGGATTAGTTCCTGGTAGGATGATGGCCTTGTTCATGTGCTGCTGAGATATGGTTCTGATGAATTGGCTTACTTCAGTTACTTGGCATAACTTTTGAATATATTGTAAAAATAATATTTTCTTTGATACTTTGATAGGAGCTTTCTCAGTAAGAAGTGTCTCCTTGTATGTGGTTTTATTTGAAGTTGTAATTGCTTCTTCATTTACTAACTGAGAAGGCTCACCTATCTCACTCATTTTTTCATCCGCCATATTTTCTGTGGTTACATGCTGGCTTATATGCAGATAGAACAGGCTCTGGAGTCCACATATTTGTAGTTGTAACTGGTTAAATGCTCCTTTTAATTGCTCCACTGTCTCCTTTAGGTAGACTATATCTTGTTCTATTTGCTGAACTCTAGTTTCCATTCTGCAACAAGTCGAATAGTTAATTTCTTGATAGGAAGTCGGCTAAAATATTAAGTTTTCCTTTTATGTTTTCTATTAAGAAATCGTAATGTGCTAACTCCATCTGCCATCTAATCAATCTTTTATTTGCTATGGTTGGGTCTATTATTTTATTGATCCAACTTTTTGCTTGGGTATTATCTGTTTTTACCGTAAATTTTGTATGTATTATGAATAGTTCAAACTTTTTTATAGCTTTTAAGATTGCTAGTAGTTCTTTTTCGTTTATGTGGTAATTTTTTTGGGTTTGTGTGAAATAACCACTAGTATATTTAGCTAATTTTTCTTCACTTTCTCCTATTTCAATAAATTTTAATACTGCTCCCCAATTAGTTTCACATGCATCAGTTTCTATTATCCAAGAACATTTTTTAACCGGTAGTCTTAGCTTTGGTAACTCTGAAGTTTGTTGTTTTAATATTTTAAGTTTCTCTTCATCCTCCGGGGTCCATTCCCATTTCTTAGACTTTTTAAGTTTTTGTTGCAACCAATTTGTTTTTGCTGATAAATTTGGTATGTATCCTCTTGTTTGATTTAGTAATCCTATTATAGCTTGTACTTCTCTTTTTTCTTTTAAGACATTAGGAAAAGTCTTTATTTTTTCTGCTATATGTGGTTGTAATTCTATTCCTTCATGTGATAATTTTGTTCCTAAGAATTCTATCTCAGTTTTGAATAATTCCATCTTCTTTTTTGATAGTATAATGCCTGCATCTTTCACTATTTCTATAAATTTTAGTAGATGTTCTTTATGTTGTTCTTCGTTTTCTGACCCTATTAGAATATCATCTACATATACTAATATGAAATTGTTGTATTTTTCAAAAAATTTATCCATATATTCTTGAAATATTCCTGGGCTATTTTTATAACCGAATGGTAATACATTCCATTCATAAAATCCCAGAGGTGTGCTAAATGCCGTTAAAGGTTTTGAATCTTCTGTTAATTTTACATGATAAAATCCTGATTTGCAGTCAAATTTCGAATATATTTTTCTTGTTCTTACTGTGTTAAGTAGTATTTGCATATCTGGTAGTGGGTATCCAAATCTCTTAGTGTTTTTATTTAATTCCTTGTAATTTACTACCATCCGAGATTTACCTCTTTTTTCTTCTGAATGTTTTTTTACTATGAATGCTGGTGATGAATGTGGACTTTGAGATTTCCTTATATAATTATTTTCCACTAATTCTTTTATGTGTATTTTGAATTCTTCTAGGTCTGTTGGAGTGTGTCTTATTGGTCTAATTTTAGTTATTTTGTTCTTATCTATTAACTCTATATGTGCCGTGGGTTTACTTAAGTTCCACTTTGCCAAGGGGTCTTCTCCGCACAAATCTTCTAATTGTTTTTGTAAAATTTCTTTCGTGGTTGTTATTAGAACTTGTTGTATTCTAGTTTTATTTGGTAAGTATTGGTATTCACCACGCTGGGTTGAAGAAACTCTGATGTGTGGTAGGTCAGTTCTTGAATATGGTTGGGTTATTCTAATTGTTATTGCTTGGTGTCCGCAAGGTGTTGTAAATACAATCGATTTATGTGATATAGTTATGGGGTAGTATTGTTGGAAAAAGTCATTTCCTAAGAGTACGTCATTATTCATATCATCAAACTGGTATACTATAGGTATTTTTAGTATGTAACTTCCTATTTGTACATTAACATTTTGTTGATATTTGTCTAGTATGATGGTTTGTCCAGTTAATCCAGATATGCCTTTTTTATTAAAACCATCTTGTTTCCATTTTGGTAGTATATTCTCGCGGCATAAATTAGTACCTGCTCCAGTGTCTATTAGACTGTGATAGTTTCTTGATTTGTATCCGTCGTAAACAAATTCTGTTAGGATGTATAATGTGTTTTTTGTTGCTCTTAATGGATTCATTTGTCCAATATCCTATTTATTACCATGCTTTCATTGTTTACTGTTATTATGATTTTTTCTTCTTGAATTGAGTAAGGTTGTACTGACGTAAGGAAGTCAGTTCCTAATAACATATCATTGACATGTTGTTCTGGGTCTACATGTAAGTGTAACAACATTTCCTTTCTACCATTTATCCTTAGTGGTAATATGATTTTATGTACAATTGGATGTCTATTATTGTAATAATCTAGGTAATAATATGGGTTATCTAATGTTATCAATTGAGTTGTTTTTATATTTGTTTGTTTAATATATGAATTGGTAGCTCCTGTGTCAACTAAGGCTATTTGTTTATTCCATTTTCCGTTGTCATAATATTCTATTTCTATTTTAAATTGGTTATTGTTTTGGTGTTCTAATGTATTTATTATTGGTATTAATTCTAATGCTTGTTGTTTATTTCTTATTGATAGTGACCTCTTTCCGAACATTATTTGTGGTGCTTTTCCTTTTTCGGTTTCTTTTGCTTTATTAAAGTCGAATTCTATATAATTTGGTTTAGTCATTTCAGGGTTTTCTCTAGCTGGTTTGTATCTTATGATTTCGCTGAATAGCGGCTCTATTTTAAAATTGTCAGTATTTCTATTCTTTACTTCGTGCTTACTAGTGAAAGCATAAATATTTCTTATTTGTATGCTCATAACTTTGCTTTTTTCTATCATTTCTATACCTGATAACTTATGATACATGACTAGACTTTTATCTTTATTTTCTTCTGTCATGCTTATAGAGAAATTAGGTTTTATTGTGAACTTTATTTTTTGGTACATTAGGTTTCCTTGCACTATTCCTATTAAGGCGTCTTGTGTACTTGATATTATCCTATCATCCATTAGATATATTTGGAGGGGCGTGTTTATTCCTTCCTTAAAATAGGCTTTTATTATTATTTGTACAACTCCTAAATGTATGTGTCTTAATGTTTTTCTGGTTTTTTCGTTTATCTTTTCCATTTCTTGCCTTATTATTCTTTCTGTTATTAATGGGATTATGGTTTTGCCTTGTTCTTGTTCAATGTCTATAGGTTGTTCATTATTCCTAGCTATTACTATGGTGCTTTTTTTTCTTTCAAATATTGGTAGTTTAAATATTTCTTTGGGATTTATATCTAATTTGGTCTCTCTTATTTTATCGTACTTTTGTATGTCAAAGCACATTCTTTCTCTTAATTCTTCATTATTTTCTTCTCTTTCTGATGGTTCTCTTATTTCTGTTAGATCAGTTAACATGTACATTTCTCATTCTTCTGTTTCACCTTCACTACTTCCACTATCTTCTTCCATTACCATTATTTCTTCATCTTCACTTATATCCGACCATTCATCATCATATTCTATGGGTTCATAATTTATGTTATTCATTTCTTCAATTTCTTCTACGTATTTTACATTTTCTTTTTTCATTCTTTTAGGACGATTTGGTGATATGTGTCCTACCTCTCCACATATGTAACAATTACATTTTTTTGGATTTTTCGTATACTGCCTATTTTTATTTTTATTTATTTTTCTAAAGTATTTTTTAAAAGGTTTTCTATATCTCTTAAAAGTTTTCCTATATTTTGGTTGATATTTTTGGAATTGGTGATTATTCTTCTTTGTGTATTCATAGTTATTATATCTATAGTTATTATTGCATCCCCAATGATTTGGTCTTGCATCTTCACAGCAGATTCTTTGTTTATAAGTTCTATAATATTTCATTGTTGCTCTAGCATCTTGGCATACTTTGTCTCTATAATCTTTTACAAATTGCGTTCTATACCCTAAAGTGTCTACTTCAGGTTTTACTTTCTCATTTATGTATGCACTATATATATTTATGCTCCATGGATCAGGTAATTTTAGAAAGAATGAGTCTAAAATTGGACTCCGTTCTTCTTTTGTGTAATAACTATCTTGGTAATATTCTCGGAATTCACAAGCATAGTTGTCAAATTGGCACATGTCGCATATTTCTAAGTTACTTAGTCTCCATCTTGCTTGGTTCTTTTTATATATAGTGTGTTTTTCTCCCTTATCGTATACACTGAATTCGGTTCTTATTGCTTTTTCGTAATTTGTAATTATTTCTTTTAAACCTAACTTCCGTTGTGCTGAACTTTCTTCAGTTCCTTTATCATCAACTGGTCTTGATTTTCTTATAGTATTTCTTTCTTCTTCTTCTAGTCCATTCCACCATTTTGCTACTACTCCCATAAAGGTAGCTTCTATGAATTTTTCAAATGCATTTCCATTAAGGTTTTGCCTAAATCCTACTATTAGTGACGCTTTTACCCATTCTTCAATTGTTCTATCTACATCTTTTACGCAATCTAGGTCTAACCATTCTCCATTTCCTGCTATTCCTTTTTCGAAGTGTTCTGTTGGTTCATATTTTGGAGTTTCTTTTTCTTTATCTTTTCGTAGTTGCATTCTTCTTTTTGTATTTGGCCATTTCCATGGTAATTGGTATGGTTTTCTGTTAGGTGGTGGTCTTAAGATTTCATACATGTTACTTGGAATTTCTGAAGGTTTTTCAATAATTTTATCTTGGTCCATTTTTATTTCTTCGTATGCTATATCTAGATTTTTCAAGGCTTCTTGCACTTCCTCTAAATTAGGATTTGCCATTAAATCTTCTATTTCTAAAATATTTATATTAAGCTTTGTTATGGCTTCTAGTTCTTTCATACCTTCTTCTGTTATGCCCAGTTCTTCTTCTGGGTAGTCTGCCATATATTTTCCTAATTCTTTTATATTTTTATTTATGATTCTTAAATCTTTTCTTATATCACTGAACATTTCAGGACCGTTGTAATCTTCTTCCAAGTCTTGTATGTTTAAATAAATTTTTGGCTCCATGTCCTACTATTTTGTCTGCTAGTAGGTGTTGGTAATACCAACTTGCTTCTTTGTTTCTGTAATCTAATACTTTGTATGCTATCTGTTTTTGTATCTCTTTAGGTAGTTGATTAGTTACTTTTATTGTTAGTAATAGGTATTCTGATATTTCTTTACTGGCAATATGCTTACTTTCTACTAATCTTTTATCAACGTATCTAATCTTGAATTTTGAAAGATTTTTTAGTTTAAGTTTCTTTATTTTCTGTGAATTATCCAGCTTTTATAAGAATAGGGTGTATTATGCAATTTTTCTATTTTTATGTAGTACAAATATCTTTAAAGACAGGGTTGTTTTTGTAAGATTATCTTCAATTAGCCTTTTATGCAAATAGTTTGGCTTGTGGCCTAAAAACGCAAATAGTTTGTCCAAATGGCCTAAATATGAGAATCACTCCCCATTTTCCTCCCCTCCCCTCCTAAAAAATGAACCAAACATGAAAAGTTTTAAAAAAACCCTCCCCTCCCCTCCATTCCCCTCCAACCAAACACTCCCTTAAACAACAAACCTTCATCTGTTCTAACACAAGGTTTATTCCAAGAATATAACATTATCTTTATTCTGGGTGTTCCTTTACCCACTCCTCAGCCCAAGAAGTCTTTCCACATGCTGGTAACCCAACCAACATCAAAACTTCACATTCTTCAGGACTGGAAAAATGAGGGCCCACTTATCTGGTTCCCGTCTTCAATACCACAATTCCAAGGCCTATATCCATCTTGGGGAATTAGTCCATCTTTAGAGCATCCACAGTCGTTTTCTATATATGCCATTTTTCCATATTATAGCAAACGATCCTCTGCAATCGTTTCTCATTTTGCCATTTTATGGCAAACGTTCTATTCTCATTTCTCAAATATGAGAAACAAAATGTAGTTTCTCAAATTATAAAGGACGGGATATCATATCCCGTCCCTCCGATTTAATAATTATTTAATCGATTCAGACGGAAGAACATATACCGTCTTAATAATTTTAATTATTTTTTTTTAAAAAAAATGGTCGGACGGGGATACATACCCCGGACGGGATATGATACCCCGTTTCTCCCCTTAAAAAATAATTTTTTTTTTAGTTTTCCCTCAGACGGGGAATGATACCCCGGCCGGGGTATCATACCCCGTCCATGATAGGTGGAGGATAATTGAGTTAGGTGGGCACAGTGGAGGATAATTGAGTGATTGGGTAGGTTTAGGAGTAGTAATTAGGTTTAGGTAGTTAATTAATTAGGTTTAGTTATTGTTATATTATTTAATTTAGTTAATTAATATAGTTTAATAGTTAATAAGTAATTAAATTTTTTTAATTTATTTGAAACGATGAGACGGTATATCATATACCGTCGCTCGCTTATTTCTAAAAAATGAGAAACAATATAGCAAACGACGACTGCAGCGATCGATTGTATTTGCTATTACTGTAGCTGCCATTTTATAGCATATGAGAAAAATGACTGTGGATGCTCTTAGTACTTAACTGGAGCTCTACCAAAAACATTTTGCAAAAGAACATGTGGAAATAACGCTGACTTAACTCCCATGGCATATCTTTCACTGGAGTGTCAACCACAGTACCACACCAAGACCTCTCAAACTTGCATCAAATTGGTGAGCAAAACCCAACCACTTTCCGTTCCTAGAGAATCCAATGGTAGCTAAAGGCTTATTATCAAGGTCGAGACAACAATCATATCCACAACACCAAACTTCACGCAATAGTCTGAAAATTCACCTGCATTTAAGAATTTTCTGTTAACTTAATTATTTGTGTCCATTAACATATTTCTAATCCCCAAATATCATGTAGACAAAAAATAAGATCAACCAAGAAACATGTTCTTTATCAAGCACAAATATAAAATCAATTTCTATCTATAATCTCATGTCATTCAAGATGATTAAAGCATACCTAAAGGATCCATGATACTTTGATGAAAATGATGTTCTAGATGGATTAGTGATCTTCCAATTGTAGTTTTTCCTTAATTTTGCCTCAGTTCTTCTTCTAATGAGATGAAGAGAATTGTATGTTTCTCTCTACAATTGAGGACCATAACCCATTGTATTTATAATAAGTACATGCCCTTTCATGAAGAGTCATGACTCTTGAGTTCATAACCTATGGCTTTTGAGTTCATAATCTTTTCTAAAGAGTCATGATTTTTAAACTTTTGTTATATCTATTTTGGCTCATCATAAAAAATAGAAATAAGACTTTTGGTATCTACCTATTACAAAATACATACCAAATGAGATGTCATTAATCTCAATAACTTAATCCATATAAGATCACTTTAAATTGGATAATCCTTTAGATAACTTACAAAGTTACAATACATGATTAATGATATATGTAGGCCCACACATTAGATAGATATCTAACACTTTTCAGTTCCACACTATGTGAGCTTTCTCCGAGAATCACAACTGGATCAACTGCTCTTGAAATACCGACACGACACAAGTGTTGCTGATTAGTAAGTGTATCCACCATCTCCACGATCTATTCCGCAGTAATTTTGCAACCAAAACAATATTTTTCTCCAGTAATTCTAATATTTCGCTCGAGCACCAGACCGACAGTATGCAAACCCATGCTCATGAAGCACATGGTTGTGAAGGCCACTGCCATCAATGTAACGACCCAAAAAATAGCATATGGCTATTTTGCATCGAAATGTGCGCGCGATTGAGAATTTCGCGCGATTATGTATTTTCCGATAATAATTATTTTAATTAAGAAATATAAGATATATTGTCTACTTGATTAAATTATTTTTATACGGATTATTACAAAGTAGTTTTAAGGCATTTTGTATTGTTTGGAATTATTAAAGTAGAGAGTGGGGCTTATTTGGAAATGTATTAAGGCTAGGGGGCTTATACGAAACATTTCCTTAGATATTTATCTATCTATTATTCTTTATTCACTTTTTACAAAAAAACCCTTTCTCTCTCTCCTTCCTTTCTCCATCTTCTTCCCTTCTTCCCGTTCGATTCTTTCCCAAACCCAGAAACCACCACCTAACCTCCCTCCCTTGTCCTCCCGTTCGTCCACGCCGGCGATCGGAAGAAACCCCGACCCCCACTCCCGTTCCCTTCTCCTTCCTTCTTCTTTCGTTCGATCCCGACCCAAAGAAGACTCCCAGTCCTCTCCCTTCCTCCTCCTTCTGTTCGTTCCAGCCGAGATCGAAGAAACCCCGACCCTGCCTCCCTTCTTCTCCTTCTTCTCCTTCCCCTCCGATCTCCATCCCGAACCCCAAAATCGAACCCATCAACCGACGCGTTCCCAACCTCAAATTCCCTCCGTTTCTTCATCGATTCCAAATTAAAGTGAGGGGTAGACTAATGGAGGGATTCTCTACATCGTAGTAGCGTCGGATTTTCGAATGGATTCGGGAAGGTAAAACCCTAACTATTTTATTGTATAAAATTTAGTTGGGTTAATTTTTATTGAGTAGGAATGTTAGGGTAGATAGATTTAGATATATTAGAAATTGTAGATGTGAGAAATTAGTGGATTTTTAGAGAGATTTTAAGTTGTTAGTAAAATAGGGTTTTGGGTTTGTAAAAGAGAATTATATGGATATGAATTAATTCTCGTATAGTAACAGAAATTGTAGTTGGGCTATTATAATATTTTGCGGGCGATTTAGTAATCATTTGGGGATGAAAATACCATAGGCATTAGATTATCGCGTGCATCGCACGTGTATATCCCAAGCGTTCAACAAACGCTTGTGTGATATTTGGGATAGTGTTATTAGTTTTATGATTGGTTTGAATTATTTGAGTTTAATTGCTTTGAAATTAATGATAGGATATATTGCGACCATTGGATGCGAGGTGGCACAGCGCTTTGGATCTTCGCGAAATATGTGAGTGTTAATTTATTAACGTATTTTTGTGTGTTAAAGAATATGGTGAGTTTAATTTATTTATATATATTCTTGTGTTTTGAGAAATATAGTGAGTACTAATTTATTTATATATTTTGGTGTTTTAAGAAATATAGTGATGTTCTAAGGGATGTTTGAATAACATATAGGTGTATATGGGGATGAGTTATATTCATGTGAGGACATCAAAATATGGTGTGTATGGTTCTATATACGTATTTGATATTTTAAAGAAGTTTGGATAAACTGAAGAGGTGATGTGATTTATGGATGAGGCGTATGGGGAAATTAACTATCCTTGAGTATATAAAACCTATATAATGGATTAGTTATGTATGTGGGGATTCTCTACTTCTAATTTAGTTGTTTGCTCTCCTTATTTGTTTATGTATATGTAGAAAGAACCATCTTTAGGGTTACTACTTGTGTAGGTGAAGAAAGGAACCCATCTTTTGGGTATGAGTTGTTGTAGGTTGAGAAAGAACCCATTTTGAGGGTTGAGTAAATTGTGGATGCTAAAAGAACCCATCTTTGGGTATGAGTTGTTGTAGGTTGAGAAAGAACCCATTTTGAGGGTTGAGTAAATTGTTGATGCTAAAAGAACCCATCTTTGGGTATGAGTTGTTGTAGGTTGAGAAAGAACCCATTTTGAGGGTTGAGTAAATTGTGGAGGCTAAAAGAACCCAACTCGAGGTTATGTTAGTTGTAGTATGATAAAGAAACAATCCTTGATGTTGTCAGTTGTAGGATGTTAAAAGATCACACCTTTATGTTGATTACTTGTTGTAGGTTGAGAAAGAACCCATCCCTAGGGCTATATTATTTGTGTATGCTAAAAAGAGCCCATCCTAGTTGTTAGTAGTAGTGAGTAAAAAGAACCCATCCTATGGATTCGGATTGTTGAAGAAAAAGAACCCACACTTGTGATATAGTAAGAATCCATGCTTGAATTGTTATAGAAAGAAACCCATGGTTCAGTTGTAGTAGAACACCATGCTTGAGTTGTGTGAAGAACCCATTCATGCCTATGTGACATCCCAGTAAAATCTATCATGTTGAGTCGATTTTAGAAAGAAACTCATGTTGAGTTGATTATAGTAGGTATGCCATGATGAGTTGATTTTAGAAGAAACCCATGCTAAGTTGATTATAGTAGATCCTTCTGTTACTTCTAATTATAGAAGATCAAGTTTGCTAGTAAGCACAGTTGGTTGCTTCTAGGTTTGATTACCTGTATGGTTGTTTGCATATAGTTGTCTCGTACGTGGCCCGACCGGCCCGTGCGTAGCTGTTGGTCTCATACGCGGCTTATTTGGCTGGTATGTACGTTGTCCTCACGTACGTAGCTGGATTGGCTCGTAGGTGTCCTGGTTAACCGTGTATAGCTTACTAGCCAGTACGCAGTTGTTGTTCTCGTCTAGGGTGATATTGTTACCCTAGGGGCTATCGACCATCAAGACATATGGTTTCTTACCCTAAGGAGCTGTGGAGGAGTCACTCCTCGGGTACCATCGGATCTTAACCTGTGTAGGTTGATCGAGGACCGGAGTATAGACGGAATCCAAGTTCAGGGTAGTGGCATGCATATATATCTGCATTGCCGAGGTCTTGGATCGATAAGCCACAAACCGGATCCTGAGGGGTTCTGGTTTGTTTAGGTTGAGCAGCCTAGTAGAGTTATCTTGCAAAGTCCAATTTAAGACCTAGCATGTTGTGGTTATAATATTGTCCTCCCTAGGAGTGTTCAGGGTTAGGGACATTATTAGGGTAGTGACTTGTAAAGATCATTACTTAAACCCTTGCCGGAAGAGAGGAGTCGGTTGTAGGGGGCACCTTACGACTAACTCGTCCCTTGAGACAGATCATAGGTGGTGCTATTGGGTTGCACCTTCCTGTCAAAGGGATACGTACGATGCCTTCTCACGAGTTGGGGACATGGGTTGTGTATCTTGATTGTTAATTCCTGAAGTGCCATGATAAGGCGGGCGGAGCTAGGGGGATGGACCCCCGGAACTCCGTCGCGTCCTATGCCAAGAGGGCGAACAGGACATGGACTACGGTCCGACCAGGGGGCGGCAGGGGGCTCCCCTGTTAGCAGTAACCCCGACGGTTTGTCAGGTTTTTGAGTGAGGTCCGGTAAGTCGGGTAGCAGTGGCAACCTAGACACCACTGGCGAGCTGCATTAGTGGGACTTGACCATGTCTGCAACCTCATCAGTCACGTTGTATCTGTCAGGAACAGGTTGTGTACAATTAGAATTCATAACGCGGGTTCAAATCCCTATATATGGAAAAAACAGCTTGAGATGGGGCGCATGTAGTATGGGATGCATGTTGCTTTCGGAGACTTGCTGGCATTAGACTAGAGCATCATCGTATAAGTAATCTTGCATTAGAACTGAGTCATAATATACACAGGCACATCAATTATATGTACACATGTCTTTCCATTCAAGTTGAATTGCGAGTGTGATAGTGGAAGTAAATCAATAACCAAGCTATGGGCTTGGGATGTGATGTGACATCACCCGAGTTCGACTTGGGGGTGCGGTGATATGTTATCACCCAAACTATGGTTGGGTTATGGAGTATATTGTGATGAAATGCATGTAAATGGTAATGTGCAATAAGATGTTAGGTTGGACATGAATGAATGTGGTAGTATGAGAATGAATGCATATGCCTACGATGTGATACGTGATATAATGCTATAAGATCAATATTGTATTATGAGAAGGGTTATTCAAATGATTACTAAAAATAAGTATGTTATGAGTGGGTATGGATATACATACAGGTGATGACTTAGAGAGTATTGGATGTGAAATTCCATTTATGATGTTACATGTTCAGATGCCAAGTAAGGTTCGTTTATCTTGGTAATTGTGAGTTCGTTATGTTTTCTTGCAAGTTAATTTATTTACTTATTTAATAAATTATACTCACACCAGAAATGGCTAACCCCTTAGTGTTTGGGGATTAGGGAGTCCCTGGACTACCCTAGGTCCCTACTGTTACAGGTCCTCAGCAGTGCAGAGGTGAGGTATAGGTACAGGTTCCGTGGAGTGGAGCTCCAGTTATAATTCGTTGTTATGATTTAATTGTAAATAGTAAAGATTTATGCTTTAAATTGTATTTTTGATGTATAAGTATGAGGATGATGATGAAGAGTATAGTGTGAGGCAGCAGGATATGGTTATGACCCGTACCCATTTCGTTATGGAGTGCCGGGCGTCGTGGTAGGTTTTTACAGGTTATTTTCTAAAAACTTACTACGTTTTCAAAAGGATTTATGCTTTTTAATTGATAATTGTTAAACCGTTATGAGTTTGGCCCCCAGAGCATATATATATATTGCCTGTGTGATGATGCTCATTTTGGCCTGGGGAGCCCGTATTATTATTGCCTGTGATGTAAGCTACGGAATTTAGAGCAAAATTCCGTAAGCTTTTCTGTGTTTTGGGCAAAAATTACAAGGTAGACTCTGCCCAAATTTTCTTTGAAACATAACTATTTTGGTTTATGTTTAAAGTGGTATAGAAATTGGAAGAATTGATTTTGGAGTCAAAAAGAAAGAAAGGGGCAGGCGCTACAGTTTGGTATTACAAACTGATAGTTGGAATTACTGCGTAGTAACTCTGTGTTGAAGGAAAATGTTTTAAATTTTCCAGCTTTTTGTGTATCGTGACTAATTGAAGGAAAGATCTTGGCACGTGTCACGGTTTTCCAGTTACGTGGAAATCGGGGCGCTACAGAGTGGTATCAAAGCTGACTTCAATTTACAGTCCAACACAGTAGGAAAATTAAACTTGAATGCCCTTTAGGAGTCGGGATTTAGCTAGTTGTAGATAGTTATAATTCATATTGTTGGTTCCTTCAACTTATGTTTTATAATTTTTCTATATCCGGACTAATCCTAGTGTATGTGTTACCATCCTTTAACCACATGAATGGTGTTCGAGGGTATCCTTACCGAGAATGTGCTGGTGAAAGAAAGTGAACCGATATCGTTGGATGATCCGATAATCTTGAGCGCAGAGCCGAAGGAGATTTCACCACCGCATGGACTAAGTGTGGATCAACACACAGCGGTGGCAGCCAGCATACATCGGGAAATGAGGAAGCTTAGGAAGTACGTGATTAGAAAAGGTCGTCAAGACTAAGTAACTGGGTGATGCATTCGGAGTTATATTAGCAGGCCCAGCAAAGGAGTAGGAACACCTTGATTCTAGGTTGGCACGACTACAACATGAATGGGAGCAAATCCCAGAGACCACCAAGGTTGTAGTATGCAATCCTGGTGAGAGAGTCGGGCACAAGAAATCAGCCTGTCCACGACTACAAGGGACAAGATCTGCACCAGCATCAAGGTTTAAGGACCAAGGTCAGAAGCAGAAGACTCAGAAAACGGAGGGCAACCTTGGAGGCACCAGGACAGGAAGTTATTTTTTTTTATGTGGTGAGCATGGTCATCTCAAGAACCAGTGTTCGAGGAAGGACACTCAGATAGATACCCATACATGTTACAAATGTGGAAGGATTGGTCGTATCCGACCAGATATTCCCCAGCTTCACCGAAGGAATGGCAGATCAACCTCGAAGATGAACAATAAAGGAAAGGAGCCTGTTCACCGAGGGTAGAGTTCGCACTTACTACCAGCAAGCTGTAGAAGGCAGGAGTGCTAGTACCGGTATGTGCCTATAGAACTGCAACTAAGTTAAAAGTTGTATTTTTGAAATTTATTTTGGATTAAGAAGTAAGGTATGATGAAATACTTTCGTAACCAGTTGGATATATATATATATATATATATATGGAATCCATACAACCATTTTGTTCAATTGTGGTTCATCACATTCTTTTATCCGAATTATTTTTCAAAGAGTTGAGATGTGTGCGGGAGGCAACTCTAGATTTGGGTTGTTGAATACACCACCTGGAGCATCAGCTTCGAGCAAATTACAGGAGAGAATCCTGGAAGTTTGAAGTAATGATCGTAGGCCATGCCCTATTCTAAGGAGGGAGTGGCTACTGGACTGCAAGGGATCGAAATAAGTGAATGATTGACCTCAGCCAAAGACCGTGAAAGAAGCAAGAAGATAGATGATGAGATCAAGTAAGCCAGTATAAGAGTGATTACTCAAGTTTAGAGCTCAATTTTGACACAATGGGAGCTGCAACCGAGTCCAAGTGAGCAAGTCAGAAGGCTTAGGCAGGAAATGCAGGGATTTAAGCACTGAAGCAACAGATTTTCCAAGATCAGCTTATGATTAAACAGCCACTAAGAGCACGCCATGGAGGAAATCTTGCTCAGACAGAGGGCAATCGTGTTAACAATTTAGTAAGGTCACCAAGAGGAGCTGCTCAGGGGCTGAAGCGGCAATGTGTGACTTCGTCCCTTCTAAGGAGGGAGTGGTCACCAACTAACAGAAGTCATAATCAAGGAGCGAATCAACAGCGCTTGTAGACAAGAATAGAGCAAGGCAATGCAGCCACTGTCTACTCCAGAGCAAGAGCAGAAGAAGGTCAGCATCAAATTCATAGTTGGTCTGTCCAGAAGGCTGAAGGACAACAGTTCAACTTGGTAGAAAACCAGTTTTCGAGAATATCACTCGAGAAACTGGAGATGGTTCAGGGAAATGTCTCGTGAATCATTGATGTTTGTGGTTGTCTTCCTCTCCACTAGCAGCGTTCTGAGGACAGAACGATTCTAAGGAGGGAGTGATGTAACGACCCAAAAAATAGCATATGGCTATTTTGCATCGAAATGTGTGCGCGATTGAGAATTTTGCGTGATTATGTATTTTCTGATAATAATTATTTTAATTAAGAAATATAAGATATATTGTCTACTTGATTAAATTATTTTTATACGGATTATTACAAAGTAGTTTTAAGGCATTTTATATTGTTTGGAATTATTAAAGTAGAGAGTGGGGCTTATTTGGAAATGTATTAAGGCTAGGGGGCTTATACGAAACATTCCCTTAGATATTTATCTATCTATTATTGCTTATTCACTTTTTACAAAAAACCCCTTTCTCTCTCTCATTCCTTTCTCCTTCTTCTTCCCTTCTTCCCGTTCGATTCTTTCCCAAACCCAGAAACCACCACCCAACCTCCCTCCCTTGTCCTCCCGTTCATCCACACCGGCGATCGGAAGAAACACCGACCCCCACTCCCGTTCCCTTCTCCTTCCTTCTTCTTTCGTTCGATCCCGACCCAAAGAAGACTCCCAGTCCTCTCCCTTCCTCCTCCTTCCGTTCGTTCCAGCCGAGATCGAAGAAACCCCGACCCCGCCTCCCTTCTTCTCCTTCTTCTCCATCCCCTCTGATCTCCATCCCGAACCCGAAAATCGAACCCATCAACCGACGCGTTCCCAACCTCAAATTCCCTCCGTTTCTTCATCGATTCCAAATTAAAGTGAGGAGTAGACTAATGGAGGGATTCTCTACATCGTAGTAGCGTCGGATTTTCGAATGGATTCGGGAAGGTAAAACCCTAACTATTTTATTGTATAAAATTTAGTTGGGTTAATTTTTATTGAGTAGGAATGTTAGGGTACATAGATTTAGATATATTAGAAATTGTAGATGTGATAAATTAGTAGATTTTTAGAGAGATTTCAAGTTGTTAGTAAAATAAGATTTTGGGTTTGTAAAAGAGAATTATATGGATATGAATTAATTCTCGTACAGTAACAGAAATTGTAGTTGGGCTATTACAATATTTTGGGGGCGATTTAGTAATCATTTGGGGATGAAAATACCATAGGCATTAGATTATCGCGTGCATCGCACGTGTATATCCCAAGCGTTCAACAAACGCTTGTGTGATATTTGGGATAGTGTTATTAGTTTTATGATTGGTTTGAATTATTTGAGTTTAATTGCTTTGAAATTAATGATAGGATATATTGCGACCATTGGATGCGAGGTGGCACGGCGCTTTGGATCTTCGCGAAATATGTGAGTGTTAATTTATTAACGTATTTTCGTGTGTTAAAGAATACGGTGAGTTTAATTTATTTATATATATTCTTGTGTTTTAAGAAATATAGTGAGTACTAATTTATTTACATATTTTGGTGTTTTAAGAAATATAGTGATGTTCTAAGGGATGTTTGAATAACATATAGGTGTATATGGGGATGAGTTATATTCATATGAGGATATCAAAATATGGTGTGTATGGTTCTATATACGTATTTGATATTTTAAAGAAGTTTGGATAAACTGAAGAGGTGATGTGATTTATGGATGAGGCGTATGGGGAAATTAACTATCCTTGAGTATATAAAACCTATATAATGGATTAGTTATGTATGTGGGGATACTCTACTTCTAAGTTAGTTGTTTGCTCTCCTTATTTGTTTATGTATATGTAGAAAGAACCATCTTTAGGGTTACTACTTGTGTAGGTGAAGAAAGGAACCCATCTTTTGGGTATGAGTTGTTGTAGGTTGAGAAAGAACCCATTTTAAGGGTTGAGTAAATTGTGGATGCTAAAAGAACCCATCTTTGGGTATGAGGTGTTGTAGGTTGAGAAAGAACCCATTTTGAGGGTTGAGTAAATTGTGGATGCTAAAAGAACCCATCTTTGGGTATGAGTTGTTGTAGGTTGAGAAAGAACCCATTTTGAGGGTTGAGTAAATTGTGGAGGCTAAAAGAACCCAACTCGAGGTTATGTTAGTTGTAGTATGATAAAGAAACAATCCTTGATGTTGTCAGTTGTAGGATGTTAAAAGATCACACCTTTATGTTGATTACTTGTTGTAGGTTGAGAAAGAACCCATTCCTAGGACTATATTATTTGTGTATGCTAAAAAGAGCCCATCCTAGTTGTTAGTAGTAGTGAGTAAAAAGAACACATCCTATGGATTCGGATTGTTGAAGAAAAAGAACCCACACTTGTGATATAGTAAGAATCCATGCTTGAATTGTTATAGAAAGAAACCCATGGTTCAGTTGTAGTAGAACACCATGCTTGAGTTGTGTGAAGAACCCATTCATGCCTATGTGACATCCCAGTAAAATCTATCATGTTGAGTCGATTTTAGAAAGAAACTCATGTTGAGTTGATTATAGTAGGTATGCCATGATGAGCTGATTTTAGAAGAAACCCATGCTAAGTTGATTATAGTAGATCCTTCTGTTACTTCTAATTATAGAAGATCAAGTTTGCTAGTAAGCACAGTTGGTTGCTTCTAGGTTTGATTACCTGTATGGTTGTTTGCATATAGTTGTCTCGTACGTGGCCCGACCGGCCCGTGCGTAGCTGTTGGTCTCATTTGCGGCTTATTTGGCTGATATGTACGTTGTCCTCACATACGTAGCTGGATTGGCTCGTAGGTGTCCTGGTTAACCGTGTATAGCTTACTAGCCAGTACGCAGTTGTTGTGCTCGTCTAGGGTGATATTGTTACCCTAGGGGCTATCGACCATCAAGACATATGGTTTCTTACCCTAAGGAGCTGTGGAGGAGTCACTCCTCAGGTACCATCGGATCTTAACCTGTGTAGGTTGATCGAGGACCGGAGTATAGACGGAATCCAAGTTCACGTTAGTGGCATGCATATATATCGGCATTGCCGAGGTCTTGGATCGATAAGCCACGAACCGGATCCTGAGGGGTTCTGGTAAGTCTAGGTTGAGCAGCCTAGTAGAGTTGTCTTGCAAAGTCTAATTTAAGGCCTAGCATGTTGTGGTTATAATATTGTCATCCCTAGGAGTGTTCAGGGTTAGGGACATTATTAGGGTAGTGACTTGTAAAGATCATTACTTAAACCCTTGCCGGAAGAGAGGAGTCGGTTGTAGGGGGCACCTTACGACTAACTCGTCCCTTGAGGCAGATCATAGGTGGTGCTATTGGGTTGCACCTTCCTGTCAAAGGGATACGTACGATGCCTTCTCACGAGTTGGGGACATGGGTTGCCTATCTTGATTGTTAATTCCTGAAGTGCCATGATAAGGCGGGCGGAGCTAGGGGGATGGACCCCCGGAACTCCGTCGGGTCCTATGCCAAGAGGGCGAACAGGCCATGGACTACGGTCCGACCAGGGGGCGGCAGGGGGCTCCCCTGTTAGCAGTAACCCCGACGGTTCGTCAGGTTTTTGAGTGAGGTCCGGTAAGCCGGGTAGCAGTGGCAACCTAGACACCACTGGCGAGCTGCATTAGTGGGACTTGACCACGTCTGCAACCTCATCAGTCACGTTGTATCTGTCAGGAACAGGTTGTGTACAATTAGAATTCATAACGCGGGTTCAAATCCCTATATATGGAGAAAACGGCTTGAGATGGGGCGCATGTAGTATGGGATGCATGTTGCTTTCGGAGACTTGCTGGCATTAGACTAAGAGCATCATCGTATAAGTAATCTTGCATTAGGGCTGAGTCATAACATACACTGGCACATCAATTATATGTACACATGTCTTTCCATTCAAGTTGAATTGCGAGTGTGATAGTGGAAGTAAATCAATAACCAAGCTATGGGCTTGGGATGTGATGTGACATCACCCGAGTTCGACTTGGGGGTGCGGTGATATGTTATCATCCAAACTATGGTTGGGTTATGGAGTATATTGTGATGAAATGCATGTAATTGGTAATGTGCAATAAGATGTTAGGTTGGACATGAATGAATGTGGTAGTATGAGAACGAATGCATATGCCTACGATGCGATACGTGATATAATGCTATAAGATCAATATTGTATTATGATAAGGGTTATTCAATTGATTACTAAAGATAAGTATGTTATGAGTGGGTATGGATATACATACAGGTGATGACTTAGAGAGTATTGGATGTGAAATTCCATTTATGATGTTACATGTTCAGATGCCAAGTAAGGTTCGTTTATCTTGGTAATTGTGAGTTCGTTATGTTTTCTTGTAAGTTAATTTATTTACTTATTTAATAAATTATACTCACACCAGAAATGGCTAACCCCTTAGTGTTTGGGGGTTAGGGAGTCCCTGGACTACCCTAGGTCCCTACTGTTACAGGTCCTCAGCAGTGCAGAGGTGAGGTATAGGTACAGGTTCCGTGGAGTGGAGCTCCAGTTATAATTCGTTGTTATGATTTAATTGTAAATAGTAAAGATTTATGCTTTAAATTGTATTTTTGATGTATAAGTATGAGGATGATGATGAAGAGTATAGTGTGAGGCAGCAGGATATGGTTTTGACCCGTAACCATTTCGTTATGGAGTGCCGGGCGTCGTGGTAGGTTTTTACAGGTTATTTTCTAAAAACTTACTACGTTTTCAAAAGGATTTATGCTTTTTAATTGATAATTGTTAAACCGTTATGAGTTTGGCCCCCAGAGCATATGTATATTGCCTGTGTGATGATGCTCATTTTGGCCTGGGGAGCCCGTATTATTATTGCCTGTGATGTAAGCTACGGAATTTAGAGCAAAATTCCGTAAGCTTTTCTGTGTTTTGGGCAAAAATTACAAGGGAGACTCTGCCCAAATTTTCTTTGAATCATAACTATTTTGGTTTATGTTTAAAGTGGTATAGAAATTGGAAGAATTGATTTTGGAGTCAAAAAGAAAGAAAGGGGCAGGCGCTACAGTTTGGTATTACAAACTGATAGTTGGAATTACTGCGTAGTAACTCTGTGTTGAAGGAAAAGGTTTTAAATTTTCCAGCTTTTTGTGTATCGTGACTAATTGAAGGAAAGATCTTGGCACGTGTCACGGTTTTCCAGTTACGTGGAAATCGGGGCGCTACAATCAATGTCAAAGTTTGTAAATAGTTTAGGCGAGATATAAATATTTATATTACAAGTAAATGAAATAAGTAACCAAAATAAACATAAACCTAACAAAGTAACATGTATATCGCCTCTCACATTATTGAACACTAGTAATTTACACGTGCGATGCACGTTTTAATAATTTCAAAAAATAAAAATAAAAACTCTGACGTATGGTGGATTTGAATCGGAAACGTCCTTTATATTAGCTATATACGTGTGTTGCACATGTTGGTGTATTGACAAAAGACATTAAGGCATTCTCCCATTATAATATTAGAGATTAGAGATAAAAACTCTGACGTATGGAGGATTTGAACCGGAAACCTCCTTTATATTAGTTATATACGTGTGTTGCACATGTTGGTCGATTGACAAATGACACTAAGACCTTCTCCCATTATAATGTTAGAGATGCATTTTTCTCAACTTTTAAGTGTCAAGTGGCAACAAGTTTTAGCATCCAACTTTCTAATTTCCCGCCCAAATCACCTAATAAAAACTAAAAGCAAATATAGAAACAACCTTCAAGAATTTAACATAATGTCAAGAACAAGGTTTAGCATCCAACACTTTACTTTCTCTCCAAACAACAGTGACAAAAGAAAAAAAGAGACAACTAGAGAGATAACCGGAGAGGATACCAAGGCAACAACAACCACCGGTGTTCAATGACTAAGCGAGTAAGAGATGAGGAGGGTGACCGACGAACGGAGCTTTAGATGTGGCTCTGGAGTCGGCGGTGGTGAACCCTCGAGAGGTAGAGGATGCCCGACGACGAGATGCTCGACTAAACCATAGAGGTCTATCGAAGAGAGGAACTAGAGACCAGCGGAATAGAAACCAAGTGGAGAAGGAACGTCAACGCTCGCTGGAGCCTGAAAGAGGTGATTTCCACTCACCAACGATGAATAGGAGGTCATATGTGCAGGCCCGGCCCAACTTGGAGGCAACCGATGCAACTGCATCAGGCCCCAAATCACCAAAAAAGGGGGCCCCTGTTTTAAGAAAAGAAAAAAATTGCTTCAGGCCCCTAAATTTTTTTTTCTACAACAATTTTGCTTCAGGCCCCTGGAAAAAAAAATTGCTTCAGGCCCCTAAAAATTTGCTTCAGGCCACTTGAAAATATGGTAATCTACAACAATACATGTATACTTTTTTATTTTTTTTCTAATACATGAATCTTTTTTTTTTGAGTATATGTGGGGCACCTTTTTGAGAGTTTGCTTCAGGCCCCTAAAATCCTAGGGCTGCCCCTGCATATGTGGATGCAACTAGGAGGAGAAAAGAGGGCCAAGGTCAGGAGTGTCAACGAAGGGGGTGGAGTTCACCAGAAGTGAAGGTGGGGAAGAAGAAGGAAGATGAGGAAGGGGAATGGATACTATACAAACCAAAGAGATTGAGGAAGGCGGAGAAGAAGGTAGAGAAGATGAACTTCTGGTCATCGTCGACAGCGGCAATGGCGTCTAAGCTTTCCCAATGGCACAAGTGTGCAGACAGAGGTCATACAATCCATGATTGCGTGAACGACTGGTTTTGTTATGCTTGTAAGAAGCATGGTCATATATCGAAGGCGTGCCCGAGGAATAACGCGACGGGAAGCTCGCAAACCAAGTCCCAACAACTGGAGGAGCCATTAAAAGGGGAAGACAACAAGAAGAACTTGAATAAATCGAAGGAGAGCAACAATGACAGTAGAAAAGTAATCAAGGTCGTGATTACACCAAGTTCGATCATGGCGGAATTCGAGGGCCGACTAAAGCTATGCATCATGATCAATATCCATTCATGAAATCCGACAATTGCCTCGATCACAATGTTGGGGGGTATCGACAAACACCGGTGGCGCAACAGAAGTAATTAAAGCAATGAGGAAGGCGAGATAAATGAGACGAATCAATCGAACAACCAAACAAATAGATCCACCAATCCAACACAAACACAAGTGGAATTCATCCGGTTAGCTTTTGCTTAATCCGGAGGAAAATATAGGAAGATATAATATTCAACTAGGGAAGATTACAAGGATTTACATATTCACTCAATACAAGAAATTAAACTTACTCACCAAGAACTATCTCTCAATCCTCTCTTAGCAATGGAGAAAATATCAATGAAGTACTTCACCTCATATTGGAGGCTATGACAATAAATAGAAGAACTTTCATGCCCCGCTTCTCAGAATATGGAAACACAGACACGTAACTGATGCCCAGCGAATGATATAAGTATGTCAACTCATATCATCCATAATCAGTACAATACCAGGTAACTCAATAGTACAATAGTAATCACATAAGTAGGAATATAATGCGATAACCAATATCTGAAATACAAGAACATACCAAATAGCCAGAGAATATGCAATGCAATAACAACTTGGCGAGTGCTCTCAATAACCCATCGTCTGTACCTGTACAACAGAACTCAAAGAAAGATAGATGGAAAACCCGTTAGAGCAAGTTACGGGCCGCAAGTTGTACAAGCAAAAAAGGTACGAGAACAAAGTAAATAGAATACAGAACAGGAAACAGAATCAAGAGTGCATGACATAGCATGAAAGGAATGTAACAGATAAATAGAGGCAACCAAACTAATAAGCAAGTAAATGGAATCAGATAACAGAATCGGATAATAGATAACAGGTAACTTGTAAAAGATGCCAAATAAACAGATAACAGATAAACTTAAGTCTTTTATTAAATCCTAACTAATGCATCAATAATGCGTCCCATATATATACCACATGTTTGATGCATACAATCAAGTGAACGTTTAAATTTAGTGGTGGATTCTATAGGGCCGTGAACTCAGGCAAAACAGATAAACCGAATCGGATAAACAGACTAATGAATGATGTAATCATGTATTCATACAAAATATATGAGACCTATGGGTCCCCTTCCGAGTACACCTTCCTATAGGGAAGAATACAGTCAGGCAAAACAGACAAACCAAAATGAATAAACAGACTCATGAATCATGTAATCATGTAGTCATGCAAAACAAATGGAAAACACGGGCCCCCTTCTGAGTACACTTTTCTATACTGTCCACTACTAGAATTTCAATTACATATTCTTTTTACCAAATAGATGTGAATGTCACAATCAGGGATAGGTAAACATGACAGGAACAGGAAACAGGTTCAGACGGGGCGAAAAATATGTTCGGGTAACATAAACAACATTATAAACATCGAAACAATAAGAACTCAAATTCTGGACAGCAGGACATTGCTGCGCCAAAACTGGAATTTTTGCTGCTACCGAAAAACAAAACTGGATCCGTCAGAAGTTCTAGAAAGTAGACTCTCTGCCGGTTCCAGTGCATATACACATGATATGTAAAAATCACATAAACTAGGTTCAAATTCTTATTCTTTACAGATTACATGTTATGGCAGAATGTGAATGTCAAATTCATGTGTATAAAAATTAACTGTAACTTCATTGAAAAATCTAATAAAATTCATAAATCAATTTCAAATCATGTCTAGTAACATACTAGAACATATCAGGTCTTAATTATACTTTTAACATGATATTCAAATTAGTTAATTGAGGAAATATACTTCAAAATAGAAATCTGGAATTGAAAACATCACAATACTAAAAACAATTTATCTAGCAATCTACACTTTGGATTTCAGATCCGTCAAAAGTTCTGGAAACTAGATACATGGACCTACAACTCTTATTTAGAAAGTTCTAATAGATTCAAAATGTAACTGGGTTAAAATCAGGCTACAAGTCAGATCATGCAGCAGGACATAAATATGCAATTTGATGTATAATGCAAATCAGAATCAAATGGGTCAAGATTATCAACACAATAAGGCAGGGAAACGAGATTCAATCACGATGAATTAACAACGAAATCTACTTGCGGTATTTCAAGAGGAAGCTCGCACGAGAAGAAACGAATCGTACAAGAGGATATTTGCCTAAATGATGGTAAATTCAAACATGAACAAATAATGGGATGTGAATCCCAATGGCGGCACGTGCAATCCACGTGTACCGAAAAGCACGAATAGCAAGAGACGTAGGAACAACAACAAGAGTGTAAGAACAACCACGGTACAGGACGACACGTGCAAAACACGTGCAATAACAACATACAATAGCAAGACAACATACAACAGCTAGAGCACACAGTCAGCAACAACAGATCAAGCCGAACAACAAGCACAACAGCAAACGGCAAAATTTGGTCAATCAGCAAACAGCAACTCCAACAGCAAACGCGACAGCAGCGGTAACAGCAAGGACAGCGACGACGACCGTGGCTGCGGTGGTGTTCGATGACGGCAGTAGGGCGGAGGAACTAGTACGATGGCTGCTGGTTGACAGGATGAAGGCGAAGGCGTTGGTCGAAGGTGATGGCGGTAGGGAACAGTGGCTCTGTTTCGGGGAGGAAACAGGGGAGGAAGGAAGAAGGTGGAGTGCATGGTGTTCAGGGGATTGGCGACAATGAGGTGGTGGTCTCGGGGATGTCGATGAGGGAGGAACAGGGTGCAGGATCGACGGGAATGGGAGCGCTCGGAGGATGAGCGAAGGCAGCCATGGCGGGAGGCAGCGAGATGAGGTGAGGCTGAGCGGGAGGCGCTCGGGGATCTGCTGGTGACGATGAGAAGGACAACAACGGTGGCTTGGGGCAACGGCGGAATGCAAGGAGGAGGAAGAGATGGTCGAGCGGTGAGGAGAGCAGTCGATGAGGAGGGCGGCAAATGGCATGCACTGGTGGTGAAGGGTGCAGTCGAGGATGGGGATGAGTACGAGGCTGGAGGCGATCGGAGGTGGGTTCGGGGGTAGGGTTTCGGAGGAAGGAGATGGGTGCTTGGGGGTAATCAGAGGAAGGAGATGAAGGACGGGGAAGATGAAGGGTTAGGAGTAGGCGGCTGCTGTTATAGGGTGATTAAGATTGATGAGATTAGGATTAGGGTTAAGGGGGTTATATATAGAATTAGAATCAGGGTTAAGATGTGGGTTTGGGTTATTGGGTAAATGGGTATCGGGCTGATCGAGTAAGAGATTAGGCTAAAGGGTTATTGGATTAGGATCCAATAAGAAAATGGGTTTAAAATCCAATAGAAAATAAATAGAAATATATTAGATAAATTAGAGTATTCAACATACAAAAATTTAAATAGGTTGTACAAAAATTTCAGGGTTCAACAAAAATAGAATTAATTGGAAGAATACAATTGGATTAAGATTTAACTTTCACAAATAATTAATAATATACTTTATTTGGACTTTGAAATAATAAATAATAATATTAGATGGATAAAAAATCTACGGGCTATCACAAATTAATAACAGCCAAGGAAATAATAATAATAATAATAATAATAATAATAATAAGAAGAATAATAATAAGAATAATAATAGTAACAACAACAAAAATAATACTAAGATCATATGATAAAAATCGGATTTGTGTTACAATATAGAAATTATTTGAGAGTAACTATAAATGCAATTAATGAAACAGAAATAGATTTTAACAGGGGGTCCAACAATAATTTTAACAAAAGAATTTAAATGCAAAAAATAATTTATAACAAATCGAAATACCGAAAATACACATAAAATACATACTGGCAGGAATGGGGGTTACAAGAACAATAGAGAGAACCCTAGGTTAGTCTTAATATCTCAGTCGTCTGATATATCTGATAGAAGAAGTAACAGAATATGAGTCATACAATTTGACTTGGAGTTGAAGATTGGGTTAAAACGATCACCAAGACCTAGGCCCAAACATTGCTGCAGTTGCGGTCGGTCGACTACACCCAAGTGCGGCCGACCGCACCTCACTAGTGCCCAGACACGAGGGGTGTGCAGTCGACTGCACAACTCTCTGTTGCTGGTGCTGCTTTGCTGCCATGTTTCTACATTCTCCTCTCTTCAACGCTTCAAGCTCTGTGATTTATCTTCACTTCTTCTAATTTGGACAACGAGAATACAAGACATATTCCTAACAACCTCCACCTTGGATTGCATACGAGTGCTATCAACATGATGTGATTAATCATCTCTGAACTGTACTAAACTCAACTCGCGAACATACTTGTAGCGATAGTTTCTTCAGCTAGTTGAACAAATCTTCTACCCAATCTTACCGATCAGTATACCCCCTCAAGGGCACACCTCGGTAGACATTAACATGGAGTTTCCAACCTCCGCACAACCTCCACCTACCCCGAGGCACTTTCCACGTTAACACGGAGTTTCCAACCTCCGCACGACCTCCACCTACCCTAAGGCACTTTCTACCTTTCGACAATATTCGAACAACGTGATTTCACGTTAGTGATGCAAGTTACAGCAGACTATATGAACTTGAAGGAATATCAGAAAAATAAGCAACACATGTGCAAGTATTCCGGATTGCGCAGAGATTGTAGAGATTGCATTGGCTTGGCCCAACAACTCTCATACCTCTAATCACCTTACGACGACCATGAAAAATAGACAGAACTCTACATCGATCTTTGTACCTATAGCAGCATGCTTCAAGAGTTCCAAAGAAAATCAAATTTCGTTTAAGAAGAAGAGCATGCAAGACTTCCCTTTGAGTGTACTTCTTCTGTGACGCCCCGAATTCCAAACACAGTTAATTCAAAGCAAAAACAGGATCTTTAATTCAATTTCGTACAAAAAAACAAGAATTTTAAACTTTTCATTTCAATAATATTTATCACAATACACAGCAAAAATTACACAAATAAATACAATACAACATATGATAATGAAAGCTCTTCAATCTCGAGTCATCCCTCATAGCGACTTCAAGTTCATACCAAATCCAATCCTGCAACTTGAAAACTGCGGGCACGTCAGTTGTATACAACTGACGCAATGCTATAATACAGCGATTTCACCATCTTACAAATCACAAACTTGAATGAACTAAAAATAGAAAGGTGACAATCCTAATAATGTCAGTGTATGATATGAACTTAATGCCTAATGCAGACATTTACACTTACGATGACACTAATGCACACTTGTTCGGATTCTATGCATCCCATACTACATAGGTCCGAGGGCAAGCCCATATCGTACTCCTCATTATAGGTTCAGTCTATCGTTATGCAAATTTTCACCTGTGACTAGCATAAGATTTAGATATTATGTAAGTATTAAGCCCATGCCCCGATAATTTCGGAGATGAATCTCACACCGCAGATGAGCTGGGGACATGCCCAATCACATCTCGATAATTTTGGGGATCCAATCTCACACCGCAAGCAATGACGCCTCAATAGTCACCAAACACCCCATGAGCGTCGCCTCGATCCCGATAATTTCGGAGATGAATCTTACACCACAGATGAGCTGGGAACACTCCCAATCACATCTCGATAATTCCGGAAAGACAATCTCACACCGCAGACCAACTAAGGCCCTCATACTCATGTTTGCCCTTACTTCATCACGTTTCCAATCTAGTGCATGTCCTTAGGTTTAATTATAATCATTACAACCTAGAGCTAGTGTACCCCACCAGACTTAAATCAACATAAGGAGAATTGTTAGTCGACACTGGTTAATTCTCAATTTTCATTTATCACAACTTGCCGGTTACTACGGGTCTTGCTCAACCTCTAGATTCCAACCATCTCAACACCGAGATCTTATAGGTCATCTTGACCTTAATTTCCCAACTTCCCATTCATGATTCATTTGATTCTTTCATGCATAAAATTTGAATTGTCAAATTTCAAATTATACTTTATTATCCACTTATAATGCAGCTCGAAAGCATTTCAACTTTGATAAAAACTTTACAAATGTCATATGTTTATTTTCCCAAATACATTCTTTGTTTATCTCTTAATTGTCACATAAATATTTTTTCATAAATTCTAGGATAAAATTTTCTTTCGTATGACACGCAAATTCTAGGATAAATTATCACATTTTAATCTTTCATCAAAAAATAAATTATTACCAATTTTACTCCTTAAAGTAAATAATGTACAATATAATTTTCATCAAAATGAATTTTCCACATTCATATTTAATTATCTCAACTATTCCAAAGTTAATTCATTTAAAAAAAAACAATTATTCTTTAAAGGATCCAAAGATAACCATGTAGGCATATTAATCAATTTGTAGTGGGATTTTACTCTAAAAAAATTACTAAATTTGTACATAATTATTTTCTCAAAATATTTCATTAATATTCTAGTAGAATTTAAGATTTATATTTGATTGAATTCTATGCAAAATATGGCTAATAGAATAAGAAAAAGTCTTAAAAAAGAATGTCAATCCCCTAGCTCGAACACAGAACCGGCAGCAACCCAACCCGCAGCCCAAACCAACAGGCCAACTCACTGTTGTGGGTTATAGGGTTACCACAGTCTTTGTAAACCCGAATTACAATAAGTATATTAACTCGAATATTTCACTAACTCAATTGCTATGAATTCCTTTACAACTTCATAATTAAATATTTCTAAAATTAGTGTATCTGTATAAATAAAATATATGACAATTTATTCAAGAAGAACCTAGAATTTTTTTATTTAAATTATATGAACCACTCATAGTCTTATACTTTAAATTAAATGAATAATTGATCCCCACACAACTAGAATTTTTTAGAAGTATTTATTTTTATATTACTAAGATGCATACGAGAAATCAATCCATGAGGTTAGTGTATGAAATTCCACTAGATAAAACCTCAACAAAAACTCTTACACATACACATATTAAATTCATCATATACTACACAATCATAATTGAGCCTGCACAAATTAAAGTTCTAGAGTAACTCTTTAACATGCATAAATCAGTTCATCCCTATTTACAAAATACAATTTCTACATACTAGAAGATTATGAAAACATTCACACATTCACATGCCAATTTAATTATCCTCTACATATATTATGGCTAAGCATGCACAATCTACTAAAATATTAGAAGATAGTGAGAACACCCAGCTCAAAAGAGACCTCCTAATAGTTGAATTCCTTAGCAAATCTCTCCAAAAAACCGCAGCTTCTCCTTCCTTGGATTTCTTGAAAGCCAACAGGAAGCCCACCTTTCCTCACACACCTCTGTCACTCATAAAAGTACCCGATCAACCCAAAAATATGAAGCTGATTTTGGGAAAAAGTGCACATTGCACGTGTGCACCTGTTTTGTGCATGTTCATTTAATTTAATTTTATTATTTTAAATTCTTTTCTTTGATGAATACTCATATTAATTTTCTTAACATAAAGTTTAGTATATTTTGCTTAATTTAATCTTAATGAAATTTTAGTGCACAACTTTGTAAATACCATAGCATAGTTAGCATGTGCAAAAAAAACACGTGTAAAGCATGTGCCAATAAATATACATATACAAAATAATTTGAGAGAACAAAAAATGTCCATGACACTCGAAATACAATATACATAAAACACATTTCATTAACTATATATACGTATACAACAATATAATCAACACGTGCACAAGAAACACGTGAATTGCACATATATACAAATTATATTTGAGTCAAAATAGGAGGAAATGAATTTCGAAAGAACCGAAAAATATTTATAAATAATCAAAATATGAAATACGTACAATATTTATATTAATAATGTTACGAATATTACCTATAACAGTACGAAATACATGTGCATAACACACGTGGAGCAAAATTGTAATAACTTAATTTTTCGGGGTGTTACACTCTCCCCCCTTATAACAGTTCTGTCCTCAGAACTCACTAGGGTAAAGTTGTATCTTGTACACACACAAAAAATTATCATTGTATATAGAAAAGTTGCCAATACTAAAAAAATAAATGTAGTATAAAAATATGTAATATGGAAGACAAAGCAAACTTGTGTAAGGAAACTATGAGTATCAAAGTGAGAAAGGACGAAACACGAAAGTATTAGGCAAGCTCGAAAAATTTAGTATAAGAAAAAAAACGTGACAATGAAAGATATTATAGATTGAAAGTAATCTTCATACAAAAAAAAATATTAAATAAAGTATTAGATAATATAGTAAAGGAAAATATAAATTAAGTCATCAATTGTGAAATAAATTGAAAAAAAAATAATTGGAAAGAAATAAGAAAATCATGGTAAAATGCTTTTAAAAAATAAGTATAGTAAGCAAAATAATGAAAGTAGTAAGAAATAGAATGAAAAGAGTAATGAAAATAAAAATCTAAGTATGGAAATAAAAAGAAAAGAATTGTAAGTGCAAAATATAAAAGCATTGAAATAGTATGGATAAATTATAATGTAGTAGGAAAATTAAAAAAATCAAACTGAAAGCTTAAATAAATATTAGATAGCTAAAAAAAAAATTATCTATGATAAGAAGAGTAGTATTATGATAAAGAAATAAATAGTAAAAATGAATAAAATATCGAAATATAAACCAACTAACACATAATTGAGAATATATAATAATTAAAAAGTAGTCAATAATTACTAATAAGAATTTGAAAAAAAAATTTAAGAAAAGAGAAGTTAACTAAAAGAAAATGTGAAGAATAAAACAATTTAAATCGTAAACAACACAAGGATTGTATATTACGAGACAAAAGAAGGTAGTAATTTAATAGATGATTGTTGGATAAAAATCTGAAAAACATATGAGTGTTTAATTTTGTTAAAAAAAGTATAAACAATCTAGTATAAGTATAAGAGTCAAAATAATAATGATGTGTATAAAATAATATCATAAAATTTTCTTTTGTAAAAGTTACATAATAATTTTATAGAATAATGATTTGTATATATATATTTATAAGTTATCAAGTATAGCACAAAAATCAACATATAATATTTTATACGTAAATACGCATAAAAAAAACTATATGACGAAACAACAATACTATAAGCAATTGGAGAAACAAAATAAAATAGTATTATAAGTAGAAATATATAACTGAAATAATATATAATATTAATTGTATAAAATATAGATAGTAATCGAAATTGTAAATAATAAAGTCGTATTATATGAGTAGCAAACAAATAAAAGATAAGCTAGAAAAAAAATGTAAATAAAAAATGAATTGTATAAAAATACAAAAGTAATAAAATAATTAATAGTAACTAGTAATATAGACTGAAAAATAAATAAAATAATTATAACACACATATGATAGATGCAGAAGCAAATATAAATAATAAGGTAATTAATTAAATGTGTATATAAGTATAACTGTATTATAAATAATAAAGTTGAAGTATTATAGGTTAAGTGGTAAAATATTATAAAATGGTATAAACTAGTGCAAAAAAGAATGAAATAGTGGTAAGTAATATATAAAAGTAGAAAATCTCTTTTATTGTGGGTTCGCCTCATTGATATCCAACTGCAGGCTAGCCTCCTTGACATTGAGTTGCAGATTTGCTTCCACGACATCTAGTTGCAGTTTGCCTTCTGGACATTCGGTTGCAGATTTTGCCTTCCCGACATCCAGTTGCAGTTTGCCTCCATTGACATCTAGTTGCAGATTTTCTCTCTCAACCTCAGGTTGCACCAAAATGGTGAATGGAATGATGTAATCTTTCCATACGTACGTGAATATTGGATGTTTAATTAAGTATGATTTTATGCTTTTGAAATTTGTGATAGAAAAGTAGGAAATGAAGTAGAAAGTCACACGATGAAATATTAAAATAGATGTATAGAGTATAATTATCAAACATAAATAGTAGAAATTAGTAGAAGTGAAAAACAATTTATAAAAGTAAGAAGAAAAATGGGATGAGGTACATGCATATGCTTAAATGTGAATGTGAATGAGAAAATAAATATGTAGTATAGTGATCAAGTTGACATAATAAACATATATTATAAAATATATACAGTAATGTAGTAATTAGATAAGTGTAAAATAATAGGTATAGTAAGTATGTTGAAATATATGATGAATATAGTAATCAGTGGAAAGTGAATGTAGTAACCAAGGATGTAAAGATAATAAAATTGAAATAAAGTAAAAATACAAGTAGTGAATGTATATAATATATTCGAGAAGTATAAAGCAACAAAATTAATAAGTAGCTATTAATAGTGAAAAGTAAATATAACATAAGTAGTAAATAATAAGAAATAACAATAGCATGGAATATAAGATGTAAAAAACAAAAATATTCATAAAAGAAAATCTTAATGTGTAGAGGTATATTATATTTATATAAGTAAAAGTATTACAATCTTGTTAAAATATACTGAAATAAATGAGACAATATAAAATAATGAAAAAATATAGTATCACAAAACCAAAGCATCTATAAAATGAAGGCAGATATGCCAAAATCAAAATTTAAAATATAATAGAAAAAATAATGAAAGAAAATAATAGTCACAATAATAATTTAATAAGTAGTAATTAAAACTAATAAAATATATAAAAATAATAGCAAAATAAATGAGTATATATAAAGGCACATAAAATATGGACAAAAGTTTAATAATGAAAAATAAGTTAGGCAAAAATAAAAAATTAAGATCGAGGAATGTAGATAAAATAAAAAGTATCGAAGTGAATTAATAGTATAAGAAAAGAAATTTTTTTTGAAAAATAATATTAAGCTTTAAAGATGAAAAATAGTATAACAAAAATACACGAAAATAATAAAAGAGAAAAGTTAGTCAACGTATAAGGTATCATGAGTGTTGGTTCAATCCAAACATATAATACTCGTGATACAAAAGAAAACATACTCGCATACAATATCACATCAATGTATACGATGAGAGTTTCATGAATGCAAGTTCAATAACTATAACATTCATGACTCAAAGCTGACACCCACACATCTAATGTTCACCCTAATTTTGTTTCCCTTATAATTTTCATACGACAGATTAAAGTCAGCTCTGATACCACTCTATAACGCCCCAAATTCCAAACACAGGTAATTCATAGCAAAAATAGGATCTTTACTTCAATTTTGTAAAAAATACAAGAATTTTAAACTTTTCATTTCAATAATGTTTATCACAGTATACAGCGGAAATTACATAAATAAATTCCATACAACATATGATAATGATAGGTCTTCAATCTTGAGACATCCCTCATAGCGACTTCAAGTCCATGCCAAATCCAACTGCAACTAGAAAACTGCGGGCACGTCAGTTGCATACAACAGACGCAATGCAATAATATTGCGATTTCACCATCTTACAAATCACAAACTTGAATACACAAAAATAGAAATGTGACTATCCTAATTATGTCACGTATGATATGAACTTAATGCCTAATGCAGACATTTATACTTATAAAGACACTAATACACACTTGTTCAGATTCTATGCATCCAATACTACATAGGCCTGAGGGCCAGCCGTTATCGTACTCCTCATTATAGGGTTCAGTCCCTCGTTATGAATTATTTTACCTGTGACTAGCATAAGATTAGATATTCTGTGAGTATTAACCCCATGCTCCGATAATTCTAGATATGCATCCCACACCGCAGATGAGCTGGGGACACTCCCAATCATATCTCGATAATTCCAGGGATCCAATCTCACACTCACTACAAAAGATACTGCTTTTACCGGCGATTATTCCCCAGCGTTTTACTAGTAGCGCCGGGGTAGGGAGCGAGTAGGAATTGGGCGCCAGATGGGATGGTCATACACCGGCGGTCGATTTAAAACGCCGGCGTATGTTAGTATTCACCGGCGTTTTACCTAAACACGCCGGTGAAGTTTATTATTCACCGGCGTTTTTTATTATAAACGCTGGCGAATATACGGGCACATTCACCGGTGTTTCCAATTAAAACGCCGGTGAATAACTGGGAATAAAACCCGCGAACCCTAATCTTTCGCTCGCCATTTTCCCATTACCCAAAAAAAAAAAAAAGGGAAAGAGGCGCTTCGTTTCCCTCCTTCCTCGCTCTATTTCCCGCACGTTTGCCTCCGCCGCTTCGTCCTCTTCGACGGCCTTCGACCATTCGAAATCGTCCCTTATTCCCTTCGTCCTTTTCGATTTCCTTCTTCTCTCTCTCTATTTGGAGGTGAATCGGCGGTCGCCCCCTCTCTCTCTCTCTCCTACGCCCCCGCCCTCGTCGCCCTGCTCCCTCCCTCTCTCTTCGGTATGATCTCTTGATTTCCCTTATTTTCCAAAAAAGGCAGCTTTTTTCAGTTTATTCATTTCGATTTCCTTAGCATGAACGGTTTAGTTGAGATGAAGAATTAATAGAAAAATATATGCTTAGATAATGGAAATTTTCATCTTCTTTTACTGTTAATGAAGCTGATTTCATGCATCTGATTGTCTTCATGGCATGTTTGTTTTTTTACCCAAAATGGGTTCACTGTGAACTGAGGATGCTCTAGGTACGTATGCCAATATCCTCCGGCCGGATATGCACAACAATTGGATTTTAGATTTAGTTGGGCACAGTGAATTAGTAGAGCAACATATAAGCTCAGTTAATGGGAAATTTTCATTTTCAGATACTGTTAAAGTAACCTGATTGCAATCTTTGGCATGGTTTTTTAACACAAAATGGGTTCACTTCCAAACTAAGTATGCTGCATAGCATACCCGTTTTCTTTCACTGTTAATGAAGCTGATTTCATGCATCTGATTGTCTTCTTGGCATGCATATTTTTTTACCCAAAATGGGTTCACTGTGAACTGAGGATGCTATAGGTACGTATTTCAAAATCCTCCGGCCGAATATGCACAACAATTGGATTTTAGATTTAGTTGGGCTAAAGAAGTAGTAGAGCAACATATAAGCTCAGATAATGGGAAATTTTCATTTTCAGATACTGTTAAAGTAACCTGATTGCAATCTTTGACATGGTTTTTTAACACAAAATGGGTTCACTTCCAAACTAAGTATGCTGCATAGCATCCCCAGTTTCTATAGGTTCACTTCCAGACTAAGTGAAATGAGGATGCTATAGGTACGTATGCCAAAATCCTTCGGATACGCACAACAATTGGGTTTTAGATTTAGTGGGGTTGAAGAAGTAGTATAGCAACATATAAGCTCTGATAATGGAAAATTTATCATTTTCAAATACTGTTAAAGTAACCTGATTGTCAATCTTTGGCATGGTTTTTTATACGAAAATGGGTTAACTTCCAATCTAAGTATGCTGCTAGCATCCCCATTTTCTTTTTTTGTTGTTAGTGAAGCTTATTTTCATGCATCTGATTGTCATCTTGGCATATTTTTTTTACCAAAATGGGTTCACTGTGAACTGAGGATGGTATAGGTACATATGCCAAAATCCTCCGGCCGGATATGCGGCTACAATTGGGTTTTAGATTTAGTTGGGATGAAGAAGTAGTAGAGCAACATATAAGCTCAGATAATGAGAAATTTTTCATTTTCAGATACTGTTAAAGTAACCTGACTGCAATCCTTGGCATGGTTTTTTAACAAAATGGGTTCACTTCGTAACTAAGTATGCTGCATAGCATCCCCAGTTTCTTTCACTGTTAATTAATTGAAGCTTATCCCATGCATCTGATTGTCATTTTGGCATGTTTTTTTGACCAAACTGGGTTCACTGTGAACTGAGGATGCTATAGCTCTATGTCAAAATCCTCCGGCTATGTACAACAATTGGTTCAGTCTGCAAAATATATGCTTACATACTAGACATTTTAATTTTTCTTTTACTGTTTCTTTTGTTTAGTATTATTATTATTATTATTATTATTATTATTATTATTATTATGAGATAAGTGATTATTAGTAGTCATGAACAGAATAGTTCATGAGTCATCAGATCTTCTTGTTACCGTAGTTACAGCACGACGCGCTCATTATTCGGCCGATTCCTCTTCATCAGCAAAATACCCTTTACCATCATCATCTCCTTGAACGGAAAGCCAAATACAGGGGAGACTATAGTCGATTTTTTTTTATGCTCGAACACAGGGTGTGCGATAAAATACCGTCTAAGGTGGTTGTGATCATTTCCACAAAAGGTCGTTTAGGGTTTGGTGAATATAGTAGATTGTGTTAAGAAGTAGTTTTTTTTTGTACATTTTTTGGAGCCACAATTTCTTTATTTTACAGTTAAAGATTATATCGTTTATTTATTTGCAGCTAGGGATGGTTTTCAAATAGGTGAAATTTAATATACAAAATGCCTTTTACTGTTATTACTATTTAATATATCAAATTTTAATTTCAGACTGTGTGCTATTGATATAATGGATAGAAGTTGGATTAGTAAACCACGATTATCCAAGGAGTACCGTGATGGTATTAAAGATTTTATTATCTTTGCCAAACGACATTCCCGTGATCCCAACCTAATCCTTTGTCCATGCCTTCGCTGTACAAATTGTATGCTGAGGACATGTGACGTAGTACATACACACTTGGCTGTCAACGGTTTTCTTCAAGGGTACACAAGGTGGTTTTGTCATGGAGAGGGTCATACGGCAGCTCCTGTTCGTCCGGTTGTATTAGAAAATGAGGCTGAGCCCTTAGTGAACGAAGACTTAAGCGTTCCCGATGAGATGCATGCTTTGTTACAAGATGCCATGGGGATTCATAATGTTCCTTTCCACACCAATGACCCAACAACCGAAGTTCACAATGAGTCAATAGAAACAAACCAGATTGGTGGTGGGGTGGACGAGGAAATGTCTGGCCCCACCCATGAAAATAATAAGCAGCAAGAATCCTTCGCTAAGTTACTTGAAGATGCTAGTATCCCGTTGTACCGCGACTGCACCAAATTTTCTAAGTTCTCATTCATTGGCAGACTATTTCAGATTAAATGTTTAAACGGGTGGTCTGCTAAGTCCTTCACTATGCTACTTGAATTGTTGAATAAAGCATTTCCTGAAATCTGTATTCCAAACTCAGCCTATAAAATCAAAAAATTCCTAAGTTCTCTCGATCTAGGATATAAGAAGATAGCAGCATGTCCAAATGACTGTATGCTTTTCACGAGTGGTAAGGAAAGTCTGGAGAATTGCGAAGTGTGTGGTTCTTCGAAATGGAAAGAAAGACCAAATCAAGACGAGGGAGCCAGTGGATCTACTAAGCGAAGTAGGAAAAAGAAGCCTGCCAAAACATTGCGTTACTTTCCTCTGATTCCTAGGTTACAAAGGTTGTTTATGTCCACGAAAACTTCTTCTGATATGAAATGGCATGCTGAAGGCCGCACTAATGATGGGATTCTTAGACATCCTGCTGATTCTCAATCTTGGAAAAAATTTGATGAAAGATATCCTGATTTTGCGGAAGATCCTCGAAATGTGAGACTTGGACTAGCTAGTGATGGTTTCAACCCTTTCAGGCAAATGAGTAGTACATACAGCATATGGCCGGTTGTGTTGATACCATACAATTTGCCGCCTTGGAAATGCATGAAGCAGTCCTCATTTATTTTGTCCATGATAGTTCCTGGACCGAAAGTTCCTGGAAATGATATAGATGTGTACCTACAACCGTTAATAGATGAACTTCAGAAGTTGTGGGTGGGTGTTCCAACCTATGATGCTGTGGCTAAAGAAACATTTTCTCTTCGTGCCGTGTTGTCTTGGACAATCAATGATTTTCCAGCATATGCAAATTTATCTAGATATAGTACTAAAGGACGTTATGCATGTCCATGTTGTGCTGACCAAACTAGTTCAAGGTGGTTGTACAATGGCAGAAAGTTTTGCTATATGGGTCATAGGAGATGGTTGCCTGACACACATATATTTCGGGCAGAGGCAGCGACATTTGATGGCACCGACGAGTGGGAACATGCTCCTGGGTCTTCCTCTGGTTCAGATATTTTGAGGCGGGTAGATGGTCATCAATTCAAATATGGAAAGGAACCAGAAGTCAGGACAAAGGGCAAGAAAAGGGCAAGGCCGGAGCAAGATGAGGAGACCGATCTATATGGCGAGGATGAGGATCAAAACTTGACAAGTTTAGGTGCATGGAAGAAGAAGAGTATTTTCTTCAAGTTGCCGTATTGCGAATTCAACTTACTGAGACATAATTTAGATGTGATGCATATCGGAAAAAATATTGGTGAGAATTGTATAGGAACAGTTATGGGAGATGATTGGAAGACAAAGGACAATCTCAAGAGCCGACTTGATTTGAAGTCAATGGGCATCCGACATGAGTTGCACCCAGAAGAATTGCCGAACGGGAAAGTGCTCCTACCTCCTGCAATCTATTCAATGTCAAAATCGGAGTTGGAGTTATTTTGCAAAGTACTACTTGAACTGAAAGTCCCCGATAGCTATTCTTCTAACATGGCAAAATGTGTCAACTTTAAAGAGAAGAGGCTTCAGGGGCTAAAGTCACACGACTACCACATCCTAATACAGGATCTCCTTCCTGTGGCCCTAAGGTCTTCAATGGGTGAGCAAGTCACTACTGTCCTGAAAGATCTTTGTAGCATATATAAAGGTATTTGCTCAAGAATGCTTCGTGTTGAAGATCTGGACCAATTGGAGCAGCAGGCGGCATTGACACTTAGTAAAATGGAGATGATATTTCCTCCATCGTTTTTCACTATTATGATTCACTTGATAATCCACCTTGCTGGTGAAGCCAGAATCGGTGGTCCTGTTCACTATCGGTGGATGTACCCCATTGAGAGGTAAAATAATTCGTTCATCTTACGAAATTGAATTTTCAAAAGCTCATTTCTTTTAATCCCCTAATCCGCTCTAGTTTATTAATTGTACATGTTCAGGTACCTATACCGGCTAAAGGGTTATGTGAAAAATAGAGCATATCCTGAAGGGTCAATAGCCCAGGGATATCTATCAGAGGAGTGCTCACTTTTTTTTTCCAGGTATTTGCCTGGTGTGGAGACATCTTCCAGTAGACCACGTAGAAATCCAGACATTTCCAACCTTGATGGTGCACAATATCTTTTTGATACCGCTGGCACCACTGTTGGTAAAGTTGATGCATTTGAGCTCGATAGCTTAGCGTGGGAACAGGCACATCGATATGTGCTAGACCATCATGCATCAGTGGAACCATTTCGAAAGTAAGTTGCTTTTAAATGTAAATCGAATACAGTGAAAACCGCGGAGTTCGATATTTTTGATACTTTTGTTATTCCTAATTTCAATTGCTTGTTTTTTAGCGAATTTGTCAGGGACATCAAACGAAGGGCTAGACCAAGAAGACTACCACCACGTGAACAAAACAAGCTGATGAATGAAAAATTTCATAAGTGGTTTGAATCTCATGTAGGTGAATTACAGTTATGCAAGTTAATCTTTATTATATCTACATTTTCTATGGTGTTGATACGATTTGCACAAAATTAATAGGTACATTCTTTGGGTCCTGAAGGTGCGTCATCTGAAATACAAGTACTTGCCAAAGGTCCCTATCAGATGGTCAAAAGATACGGAGGATACATATTCAATGGTTTTAGATTTCGTACTAAGGATCGTGAATCTAATTTGAAGTCTCAAAATAGTGGAATGGTAGTGACGTCTAAGACTAGAAGTTATGCTTCCAAATCGGACACGAGGCCTGTAGATGGGGATCTCGACTACTATGGAGTGCTCACGGATATCATTGAGTTGAATTATTTTGGCCATTTCCGTGTTGTCTTATTTCGTGGGGATTTGGCTGAGTTTGATAGGAATTTTGCTAACAACAAGGACAAGCTTGGCTTCACAGTTGTAAACTTCTCAAAATTGATTCACATCGGTACACACATTAGCCATGAGCCATTTGTGTTTCCATCCCAAGTGCAACAAGTGTTCTACATTGCAGATCCAACCCTGCCAAAATCGTATGTGGCTATCCCTATGAAACCAAGAGATGTATTCCAACTGGGCGATACTTCAGACGATGAAGACGGTGAAGACATGAACAGTTACATTGCTTCTGAGTTTCCTGTGTTTGATGTAAACACAACCGATGTTGGAATTTGTGGGACTTGGCTCCGCAAGGATGGAGAAGAGGGCGATGTACTGGAAGATGTCGTATTGTAGTTTACATGATTTTCAATTGAGTTTATTATATGTCTGTAATTTTATGTCTTAAATCTTGTTGTAATATTATGTCCGTAATTTCGAATATGTTCATTGTGAATTTAATACACTGATTTAATTGTCTTTCTATTTTCTACTGCTTGGTATTATTTACATTAAACTATGCTTAGTGTCATTTGAACCAAACTATCGTTGTCATTTGAACCAAACTATCATTTGAACCAAGTTATCGGATCCTTGACAGGTACAACATGCCGAGGCGTGGAAAGAGGGTAAATATAAATGATGGCAACGAGAGCCATGGGGATGAGCAGCCACTAAATAATAGTGGCAGGCAAACATATGAGAGTGAGGGTAGCACGCCACCCACTGTCAAAAAACATCGGTAAGTCTTAAAATTGGTATTTTTAAAGAGATTATGTTACTTGAATGCATGAAAGACACGTACTAGTGTTTGTGAGTCTGCATTGTGGCTGTCGTCTATAAGCATTTCGTCTATGTTTCTTAAGTGGGCTATGATTAGAAAGAAAGGGCTGGAGTGGAGATCTGGAAACCCAAAATAGAGACATCTCGTTTATTATAATCTACACTTATTGTTGGACCAACCCCCTCTTGCTGTTGTTGCTGATGTCTCTTTGTGTGCGTGTGTTGAAGAGAATGAAGGGATGAGAGAGAGATGAGGAAAATGCCGCTATGTTAGCCTGGTGTATCCTCATTCTCTACCATCCCTCTTTCTGGCTCCATATATGGCTTCTATATTAAATTGGTTTCCTTCCACGATGACAGTCCGTAATACTACACTTGATATGAGCCCATGTTCATAGCTGCATCCTATTGCATACTCACAAACAACTAATACTTGTCGGCCTTGCATCGTATGCCCAACCCCATTTTGGCACATAACCTGGTATAGATGACATTGTACTGATTTGGAGGAGGTGAAAATGGGACCATAAAATAGCTTAAGAAGACCATCAGGTTTGTGAAATAAGCTTCACTAACAGTGAAAGAAACTGGGGATGCTATGCAGCATACTTAGTTTGGAAGTAGTCCCATTTTGTGTTAAAAAAACCATGCCAAAGATTGCAATCAGATGCATGAAATCAGCTTCTTTAACAGTATCTGAAAATGAAAATTTTTCATAATCTGAGCATATATGTTTCTTTAACAGTGACTGTGAACAATTGTTCTTAATTGGGCTGTGATTAGAAAGAGACGAGTTGGAGTGGAGATCTGGAAACCCATATAGAGACATCTTGTTCATAATAATTTATTATTGTTGTTGTTCTTGTCGCTCTTGCTGTTGTTGCTGATGTCTCTATGTGTTCGTGTGCTGAAGGGAAAGAAGGGATGAGAGAGAGATGAGGAAAATGCCGCTATGTTAGCCTGGTGTATCCTCATTCTCTACCATTCCTCTTTCTGGCTTCTATATTTGGTTTCCTTCCACGATGACAATTCCAGTTAAAACTACACTTGCTATGAGCCCTATTCGTATTTTTCTTCCACGAAGAATTGATCTATGACTACAATCTCCATTCAAAACCCAATTGTTCACTCAAACATGCCCCTTGTATCTGAACTCAAACATCACATTAATAAACATCTTTTCTAATAATGGCTACACTTGTGGAAGCTCTCTCTAAGCCTCAATTCTTCAAGGTTTTGTTGCCTACTTCTTTACAGAAGCTGGTACTCTATTCTTCTTTAAAGAGAGGAGAATAGAGTACCAACTTCTGTAAAGAAGTAGGCAACAAAACCTTGAAGAATTGAGGCTTAGAGAGAGCTTCCACAAGTGTAGCCATTATTAGAAAAGATGTTTATTAATGTCATGTTTGAGTTCAGAAACAAGGGGCATGTTTGAGTGAACAATTTTCCAAACAAGCTTCACTAACAGTGAAAGAAACTGGGGATGCTATGTAGCCTACTTAGTTTCTTTAACAGTGACTAAAAATTTCCATAATCTGAGCATATAAATTTTTCATAATCTGAGCATATATGTTTCTTTAACAGTGACTGTGAACAATTATTCTTAATTGGGCTGTGATTAGAAAGAGACGAGTTGGAGTGGAGAAGGGAAAGAAGGGGTGAGAGAGAGATGAGGAAAATGCCGCTATGTTAGCCTGGTGTATCCTCATTCTCTACCATTCCTCTTTCTGGCTTCTATATTTGGTTTCCTTCCACGATGACAATTCCAGTTAAAACTACACTTGCTATGAGCCCTATTCGTATTTTTCTTCCATGAACTGAGGATGGTATATAGGTACGTATGCCAAAATCCTTCGGCCGGATATGCACAACACTTGGGTTTTGCGATATAGTTGGGCTAAAAAAGTAGTAGAGCAACATATAAGCTCAGATAATGGAGAAATTTTCATTTTCAGATACTGTCAATGTAACCTGATTGCAATCTTTGGCATGGTTTTTTTAACACAAAATGGGTTCACTTCCAAAATGAGTATGCTGCATAGCATCCCCAGTTTCTTTCACTGTTAGTGAAGCTTATTTCACAAACCTGATGGTCTTCTTAAGCTATTTTATGGTCCCATTTTCACTAACTGTTAGTGAAGCTGATTTCAAGCACCTGATTGTCTTCTTAGCATGTATGTTTTTATACCAAAAATGGGTTCACTGTGGTCATCATATATTATATAGGTACGTATGCCAAAATCCTCCGGCCGGATATGCACGACACTTGGGTTTTGCGATATGGTTGGGCTAAGAAAGTAGTAGAGCAACATACAAGCTCAGATGATGGAGAAATTTTCATTTTCAAATACTGTCAATGTAACCGGTTTTTTTAACACAAAATGGGTTCACTTCCAAAATGAGTATGCTGCATAGCATCCCCAGTTTCTTTCACTGTTAGTGAAGCTTACTTCACAAACCTGATGGTCTTCTTAAGCTATTTTATGGTCCCATTTTCACTAACTGCTAGTGAACCTGATTTCAAGCACCTGATTGTCTTCTTGGCATGTATGTTTTTATACCAAAAATGGGTTCACTGTGAACTGAGGATATTGTATAGGTACGTATGCCAAAATTCTCCGGCCGGATATGCACCACACTTGGGTTTTGCGATATAGTTGGGCTAAAAAAGTAGTAGAGCAACATATAAGCTCAGATAATGGAGAAATTTTCATTTTCAGACACTGTCAATGTAACCTGATTGCAATCTTTGGCATGGTTTTTTTAACACAAAATGGGTTCACTTCCAAAATGAGTATGCTGCATAGCATCCCCAGTTTCTTTCACTATTAGTGAAGCTTACTTCACAAACCTGATGGTCTTCTTAAGCTATTTTATGGTCCCATTTTCACTAACTGTTAGTGAAGCTGATTTCAAGCACCTGATTGTCTTCTTGGCATGTATGTTTTCATACCAAAAATGCGTTCACTGTGAACTGAGGATATTGTATAGGTACGTATGCCAAAATTCTCCGGCCGGATATGCACCACACTTGGGTTTTGCGATATAGTTGGGCTAAAAATGTAGTAGAGCAACATATGAGCTCAGATAATGGAGAAATTTTCATTTTCAGACACTGTCAATGTAACCTGCTTGCAATCTTTGGCATGGTTTTTTTAACACAAAATGGGTTCACTTCCAAAATGAGTATGCTGCATAGCATCCCCAGTTTCTTTCACTGTTAGTGAAGCTTATTTCACAAACCTGATGGTCTTCTTAAGCTATTTTATGGTCCCATTTTCACTAACTGCTAGTGAACCTGATTTCAAGCACCTGATTGTCTTCTTGGCATGTATGTTTTTATACCAAAAATGGGTTCACTGTGAACTGAGGATGGTATATAGGTACGTATGCCAAAATTCTCCGGCCGGATATGCACAACACTTGGGTTTTGCGATATAGTTGGGCTAAAAAAGTAGTAGAGCAACATATAAGCTCAGATAATGGAGAAATTTTCATTTTCAGACACTGTCAATGTAACCTGCTTGCAATCTTTGGCATGGTTTTTTTAACACAAAATGGGTTCACTTCCAAAATGAGTATGCTGCATAGCATCCCCAGTTTCTTTCACTGTTAGTGAAGCTTATTTCACAAACCTGATGGTCTTCTTAAGCTATTTTATGGTCCCATTTTCACTAACTGCTAGTGAACCTGATTTCAAGCACCTGATTGTCTTCTTGGCATGTATGTTTTTATACCAAAAATGGGTTCGCTGTGAACTGAGGATATTATATAGGTACGTATGCCAAAATCCTCCGGCCGGATATGCACAACACTTGGGTTTTGCGATATAGTTGGGCTGAAAAAGTAGTAGAGCAACATATAAGCTCAGATAATGGAGAAATTTTCATTTTCAGATACTATCAATGTAACCTGATTGTTTAACACAAAATGGGTTCACTTCCAAACTAAGTATGCTGCATAGCATCCTCAGTTCTTCTTTTGTTGTTAGTGAAGCTTATTTTCATGCATCTGATTGTGATCTTGGCATGTTTTTTTGACCAAAACGGGTTTACTGTGAACTGAGGATGCTATAGGTACGTATGCCAAAATCCTCCGGATACGCACAACAATTGGGTTTTAGATTTAGTTGGGCACAGTGAATTAGTAGAGCAACATATAAGCTCAGTTAATGGAAATTTTCATTTTCAGATACTGTTAATGAAGCTGATTGCCATCTTTGGCATGATTTTTTAACAAAAAATGGGTTCACTTCCAAACTAAGTATGCTGCTAGCATCCTCATTTTCTTTCACTGTTAATGAAGCGTATTTCATTAAGATCCAGGATGGCAAATTTTGACTGGGCTATGATTGGATTGTTTAGTGGATGTTGTCTATGTTCTTAATTGGGCTGTGATTAGAAAGAGTGGGCTCGAGTGGAGATCTGGAAACCCATATAGAGACATCTTGTTCATAATAATTTATTATTATTGTTGTTCTTGTCGCTCTTAAGGTGGTTGCTGATGTCTCTTTCTGTTCGTGTGCTGAAGGGAAATAAGGGATGAGAGAGAGATGAGGAAAATGCCGCTATGGTAGCCTGGTGTATCCAAAGTCTCTACCTTTCTTCTTTCTGTTTCCATTTCTGGCTTCTATATATATTTGGTTTCCTTCCACGATGACAGTTTCCTAAAAATACACTTGATATGAGCCCTATCTTATTTTTCTTATTTTTCTTATATTTGGTTTCCGTCCACGATGAGAGTTTCATGGATTGTCTGAACAATCCATGAAGGACATGCTTAGATACTGAATTTTCATTTGTTTTATTATTTTAGATAGTGGATATTCCCAATCAGAGGAGAATATAAAGGTTTCAAGTTAGATACTGAATTTTCATTTGTTTTGTTATTTTAGATATATTTAAAAACAAAATTAAGTACGGAATTTTTAGCATTGCAATGTAATTATTTTACCTCTGTATATATCATTAACAATTTCATTTGCAGTTGGCACTTTGATCTTATAATTCGAGACACAGGTAGTTCTTTTTGCAAGTTCAAAAAATATGTATATTCTGTATTGTGATCTACTGTTCAATTAAACTATTGTTTTTTTTTCACAGAGCGGTCGTCAAGATGAAGGAAATTCTGATGATCAGAGCTGAAGCTACTCGAGGGGTATGAATCTGCGGTCCTCTTTGCTGTTCTTATGTCCTCCTTGCTGTATGGTTGTTGTTCTTATGTCCTCCTCCTTGCTGTTGTTATGTCAGACTGGTTTTTTTTATGAGAGTTATGTCATACTTTGAATTTGGGATATTTTGGATATTTGTCAGACTGGTTTGTTTGGATATTTTGGATGTTAGTCTCTATATTAATTTGTTAATTATGACATTGTTAATTAATCAATGAATTTGGACGTTGATATGACAATTGTGAAACTTGATTATCTTTAATTATTCTTGTGTTTGGTTGTGGTTTGCGCAGTAGTATGCAACGAAATTGATTGAATCAGTTGTGAGAATTAGTTTACAGGTTTTGTAAATGAAACTGTGAATTGAAATCGAACGGAAAAGCGGAGTATCGAAAATAAACGGGCATAGCCAGAACGGCGTTTTAAAAAACGGCGGTCTATATAATTTAATTGTTGGAGTGTGTGATACACCGGCGTTTCAACGCACGCCGGTGAAAGTTTTCAGCTGTAACGGCACAGGCGTACACCGGCGTTTTATAAACGCCGGCGTATATAACTACACCGGTGTTTTTTGGTCGCACCGGTGTTCGTAAACAGGGAAAAGCAGGCGCTCATAAACGCACATACACCGGCGTTTCTTGACCGCCGGTATACTTTCGATCTACACCGGCGTTTTCATTTACGCCGGTGAATGGATAAATACCGGCGGTTTACGACCGCCGGTGTATGTATATAGGTGCACAAGAACGGCACCCAGAAACCGATATACACCGGCGTTTGATGACCGCCGGTGTAGTCCTAACATTTACCGGCGTCCACCAAAAACGCCGGTGTAGACCCCTTCGTTTCAGCGACGCCCGCTTCGGCGGCAGTTGGACCGGCGTTATTGTAAACGCTGGTGAAAGTTTCCCCGGCGTAAAAAAATGCCGGTATAGACGGAAAAAAGCGCCGGGAAAGCTACTTTCTTTTGTAGTGACTGCAAGCAATATCGCCTCAACCGTCACCAAACACCCCATGAGCGTCGCCTCGATCCCGATAATTTTGGAGAAGAATCCCACACCGCAGATGAGCTGTGGATACTCCCAATCACATCTCGATAATTTTGGGGAGACAGTCTCAAACTGCAGATCAACTGAGGCCCTCATACTCATGTTTGCTCTTACTTCATCACGTCCCCAGTCTAGTGCATGTCCTTAGGTTTAATTATAATCATTACGACCTAGAGCTAGCTTACCCCCACCGGACTTAAATCAACACCAGGAGAATTGTTAGCCGACACTGGCTACTTCTCAATTTTTATTTATCACAACTTGCTGGTCACTACGGGTCTCCCTCGGCCTCTAGATTCCAACAATCTCAACACCGAGATCTTATAGGTCATCTTGGCCTTAATTTCACAACTTTCCATTCATAATTCATTTGATTCTTTCATACATTCACTTTGAATTGTCAAATTTCAAATTATACTTTATTACCCCCTTATAATGCAGCTCGAAAGCATTTCAACTTAGATAAAAACTTTACAAATGTCATATGTTTATTTTTCCAAATACATTCTTTGTTTATCTCTTAACTATCACTTAAATTGTTTTTCATAAATTCTAGGATAAAATCTCCTTTCGTATGACACGCAAATTCTAGGATAAATTATCATATTTTAATTTTTCATCACAAAATAAATTATTACCAATTTTACTCTTTAAAGTAAATAATGTACAATATAATTTTCATCCAATAAATTTTCCACATTCACATTTAATTATCTCAACTATTCCAAAGTTAATTCTATTTTTTTAAAAAACAATTATTCCTTAAAGGATCCCAAGATAACCATCTAGGTATATTAATCAATTTGTAGTGGGATTTTACCCTCAAATAATTTCTAAATTTGTACATAATTATTCTCAAAATATTCCATTAATATTCTAGTATAATTTAAGATTTATCTTTGATTGAATTCGACGGAAAATATGGCTAACAGATTAAGAAAAAGCCTAAAAAAGAATGCCAATGTTGGTCATTATGGGTCTCGCTCAGCCTCTAGATTCCAACCATCTCAACATCGAGATCTTATAGGTCATCTTGGCCTTAATTTCACAACTTCACATTCATGATTCATTTGATTCTTTCATATATTAACTTTGAATTGTCAAATTTCAAAGTATACTTTATTACCCCGTATAATGCAGCTCGAAAGCATTTCAACTTTGATAAAAACATTACAAATGTCATATGTTTTTTTTTTCCAAATACATTCTTTGTTTATCTCTTAACTGTCACATAAATCATTTTTCATAACTAGGATAAAATTTCTTTTCGTATGGCACGCAAATTCTAGGATACATTATCATATTTTAATCTTTCATCACAAAATAAATTATTACCAATTTTACTCCCTAAAGTAAATAATGTACAATATAATTTTCATCCAAATGAATTTCTCATATTCATATTTAATTATTTCAACTATTCCAAAGTTAATTCTATTTTTTTTAAAAAAATTATTCTTTAAAGGATCCCAAGATTACCATCTAGGTATATTAATCATTTTGTAGTGGGATTTTACCCTCAAATAATTTCTAAATTTGTACATAATTATTCTCAAAATATTCCATTAATATTCTAGTATAATTTAAGATTTATCTTTGATTGAATTCTATGCAAAATATGGCTAATAGATTAAGAAAAAGTCTAAAAAAAGAATGCCAATGCCCTGGCTTGAACTCAGAACTGACAGCAACCCAACCTGCAACCCAAACCAACAGGCCAACTAACTATTGTATGTTAAAAGGTTACCACGATCCTTGTAAACCCGAATTACAGTAATTAGATTAACTCAAAAATTCCGATAACTCAATTGCTATGCATTCCTTTATAACTTCAGAATAAAATACTTCTAAGATTAGTGTGTCTGTATAAATAAAATATATGACAATTTATTCAAGAAGAACATAATTTTTTTTTAATTACATTGTATGAACCACTCATAGTCTTATACCTTAAATTAAATGAATGATTGACCACCAAACAACTAATTTTTTTTAGAAGTATTTATTTTTATATTACTAAGATGCATACAAGAAATCAATCCCTGAGGTTAGTGTATGAAATTCCACTAGATAAAACCTGAACAAAAACTCCTATACATACACACATTAAATCATCATATACTAAACAATCATAATTGACCATGCACAAATTAAAGTTATAGAGTAACTCTTTCACATGCATAAATCAATTCACCTCTATCTGCAAAACACAATTTCTACATACTAGAAGATTATGAAAACACGCACACATTCACATACCAATTTAATTATCATCTACATATGTTATGACTAAGCATGCACAATCTACTAAAATGTTAGAAGATAATGAGAACGCCCACCTCAAAATAGGCCTCCTAATAGTTGAATCCCTTAGCAAATTGCTCCAAAAATCATACTCCAAAAAATCGCAGCTCCTCCTTCCTTGAATTTCCCGAAAGCCAACAACAAGCCAACTTTGCCTCTCTCTTTTGTTTTGTTTGAATTTTTGTGTTCATTTATGGCTAAAGTGAGGGGGTATTTATATGAGTAATTTAGGGTAGTTTTAGCCACTAACTATCCACTAATCCACTCACACACCCACTCACACACCCCACTCACACACCTCCCTCACTCATAAAAATACCCGGTCAACCAAAAAATATGCAGCCGATTTTGGGAAAAAGTGCACATTGCACGTGTGCAAGTGTTTTGTGCATTTTCATTTCATTTTATTTTATTATTTTAAATTCTTTTCTTTGATGAATACTCATATTAATTTTCTTAACATAAATTTTAGTATATTTTTCTTAATTTAATCCTAATGAAATTTTAATGCACAACTTTGTAAATACCGTAGCATAATTAGCACGTGAAAAAAAACACGTGTAAAGCACGTGCCAATAAATATACATATACAAAATAAATTTGAGAGAACGAAAAATGTCCATAACACTCGAAATACAAAATACATAAAAAACATTTCATTAATTCTATATCGTATACAACAATATAATCAACACGTGCACGCCCAACACGTGCATTGCATGTATTAACAAAATATATTTGAGTTAAAATAGGAGGAAATGAATTTTGAGAAAACAGAAAATATTGATAAATAATCGAAATATGAAATAAGTACAATATTTATATTAATAATGTTACGGATATTGCCAACGGTACAAAATATATGTGTGTAACACTCGTTGAGAAATTGTCATAACTCAATTTTGTGGGGTGTTACATCTTCACACATAGCATCTCCAACTCAACTGTCCCTCACCCACTACTTCACAAGTCTCCCCAGTTCCCGTTCTCACATAACACTCTTTAGTAGACTTATAAATAGAAAACAACTCCCTCTAGGAGCATATATGACCAGAATTCTCTGAGTTAAGAAACCAATTAGAATCCACTTCTAAAGATTTTGAAACAAGAAGACACAAATCACTTGATTCAGAAGGGTAAACCACATTTGCAGTAGAATTGCCATCCTTGGCGCGCTCTTCTGATTCTGCAATTTTCAATAGTCTTTCTTAATTTGCTCTGGCCTATTTCAATATCATCAACGGATCGAATCATTTTGCAATGCACTTTGACTTCCAATTGAAAGAACTTCCACTGCTAAACAACTTATGAGAATAGACGATGATTTCTAACTCTCCTTCCTAAGTTGATTTTCTTTCAATGCTTTGATTACATCATCTATCGTAATACTCTCCTTGGCAAATTTACCAAGTAGCATGGTAGTGATCAAATACTCGTAAGAATTTGGCAGTGAATATATCAAGTTGAAAGCTTTACCTTCTTCACTCACATCCGCGTTTATCGCTTGAGTTCGGATAACATCTTGTTGAACTCTGTGATGTGATCTTGGAGATCGGTACCTTCCTTCATTTATAAACGGAATAACTTTCTCTTTCAATGCATTCGATCTAGTAACGACGAACCAAATTAGTCAGCTCTGAGTTTTTCCCACAAACTCGCCGCGTTAGTTTCTTTAAGAAATTTGCACTTGACCTTGTCCGCCAATGATAGTCGAATTAGATTTATGGCTCTTTCACAAATATCATCCCAAACATCCTCCTTCATATCAGATAGCTTTTCCTTTTTCTTGACGACTTACTGTAAACGTTCTTGAACTAGGACATCATACATGTCTACCTTTCAAAGATTGAAGTTGATCTTTTTATCGAATTACTTGATCTTCAAAAGATTGTGACCTATCATCTTTACTAAGGGACTCAACAACCTGAAGCTCTGATACCACTTTGTTGGGGGGTGTTGATGAACACTAGTGGCGCAGCAAAACTGATTAGAGCAATAAGGAAGGCGGGGTAGATGCGACGAATCAATCGAACAACCAAACAAATAGATCAACCAATCCAACACAAACAAACGAGCAATTTATCTCAGTTATCTTGCGTTTAATTTTCAGGGGGGATATAAGAAGATATAATATTCGACTAGAGACGATTACAAGGAGTTACAGATTCACTCAATACAAGGAATTAAACTCACTCACTAAGAACTATCACTCACTCCTCTCTTTGCAATGGAGAAAATATCAATTAAGTAATTCACTTCTTATATTGGAGGCTATTACAATAAATAGAAGAAGAACAGAGAGAACCCTAGCTTAGTCTTGATATCTTAGTCGTCCGATATATCCTGTAGAAGAAGTAATTGAATAGAACTCGTACGATCTAACTTAGAGTTGAAGATTAGGCTGAAATGATCACCAAGACCTAGACCCAAAATGTTGTTGCAGCCACGGTCGGTCGACTGCACCGAAGTGCGATTGACCGCACTCCCAGACCCGAGGGGTGTGCAGTCGACCGCACAGTACTTTGCTGCCTTGTTTCTACCTTCTCCTCTCTTCGACGATTCGACCTCTATGCTTCATCGTCTCTTCTTCTAATTTGAACCACGAGTATACAAGACATAATCCTAACACACATAACTAATTTGCATCAACACCATGGATACTCCCAATTGGGCTTGGGATGTGCAAAAAGTTAAACAGGATGTACTAATGGTGTTCTGTAAAATTGAGGAGAGAGTTAAAGAGGTGCTGTCATTGGGTGTCCTAGAAGGCGATGATTACTGTGTGACGTTTAGTAGAAGGTCAAGATGTTATGGCGCATTGAATGTGAATCTGCTTTCAGCGGTTTGGATTTGACTCTTTAATCTCCTATTCCATTGTTGGGTGAGGTCGGGTTTTCAAAGTTCGATCACTCTATTACAAAGTTTCATCGTATGACTTATTAATATAATTTTCTCAATAGCGGGAGCAACTTTGTATATCTCATTTATTTATATATATATCTACTAAAATACTCTTCCTCCATTCATCGGGTATTTTCTTGATCCTCAAAAGCTTATTAAACAATCTTGTTTGGCAACTGATATGGCTAAAAATAGGGTTAAATCGGAACCATCCAAATTGAGCGCGAATCTTAAAGCTCGGGGGTAAAATGGTAATTTCACCTACAGACGGGTCTGAAATGGGTACTGGGTCTTTTCTCCAAAGACCCAATAGCCCACGAACGTATCCGCCTTAACTGGGTGCGGGTTCGAACCCGCAAAGATCCCAGTCCAGCTGGATAGAATTAGGGTTTATGATTATACTTAATCAATGGCCCTGATTCACTCTATCCATTCACTGGGAAGTAGGGATTTGATCTTATCCAGAAACTGGTCCCTAAGGCGGCTATAAATACCCCCCATCCCCCACTATTAACAGGTAATCAATCTTTTGCCAGTAAAAGCTCATTCATAATCTTTCTGATTACTGACTTGAGCGTTGGAGGGTGCGTCGCCGGGATCAACCCCGGTGTTTTGCACTTTTTGCAGGTGAATGGCGGGAGATCACGATCAAACTCCGGTAGAAAGGTTTCAGGTTTGACAATTAAACATCCCAAAGAATCCACAAATTCTATCTGTTTGCCCCTACACTAGATTTAGCGGTAACAGATTGGCACCGTCGGTAGGAAACCACGAATAGTAATCATTCCTCTTCCCTTGGTTAAGATCACCTCCAGCCATGCCTCCCCGAAAACTGAGATCCAAAGGGACCAACCGTGGACCCACTCCTCCTCAACCACAACAGGAGGTCCCCCTCCAAACCGTCCAGCAGCAGGGGCAACTCCCTCCTCAGCCTGATCAGCCCCTGCAGCAGGAGCAACCTCCTCTTCAGAACCTTCAACCCCAAAGGGCTCCGCTCGGGCCCTAAAATGCCGGCACAGGGGCCTTTTGTCCCAACCCTCAGAAGCAACCTCCTCATCGAGACCGCATCTCCGTACACAACCCTTCCACCGGTTCAATGGCATCTCACAACCTCCAGCCTTCCGAAGATCTCCGCAATACCCTCCTCAACCGGCAGAAAGAAGAGGACCTTCGCCACTATTTGGATGAAAGGCGGGACCGTGAGGGAGCCTCCCACCCAGAACGTCCAAATAGTGATCTCCTCGTTGTCGCGACCACAGGAGGTCCCTTCCTCACAGGGGGCAGAGAGAGTCTCCTGAGTACCATCGAAGAAGACGTCGTTCTCCCACTGGTCGGCAGCCCCCGAGGGACGATAACAGACCTATCACCCGAGCCGAATTCTAAGAGTTCCAGGATACAATCCTGCAGGCCCTCAACCTCCGGCCGAACAACAACAATGCTCAGAGGGTCCCCACTCCTCCTCCGGTCCAAAGTCCTCGCCATTGGTCCCTAACCCCTTCCTAAGCTCCAAGTCACCACCATCACAGTCTTCGTCATTTCCCTAGTTACCATTGCCGAACTTCGCGCTCCACTTCTTACGAAGATGAGTCCAGAGACTCGCTTAGCTACCGTCGAAGGGACAATGCGGTCTACCGCTGTCTCTACGAGATGGAGAGGCGCTTTGGCCAACTGGATAAAGAGGAAGAGCTGAGAGGAAGGACCTTCCGTCCAAGCCGACCCCCCTTCTTTCGAACAATTATGGAGGCGCCCATTCCAATAAGCTTCAAGCCCCTGCAGTTTGAGACTTACTCTGGGGAGTCAGACCCCGTGGACCACATCGAAAGCTTCAAGACCCTCATGTTGATCCACCAAGCTTCCGATGCTCTACTGTGCAAAACCTTCCCAGTTACTCTCAAGGGTCCGGCCCGAGAATGGTACTCTCGTCTTGCCCCATCCTCCATATTCTCCTTTGAACAATTTGAGACCATCTTCGTCACCCACTTCGTGAGTAGCCACCGCACTGAGAAGACTAGTATTTCGCTACTCTACCTCAGTCAGAAGAAGGGTGAGAAGCTGAGAGATTATGTGAAGCAGTTTACCGCGAAAGCTAGGTCCATTGCCTTCCTCGACCAATCAGTCGCCACTGCAGCCTTCCAGTCAAACGTCCTCAACTCAAGCCTTCGGTCCTCCCTAGCCAAGAAGCCCCCGTAAAACTTCTCTGACCTTCTTCTCAGAAGCGAGAAGTATATCTGGGCTGAGTAAGCTAAACATCGCCCCACTTTTGAGGGGTCTTCCTCCGGGACCAAGAGAAAGGCAGCTGAAGAAGAAGGAGCTAAAAAGCTCCAGAAGGACAATGGGGGCTAGCACCGCCTGCCTCCCAGATTTGAGCAGTTTACCCCTCTTAACGCCAACATTTCCACCATTCTCATGGAGGTCGAGAAGGAAGGAGTTCTACCTCCTGCCCCGAAGATGAATACCCCCGGCAAGAATAGGGACAAGGAAAAGTGGTGCCGATATCATCGAGACCACGGCCACGACACCAACGACTGTCGGGCCCTGAAGAATGAAATTGAGGCCCTCATCCAGAGAGAGTAGCTGTCTAAGTTTGTGAGAAATGACTGAATTGATATTCCTCCTCCTCCCAGGGGGGCTAACAAGCGTCCCGAGAGGCACGGCGAGACTCCCAAGTTTGAAGAGGAATGCATCTTGCATCTCATTCATGGAGGTCCCATGGGAGGAACCTCCAACTCTTTTCGGAAGGCTTTCATACGAGAAGTCAATTCGGTTCACAGCATACCCCCTCTCAAAGGCCTCGGAGTCCCGGTCAGTTTCTCGGATGAAGACCTAGAGGGTGTCCGAACCCCCCATTGTGATGCACTGGTAATCAACCTCCACATGGCCAACTTCAAAGTGGAAAGGATTCTGGTAGACAATGGTAGCTTTGTCAACAACCTCTTCCTGGCGGCCTTCCGAGGACTCAAGTTATCACGGGACAGGCTCAAACCCACCGGCTACATGCTCCATGGGTTCACGGGAGTGCCAGTGACTATCGAAGGGGTAATAACGCTCGACGTAACTGCTGGCAAAACTCCTACTATCCGGACGGAGCCAATGGATTTCATAGTCGTCGACATCCCAGCTGCTTACAATGTGATTTTAGGTCGACCTGGCCTAGCTACTTTAGAGGCCGTCCCGTCGACTTATCATCTGAAAATGAAGTTCCCCACCAAGTCAGGTGTAGGGAAAGTGAGGGGTAGTGAAGAGATGGCCCGTAAGTGTTACATGACCTCCACCGGGGGACCTGTCCTCTCCCTCGAGACTCTTGAGATTCTCCAAGGGAATGCCCAACCTATGTCCGAACCAGTGGACGAGTTAGAGGAAGTGCTCTTTTTCGAGTAAGATCCGAACCGCAAGTTCTTCATCAGCAAGACCCTCCCCTCTGCCCTTTGTTCCGACATAGTCCAATGCATCAGGAAGAACCATGACCTCTTCGCCTGGTCAGCTGCCGATATGCCAGGAATTTCCGAGGAGCTCCTTGTCCACCACCTAAGCGTTGCTCCGGGGTCCAAACCGGTCCAGCAGAATAGGTGCAAATTTGCTCCCGAGCGCCAGCAAGCCATAAAGGATGAAGTGGACAAGCTCCTCAAAGCCCGGTTCATACAAGAAGTCAACTATTCTGAATGGCTTTCTAATGTTGTTATGGTTAAGAAGGCCAACGGAAGTTGGAGAATTTGCATCGACTTCACGGACCTGAACAAAGCCTGCCCTAAAGATCCATTCCCTCTCCCCAGCATCGACACCTTGATCGACGCTACTTCGGGCCATGAGTTGCTGAGCTTCATGGATGCCTTCTCCGGATATAACTAGATTAGAAAATTTTTCCCCCTGGATATCCCGAAGACCTCCTTCGTCACCGATCAAGGACTCTATTGCTGCAGGGTACTGCCCTTCGGGCTGAAGAATGCCGGTGCAACCTACCAGCGCCTCGTCAATAAGGTCTTCCAGAATCAGATCGGCCGAAACATGGAAGTGTATGTTGATGGTATGCTAGTTAAATGCATCCATAGGGCCGACCATGTTGCCGATCTCCAAGAAGCATTCGATGTGTTGAGGAAGCATGATATGAGGCTCAACCCGAACAAGTGTGCGTTCGGAGTCTCGTCGGAAAAGTTCCTAGGTTTCATGGTCAGCCAAAGAGGAATCGAAGCCAACCCCGAGAAGATCAAAGCCATACTGAACATGGCACCCCCTACAAGTGTGAAAGAGGTTCAGAAGCTCACGGGGTACCTCGTGGCCATCGGGCGCTTCCTGTCTAAGTCGGGAGAAAAGTGTCTTCCTTTCTTCAAGGCCTTCAGGGGGGCTAAGGGCTTCGAGTGGGCCCAACAGCAGCAAGAATCGTTCGATCAGCTAAAGGCCTACCTGGTCAATCCCCCTCTCCTCAGCAAGCCTATCCCCGGGGAAACACTCTACCTCTACCTAGCTGCCTCTGAGCAAACCCTCGGCACTGTACTAGTGAGGGAAGAAAACAAGGCTCAGAAGCCTATCTATTACGTGAGCAAGGTACTTCGGGATGCCAAGCTCCGCTATCAAAGATTGGAGAAGATAGCATACACCTTGGTTATGGCAGCCAGGAAGCTCTACCCTTATTTTCAATCTTACTCGGTGGTCGTTCTCACCGACCAGCCGCTTAAGCAAGTCCTACACAAACCCGAGACCTCAGACCGTCTGATGAAATGGTCAATCGAGCTGAGTCAACATGACATATCTTACCAGCCTCGGACCGCAATCAAGCCTCAAGTCTTAGCTGAATTTATTATTGGGAGTACCATCCCAGAGGTTAGTCAAGCAGCGAACAGGCCTCCCATCTGGACAGTGTATGTAGACGGGTCCTCTTGCACCGAAGGGAGCAGAGCCAGGGTCATTCTGGCAGGCCCAGATGACTTCGTTCTCCAATACTCCCTCCGTATCAACTTTAAGGCCTCCAACAACGAAGCGGAGTATGAAGCCCTTATAGTTGACCTCGATATGGCTCGCAAAGCAGGGGCACAATGTCTCCGGATATACAGTGACTCACAGCTAATCATGAATCAAGTCTTAGGAGAGTACGAGGCGCGAGACGGCCGAATGGCTAAATACCTAGCCAAGGTCCAAAGTCTCATGGCTTCATTCGAAAAGGCACAAATTCAGTGGATCCCTAGAGAAGAAAGTTCCCAAGCAGATGCCCTCTCCAAACTGGCCTCCTCCTCCCTCCAAGGTCTCGAGCAGACCGTCCTCATTGAAGTACTCCTAAGACCGAGCATAGAAGAAGAAGCCCCCGACTTGATGGAGTCGTTGCCCGTCCAACTCCGGAACAACTGGATGAGGCCTTTGATAGAGTTCCTCAGGGATGGTGTCCTTCCCGAAGACCCTAAAGAAGCCCGTCGAATCCGAGCGATAGCGGAGCGGTACACCCTTGTTGAAGGAGTCTTGTACAAACGCTCCTACACCCAAGTGGATGGCAAACCCTACATGAGGTGCCTCTCCCCGGAAGAAGCCTTGTATGCCTTGCAAGAACTCCACGAAGGCATAGGCAGAGCACATTCAGGGTCCAGGTCCCTCGCCAGGAAAGTTCTGAACTACGGGTATTTCTGGCCTACCCTACTTCGAGATGCCCAGCAACACGTTCGGTAATGCGGCCCTTATCAGCAGTTCTCCAACATCTGTCACCTACCCCAAGCACAACTCACCTCTCTCTCAAGCCCGATTCCCTTCGCAATGTGGGGGATGGACTTGTTAGGCCTGTTCCCACCAGCTCCAGGCCAGTTCAAATTCCTAGTCGTCGCAAGTGGATCGAGGCTGAGCCATTGGCTACCATTACTGAGAAAAGTGCTGCAGTTCTTCTGGAGAAATGTAATTTGTCGGTTTGGCATGCCTCAGGTCCTAATAACGGATAATGGAACACAGTTTACAGGGGCAGCGTTCCGATCTTTATGTGAAGACCTCGGCATTCAGCAACGTTTCTCCTTCGTCTCCCATCCTTAGTCAAATGGCCAAGTAGAGAACGCAAACAGGCAGATCCTCTCCGGCATCAAGAAGAGGCTAGATAAGTCGGCCAAAGGCTTATGGGCGGAACAGCTCCCCAACGTATTGTGGAACTACCACACTACGAAACGGACCCCCACAGGAGAGTCGCCATTCAATCTCACCTATGGATCCGAGGCTGTGACTCCCTTGGAAGTCGGCCTACCATCTCCTCGACTTATGGCCTATAAAGAAGAGCAGAATGCCAGAGAGCTTCGGGCAAATTTGGACCTGATTGACGTGCTCCGTAAAAGGCTTCCATCCGCTAGCAAGGTTATCGAAGAAGGATTGAGCAGGCCTACAACAAAAGGGTTCATCCCACAGATCTCAAGGAGGGGGACTTGGTCCTCAGAAAGCTAGCTATCTCATTCCCTAGCCAAAAGAGTAAGCTAGCTCCAAATTGGGAAGAACCGTACAAAGTTTCCAAAGTAGTCCGCCCCAGAGCGTATCGTCTAGAAGACCTTGAAGGCAGAGAGATACCCAGAACTTGGAATGCCGACCATTTACTGAAGTACCAAGAGAGCGCCTGAACGCCTCTCCGAGTACCTTCAAATGTCGAGCCATTCCTATCATTTTATTTGTATTTGCTTCTTTACTTTCTCATTATAATAACGGCTTGCAACTTAGAAGCAGCCGATTAGCAGTTATCAATAAAGAACTTCTTTCCCCTGATAATTCTCTTGTGATTGCTTTTATCTCTCTGTTTAAAGCCTTGGATTGCTCTTACTCAAACGACGTGTTCGGAGTCCAAAACTTGGCTCGATTCTGCTTCGCAAGCTCGCTCTTAAGCGAGCTAGAAGTGGTTCGCCATTTGGAACTGCACCCACAAGCGTTGAAATTTACCTAACGACGCGTTCGGAGTCCAAAACTTGGCTCGATTCCGCTTCGTAAGCTCGCTCTTAAGCGAGCTAGAAGTGGTTCGCCATTCGGAATTGCTCCCACAACCGTTGAAATTTACCTAACGACGCGTTCAGAGTCCAAAACTTGTCTCGATTCTGCTTCGCAGGCTCGCTCTTAAGCGAGCTAGAAGTGGTTCGCCATTCGGAACTGCTCCCACAACCGTTGAAATTTACTCGAACGACATGTTCGGAGTCCAAAACTTGGCTCAATTTTGCTTTGTAAGCTCGCTCTTAAGCAAGCTAGAAGTGGTTCGCCATTCGGAACCGCTCCCACAACCGTTGAAATTTCTACAACTATACTAGACATGGGAGAAGAATACTTGGAGTGCTTGAACGAATGCCCCATCGCTTCGCTTAGCTGGATAACTGATGAAGATATTCAGGCGTACATTCCCGTGCGACTTGCATTCCGAGCTGCATATTGGGGAAAAATAACTTTCTCCCCAAAATTTGCGCAAGATCTCGATCAGACGGCTCAGATCACGCCACGCCCACAAAACGACAAGATAGCGTTTTCTCGAGATCCACACCATTTTTACACCGAGATCCACGCGAAACCTTCAGATAGACACCTCAGATAGGGTTGCGTGCCTTAGAGTCCAAGGTTTGGCAAGACCACACTTCTACTCCTCGCTCGTAAGCGAGCAAGAAATGGTCCGCCCTTCAGAAACACTCTTGCAACCACAAAAGATCCACTGAACACGCCAGCACAAACGCAGAGTTAAACAAGCTTTCACTTTTATAAAATTTTAAAGTTCGAAGAAACTCAAATTACAAGACCAGCTACTCTTATCTACGACGAGCTACAAGGTCCGAAAAGCTAAAATTACAAGACTACTTCAACAACTCTTAGGAAGAGGGATGTTCCTCTTGAGAGACAGGCGGGGACGGTGCACACCTTGTCGTTGCGATCCCGCACTCATTGAGGTCCCTAGGCCAGCAAGTTTAGTCGTGTCTCTCAACGTTGCACCGGCTGAGGCTTCGTTCGACAAGATAGCCACCCTACTTTGGGCATCACCAGGACTTTGCCGAGCCACGGGCGAGCGAGTCGCAAGCTCGTAGAACGAAATTCCTTGCCACTATCTTCCCGGGTACACGAAGTACTTCTGACGTTGACTGGTCCCGATCGGGGTCTTAGGCGAGCAACCTCCCCCTCTAGCTCGACGATACGTTGCTTCAGAGAGTCGTCCTTCACGGCTACCTTGAAGCTAGGAAGCCGAGCAGACCCTTCGGCGCCGGAGCTGTCAGCGATGATTCGACGAAGATGGGTAACTTCGATGCTCCTATCGACCGTAACCCTCTTTAACTCGTCGACCTCCGCCGTCAACTCGTCGCGCTCGACCATCAACTTACCCACCGTAGCTGCTAACTCATCTTCCTCCACCGAAAGTTCTTCTTCCGCTATCTTCAGGTGATGAACCTCCGCCAGTAGTTCACCTTTCTCCTTCTCAACGTCGAACAACGTCTTCCTAAGCAACTCCACCTCGCCTTCAAGACGAACCTCGCGAGCTCACTTCCGTAGTTGTTTCAACTCGGAGAAATACTCTCTCGACGTTGCCTTGAGATCTCTAGTTCCAACTCGCTCTTGAGGAAACACTCTCGGCTGTGGGAAAGGGCCAGCTTCGCTACTTTCAAGCCGGCGCGAAGACGAGAGATTTCAGCTGCAGAACTCGACTCGACGACCTGAAAATCGAAAACACATCAACACAAAGAGCAAAAGGTATTTTCAACACTTAAAGAAATTTTCAATAACAAGACGTTCACAACACAACACTTGAAATCTCAAACACTTGGCCAAAGGCTCAAAAAGTCAGTCGTTTCATTAAAATTCAAAATGTACATAAGAGCGGTGGCCAGTCCGTGGTTCGGCGTTACAACAAAACAAAAGAAACAAAAACAACAAGAAAAGAGGCGACTAAGTCAAGGGGCCACCTCATGGCGCTGCTCCGAGGCATCATCGCTCGGCACATGGATGATCGCTCTTTCAACATTCCCCACGTCCTCGGCACCCTCCTCGGCATCACCGCCCTCTGGCTTGGGCTCGAGCTCCGCCAGTGGAATCTGTTCCTCGCCGTCCACGGGATCGTAGAAGTAGTACGAAGAGCTGTCAAAGCCGGGGATACGGGCCGCCACATGCTGCAGCGCTCGGGCATAAGCCTCCTCCATGTTTGCCATCTTGTGGGCTTCGGCCTCGTCCCGAACGGCCTGCTCGGCCTCCGCTACCCTCATCGCCTGGCCATTCAGCACCTTTTCGGATGCCTTCAGGACCTTGGCCAACTCCTCTTCGAAGCAAGCCCTCTCTTTCTCCAGTGCCTCGACATTGGCAGTCTCGGCTGTAGAGTTCTTCAACGCCTCGGCGAGCTTCATCTCGAGGGTCCCCACTTCGGCCGCACGTGCAGCTGAAAGTTGCTGCTCAGCCTCGAACAGCTTCACCGCTTTAGCGCGCTCCGACCTCTCCCGATCGTTCGCCAGATTCATCTCCTTCTCTTGCTCGGCAAACTGCTCGAGCATGTGGCTGAAGTGGCAAAGGGTCTGTGAGCAGAACGAAGGGAAAGAGACGATTAGAACCGAACGAAAAACTTGGAAAATTTTTAACTTGTTAGCATATTTAGCTTATACTCACCGACATAGTGTTTCGAGCAATCTGTAGGGCGTCGTCGACCACGGTGCCGGCCTTCATCGCGGCACGATCCTTCGGGGTCGACAGGTGCTTCACCACCTGCATGCATATCCCCCCATCACCGAGGAATCCGTCCACCTTCATCACCCTCCAGTCGGGGACGAAGAGACGCTTGTGCTCCTCGGTAAGGATCCTCTCCGCCTCGGCAGTAAGTGGTGGCACCTCCAATGCCAGAGCCGCGCTGGCATTGGATGCCCCACTCGACGAACCCGGGGCATCGATCGGAGGGGCTTGAACGGGCATTTCTGAAGGGTCCTCGGTCACCGGCTCCACGATGGCCGAAGGTGCCAAGCGTGCCGAGGGGACCTTCGCCGTTCGGCCAGAATGAGGCCCCACCATGGTCCTCTTCTTCTTCCTCGTCTCTGCCTCCTTCGCCACGCGAGTCTTGGCCATTAATGCCTTGCAGTCCATGTCGGGGCTCTCTGCATAAGAAGAAGAAACCGAGCAAAAGAGTTAGAGAAAATAACTAATAGTAAAAGACACTAAGAAAAGCGAAGAGAAAAAAAAAGAATGGGAGCGTACTGGGGTCGATTAGACTGAGACCCCCACCGAACAATACTGCCTCGGTGATATCCTTCCAATTAAGGGTCGGAAGTCCGAGGATCTTCGCCACCGCCTCTTCTTCCTCCCTAATGAGCACGGGCTCCTTCTTCGCCCACTTCGGGACCCCGTCTTTCCACAACGTCGGAAAAGCCCCACGGCTCGGGACCACGGATGAGAAAATACTTCTCCTTCCAGTGTTTGATCGAGTCCGGATTCTCGGTCAACTTCACTCTCCTTCTCGGCGACAGATAATACCGATCCTCCATCTAGCTCATCCGGCAGAGGCGATAGAGGCTCCAAAGCAGAACGAGCTGCGGTTGCACACCGACCGCTTGGCACTGAAGGACGAAGGCAATGACATGCCGCCACATGTTTGGCATATACTGAACAGGGCTCAGGCCGTACCACTGCAGCACTTCAACCACAAAGGGGTGCAGTGTCAGCCGAAGACCGACGTTCAGCGCGTCATAGGGAAAGACGCAAGTGTCAACCGAAGTCCTCGTACACGCTCGGACACCCGGACCAGGAAGTAGCAAGACGTACTCCTTCGGGATGCGGAATCCCTTCCTGATCCGGTGCAGATCTGCCTCGGTCAAGATTGAGGGGATCTCATCCACCTCGGAGGGGTCCCTCGGGTCGTTCTCCTCATAGGCCAAAGCCATCCCATGCACCACCTTCCTCAGGATGTCCTCGAGGTAACTCCTTACTCCGCCGACACTAGACAGAACGGTCGGATGCCGACCCAACTCTCCCGCACCCTTCGAAGTCTCCACTATCGTCGACACCCCGACCGGATCTACCACTTCTTTTCCTTTCCTCGGCTTCACTACTACTGCTCGGCTGGAGTCTTGGTCCGAGGTGGATGTCTCATCCCCAGAAGATATTCTAGCCATTCTCAAAGATAGGGGAAAAGACTAACCTTGAAGTGACGTGAATGGCTGGAAAAGATAGCCAAAATTCAAACTCGCCTTGTCACAAAAGCTAGTAGCGCCGCTCGAGAGCAAAAACACCGCTAGCAAAGAGTAAAAGTGAAAGTAAAAGTGAAACTGAAAGAATGAGGTAAAGGATGGGGGAGGTGAAAACTTATAGTAAAAGAAACGACTCTTGGGCTTTGTAACGTAAAGTTGCGACTCTTAGGCCCACCTTAAGATGTTAAAGAAGGCTAAACGACAAAGTAGGGAAGGGCAGCGACGGTTCATAAGAGTGACGATGATTCAGACTGGGCCACACCGCTCGGCTATTCCTTTAGCTCCGAGCCGCCGAAGCACTTTGCCGAGCTATCGAGGGACGCCTTAGATCACCCCACGTCCCTCGGAAGCCAAATCCGAGCGACTGGCGATCCAAGCTGCGTATTGGAGAAAAACAAGTTTCTCCTTAACAATCGTGCAAGATCTTGATCAGACGACTCAGATTGGACCACGACCACAAAACGACAAGATAGCATTTTCTCGAGATCCACACCATCTTACACACCGAGATTCGTGCCAAAACTCGTGATGAATGGCTCCGATTGCCCCACGTCCCTCAGAATCCAAATCCGAGCGACTGGTGATCTGAGCTGCGTATTGGAGAAAAACAACTTTCTCCTTAACAATCGTGCAAGATCTCAATCAGACAGCTCAGATCACGCCACGATCACAAAACGACAAGATAGCATTTTCTCGTGATCTGAACCTCTTACCTCGTGATTCGCGCCATGATGAACGGCCCAGATCACCCCACGTCACTCGGAATCCCAATCCGAGCAACTGATGATCCGAGCCGCTCGTATGGAGAAGACAACACCAAACCACGTCACTCGGAATCCTAATCCGAGCGACTAGCGATCCGAGCCACTCACATGTAGAAAGTAGCGGTAAGCCACGTTGCTCGGAATCCGAGCAACTGGCGATCCAAGCTGCACATTTGAAGAAAAATGCCACCGAGCAACTCTAGCCGTCAGATTGTCTCAATGTTTGCGCCGAAAGATGATGAGTAACTCAGATCACGCTACGCCCACAAAACGACAAGATAGCGTTTTCTCGTGATCTGAACCTTTAGCCTCATGATTTGTGCCATGATGAATGGCTCAGATCACCCAACGTCACTCAGAATCTCAATTCGAGCAACTGGCGATCTGAGTTGCTCATGTGGAGAAAATAGCGCCGAGCGACATCGGCCGTCAGATCTTCTCAAAATTTGTGCCTCGATCGGATGAACGGCTCAGATCACCCCACGTCGCTCGGAATCCCAACCTGAGCAACTAGTAATCCGAGCTGCTCATGTGGAGAAAATAGCGCCGAGCCACGTCGCTCGGAATTCGAGCGACTGGCAATCTGAGCTGCTTACGTGAAGAAAATGGTGCCGAGCAACACAGGTCGTCCGATCTGTCGGGATTACGAGCTAATGTGAGATGGGCGGCCCAGATTGCACCACGTCATAAATAATATTAAAAATTAATTTTTATTCAAATTATTTATTTAAAAATTGTGAAAAAATGATTAAAAATTCAGGAAAATTAATTAAAAATTCTAAAAAATAATTATAAATTCGGGAAAATATTTTTGAGCCCCTGGGTAAATAATTATTACTTAGAATAATTAATTAAGGCCCCCGAACAATGAATCACCGCTTTACAAAATTAAATAAATGATCCGAAAAATAAAGAAAAATCTGGAAAAATCGCCAAAAGTCCAGGAGAGTTCAAGAACAACCTTGAGCACGCAACTAGCTCCGAAATTCACCATAATACCTCATACAAAGATTCGACACCCCTCATTTGGACTCCGATACAACCCCGCAAACCGTTAAAACAGTAAAAACTACTCCTCAAAGACTGATCAAACTCAGTCTTCGAGATTGGGGGGCTCGTGATATGGCTAAAAATAGGAATAAATCAGAACCATCCAAATTGAGCGTGAATCTTAAAGCTCGGGGGTAAATGGTAATTTCACCTACAGACGGGTCTGAAATGGGTACTGTGTCTTTTCTCCAAAGACCCAATAGCCCATGAACGGATCCGCCTTAATTGGGTGCGGGTTCGAACCCGCAAAGAACTCAGTCCAGCTAGATAGAATTAGAATTTATGATTATACTTAATCAACGACCCTGATTCACTCAATCCATTCACTGGGAAGTAGAGATTTGATCTTATCCCGAAACTGGTCCCTAAGGTGGCTATAAATACCCCCCATCCCCACTGTTAACAGGTAATCAATCTTTTGCCAGTAAAATCTCATTCATAATCTTTCTGATTACTGACTTGAGCATCGGAGGGTGCGTCGCCGGGATCAACCCCGGTGTTTTGCACCTTTTGCAGGTGAACGGCGGGAGATCACGATCAAACTCCGGCGGAAAGGTTTCAGGTTTGACTATTCAACATCCCAAAGAATCTACAAATTCTATCTGTTTGTCCCCACATCAGATTTAGTGGTAACAGCAACCCATTACTACATTCCAAAGACACTTCCGAACTTCAATGGGTATACCACCCGGTCCTAAAACTTTTCATATTTTCATCATTCTGAGAGCATTTCGAACCTCACAGATCCTACTTCTTTGGAAAAACATATGCTCTCGACTCTCCCTCGACAACCTTTTTATTTTGGGATTTTTCCCACAGGGTCACTAACAAATGTGAAAATTCCATATACACCACTCACAAATTGATATGTCCATATAACTCACTCATTATGTATGCCAATACCAAAAAAGTATTTTTGTTAGAGCCAGGGCTAGGGTTAGGCTAAGGACCCTAATCCTAACCTAGATTTTAAAAAGAGAGCAAAATAATCATTTTCAAACTCAGGGTAAGATTTAACGTAAGTAGAGGGATAATCGTCCTAACCCTAGACCATAACTCTAAATTTTAAAAGGAAGGCAAAATATTTATTTTCAAATTCAGGGTAAATTTAATATAAGTAGAGTGATAATAGTAAGGAAAAGTACATTTTTGGTATTGACCAACATTGTGAATGAGTTACATGGAAATATCAATTTGTGAGTGAGATATATGAAATTTTAACATTTGTTAGTGACCCATGTTGAATTAACCCTTTATTTAATAATTTCTTAAAGTAACTTCGCTATCTTTCTAATTAAGTGCATAAGTATGGAGTATAAATAATTTACTAGTATAATGTACGTGTGATGCACGCTAAAAAAGTAAAGTCATCAAATTAAATGAATATATATCGAATAAGAAAAAAATAGTTTATATTTGAATGTTTTGATTTGGGCTACACGTGTGGTGCACATTTATATTTGTTGGATATAGTTTGGACGTGTATTATACGTGTTTATATAGTTACAAAGTTAGTTTTTGTTTGTTACAAACCCCAACTCTCCCATTAAAATAGTAGAGATATGTTGTTGTGTAATCCAATTAACTGCAAAATTGCTAACGACAGGAATATTAGCTGTAAAAAGCATGCGATTATGGTTTAATATAGTAAGATGATCAGCCTGATAAAAAATTAAAACACTAGATGTGCTAATTGAAGAAAATTTTAACATCCCGTATAATTTATTTTAATTAAAAATACATTTTTCAATTTTTGCACATGCAATACACGTGCAAATTTTACCTTTATTTTTCGTTCCTCTCATTTAAATTTATTTTTGTGGTATGCATGAGTCGCTTTTATTTTTTAGTCTTTTATTAAACTCATAGGCCTAAGAGTAGATTCTAAGCCCACTAGATTAATTATTTAATTAAAAGCAAGCCCACAAGACAAGCCCATTAATTAATCCTACAATTAGTTGTGCATGGTCTCACACATGACATGTAACAACTTTTTGACACACAAATAAAAGTATAGAATTGTATAAATAAATGTGTGTGAGTGTGCACTTGTGCACAACACGTGCACGTGTGTACAAGAGAGAAGGAGGCCGGGTTTTAGAGAGTGGGGAGAGTGGGAGAAGTGGGAGAGAGGAGAGTGGGTGGTTATTTGATGGTGAGATCAAATCCTATACATCTAATTGTTCTATAAATATCCCCCCCCCCCTCCCCTAATGTCTTTCTCATTACATCAAGAGTTGCATTTTGGAGGCTTGGAGTGCTCTTGCTAGGAGGAGAAGGGTTGGTGATCTTGTTGGAGCTAGGAGTCTCTAGGAGTTGTGTCTCTTCATTTTGCAAGTCTTTATAAGAGGTGGGTGGTCTTAATGCTTTTTAAATTGTAGGATAAGAATGCTAGATTTTGACATTTAGTAGTGTAGATTTAATTGATGTGATTGTTGTAGTTTACCCTCATATTGTTTTGATTGTGCTATGAATTGTAGAAATAATGTTGTGTTCAAGTATATGCCTAGATATCATGATGATTAGAAACATGAAAGAAAATAATAATAAATGAATTGTTGCCATGAATTATAATAGTTTATGCATGTTGGAATGATAATGTCAAATTTTATAACTTGCATGAAAGAGTTTTAAAGATTACCTATGTAGTCAAGAGATATGGTTAGCCTTACTGCTGAATTTTTAATTAGTACAAATGAGTTCATAAAGTGGTTTATAAGAGATACAAATTTTTAGTTTTCAAAATTGGGAAATGCAAATTGATGTGTGCAATTAAGAGAAAAATGAATTGAAAAATATATATATGTCTATAATATGAGTTTGAAAAAATTATTGTTTACTATTTTCGAATAAAGTCAGTCTGGAAAAATTAGTCACAATCTATTAAAAGATTAGATCGATTGAATAATCGAGTTTTGTGAAAATAAACTAATAACAGTACAGTATGAACAAAAATATAGAAGTGTATTTTTATATTAGTAGTCGTGTTTGGACTTACTGGCTAGTTGGGACGCTCTAGTACTGTTACTGTAGCGCGGGTGTGGTCTGGGGTTCTGGGTTTGAAACTTGACAGTCCCATTTCTTTTTGTTTTGTTTTATTAAACCCAAGTACTGAAACCCAGTACTTCTGACTTGCGGTCTGTCTTTGTGACAGCGAAGTCACTTGGACTTCTTGGTCTTTCGGTGGTGCCTAGGGTCAGTTACTGTAGCGCTGGTGTGGGCTTGGGTTCGAAACCCGGTAGCTCATTTAGATTTTTTTATGGATGTTTTGGGTTTTTAAATGAAGAGTTTGAATGCAAATAAAATTTGGGAAATTTCTAATATTCCCCTAAAATGATTTAGAGTTTATTAAAAATAATTTCATGATATTTCATGTATTTTGTGAGAAATTAAAAGTGAAATTGATATAGATAATGAGTTGACGAATTCGAAAAATTTATTTAAGATTATGACCTTTATTTTGATTAGAAGAAGAGTAAAATATTGCAATACTATTGATTTTTCTTTGATGGGATTCTATAATTATTTTGGTTGATTATGAATACTTGATGTTGTATAAATACGATATGTAATTAATTTGCCAATTAGAATTGAAGTGATTACTCTATGTTATGAGTTCATGAAAAGAGATGTTTTTTTTGTTGAAAAAATTGTGAATAAGTGAATGAATAGAGTTCATGAATGATACAAAAGTAAGAGATTGATTAAATTGAAGATATAAATGCAATAAAGTTTAATACATGATTATTGAAGGGTATGAGTATCCATGGATTCTAGAACATGAAAGGTTGTGATCTAGAGGTTTAGTGAGACCCCGGGTATCGGCAAATGTTGAATTAAATAATTGATTTATTTTGAGATATGGCTATGTGAGCTATTTCGGTATTTGTGATTAAGTCCGGTAAAGGGAAAAGCTAACTCTATGTGTTATAATTTATTCATGTCTTGAACTTAAGAATTAGGCACTAAGTGAAGATGTAATAAACTTGGACAAACGTGAGTGGAGGGCATTTATATAGTCGGGCGGTGTACTCCGAAACTATAGACCCAGTCGGGCGATGTACTCCGGGACTGTGGTTGCTTCCGATGGAGACGAGCTTTTATTTAAATCCAGGACTATGAGTAGTCAGGCGGATAGTATGTCGTACTCCAGTGTATATACGTATACCGGGGCTAGAGGGACACTAACGGGATGTTCGTACGACGAGGATTCTGTATAGTCGGACGGTGTACTCTGGGACTGAGATCCGTACTCGTTGAATGTCTAAACTTTGTTTTATTACTGGGTAGTTATCATGGCGAGGGATCAAACCCTTTTATGTGGAGTACGTAGGTGCTTGCTCTCGGACCTATGTAGTATGGGATGCATAGAATCTGAACAAGTATGCATTAGTATCATCTTAGCGTAAACACCTGCATTAAGCATTAAGGCATTACATACACTTACATGTTTAAAGTAGTCACTTTGAATACTTTATTTTACATTCAAGTTTGTGGTTTGTTAAAGTGTTAAAGATCGTTATACTTTCGGCATAGCGAGGATAGCCGTGTACAATATTTTCGTCGGTTGTAAGCAACTGACGTGCCCACAGTTTTATATGCAGGATTTGGATTTTATAAGCAGGTATAAAGTTGATTCGATGCTGATGATTATTTAAATGTTAAAGTTGTTACAATTATATATTTCTCATTATTGTACTTCAATTTACCTTCTGCTGTGTTATTAAATGTAAAAGACTCTGTTGTAATAGAAATTTTCAAAATTCATTGTAAAATTGTACGAAGTGAAGTGTAAAGATCCTGTGGAACTTCGAATTCAGCCATATTTGGAATTCGAGGTGTTACAAAAATAATAAATGATAAATGAGAGGGTTATTTGTTTTTTTTTTGGATAATGAGGATAGAGTCTTAAGACTCCAGCCCAAATATATTAATAAAAGAGGAGTACAAACAACAACAAACAATTTTACACGGAGTAAAACTGGAAGAAGAGAAAAGTCTGAGATAAAAATAACACATAAACAAGACTACAACAAAAGAAGCAATGGAAAGCATTGCCTATATAATAAAAGCCAACCGCACAACTGGCCGGCTAGAGAAAACAAATGATAAGTCAAGAGGCAGAGAGAGACAGCCCGGAGAGGAAGCAGCAGCCGATCGAGACGTAGCAATCCAAAATCACAGGAACATCACTGCGCATGAAGTGGCCAAGACAGCCGCCCGTCGCTGTGAGCACAACATGACCAAAGAAGCCAAAACGTGAACAGCAAAACTAAAGGCCCATCACCGCCTAAGATCAGAAAAAAGTCACTGAGTAGCAGCTGGACTGGAGGGGAGTTACTCCCAAACAAACACAAGGGCCACCTGAAGAAAGAAAACAAACACCGAGAGCTAACTCCCTTAAAAACAACAAATCCAACAGAGAAAAAGAGCAGAGGAAATAACCAGATACACAAAATGCCTCAACCATAATACGGCTCAAGCACCCGCTGCTAATTGAAAGCCCACAGCCACAAAAAGATAGCCAGAGAACAAATGCAAACGAAAGCAAGAACAAGGATAGTTAACAGTAAGGTAAGATTAAAGAACAGATACACAGTTAAGTAGCCGAAAACTATAGTAATCAGCCAAAGTAACACAACAAGGAAACATCAAGATAGATACGAAGAGTATAACACCGCATGAACATGCGAACAACAACCAAAATTAGTCAGTGCCAAAAAGCCAGAAAGCTAAAAACCCCAAACCAAAACATGAACCACAACCTCGCTAGGCAGCGAAACATAAGGAAAGAGAAAAACTGCTGCCGCTAATCTCAAGTCTGCAAAGGAAAAAACCAAAAGAAAAAAATTTAGTATGGTAAAATATCAAGGAGGAACAAAATTATAAAGACGACGTAAAAAAACTGCCTTATCGAGGCGACGCAGGTCCAAGGCCTCCACTTTATTATTCGATAAAGGGGAGGACCAGAACTTCGTGAGGAAGATGAACTCATCAATGAGACTAGCAATAGGGTGGAAAATGTGCGAAAAAATACGGTTGTTTCTTTCTTTCCAAATAATCCAAATGATCACCATGATGGAAAGATCCCAAGAGTTACGAAATTCTTTCTTAACACAAGAGGACCTCCAACATGTCCAGCAAGATAGGATCGTGGTAGGGAAAGAGGGAACTAGCCATGCATCCAAACAAATCGTCCATAACGGGTACAAAAAACACAATGTAAAAAAAAATGATCTGCATCTTCGTGGTAAGTAAGACACAAAGAACACAAATGACCGATGGCTAGATTCATCTTGTTAAGAACCTCAACCATTAGAAGTTTGTTTTTAATAGAAAGCCAAGTGAAAATTTTAACTTTCAACGGAGCACAACAGCTGCAAATAAGGTTCGCAAAAGGTGAATTGATTTTAAAGCATAATTTCAAGGAGGGGTTTTCTAAAATTTAGCTAAATACTCAAATGAATCGGATCTTCAAAATTAATTCTGTACCCGATTCGCTTTAGCCCTTTTATTAGGCCTTTACTTGGGCAAGAAGCAAATTCTTAGATTATAGATTAGATCAAAACAAAGATAAAGAGAGGAAGAGGAGGAGGAAGAAGAAGAAGATCGCTGGATCAAAAAATGGCGGTCTTTCAAGCTACCCACCCTTTCGTTTCCCCGACGCCGTTACTTGGAATCAAATATAAGCATCACTTTCTCAGAAAAATCTCTATGGGTAAATCATTTCTATCTTTCGCTCAAAATAATTTGGTGTAGTTCCTTCCATCTTTATCGTAGACAAGAAAAAGATGGTGTAATTTGATCTCATTTTATCTTATTTGTTTGACTTTGTTTTGCATTTGATTTGGTAACATGATCACTATGTTATATGAACTGACGGACGGTTTTCATCCCTAGGCTCTAGGGCATAATAGAGTTTTTTTTTCCCCCTCTCCTTTTTATATATTGCTTAATTAACGTGATTGAATGAAAAATCACAAACAGAGAAAATAAGACTGAATCCATACGGAAGAAAATAGAGGTTGTCCGAATTGTAGATAAAATGCTTATTAAGGTACAACGAAGACTGATATCTCTGTCCCATCATTTAGAAAAGACAAAAAAAACTGATGAAGGCCCAGACGAACTTCGGTTGAAGCTATTAATAGGAATTTGTAAAGTGTCAATTTGATGAAGTTTTCTTTAAAATAGGATTTATGGAGCTCACCCCAAAATTCAATATTGAATTTAAGGTTTGAGGAAAGTTTAATTTATGAGGGGTTTTTTTGTTTGTTATTTGGACAATGAAGAGAAGAGACCAACTAAGTAGATAGATGGGTTTAATAATCATATAAACAATAAATCAATTGGTAGGTATGGGAAACTGAGAAAGCTATTATGGTAGTGTTACTTTATTAGTGATTGTTTTATCTCATTGGATGCCTTCCCAAGTAAAGAGATTAAATTTTCATGGTTAAGAATGTTCGTCTTTAGAAATTGTTTATCCCTCTTGTTATCCGAAATTTGTTTGTGTTTCGTTGTTGATTGATGCTTCCATTTCCTATGTTTGCCAATTTTTGCACTATAATTCACGGTTGTATTGATATTAATCATTAGATTAGATCAAAACCAATATTAGTCTAAGTTAATTTGGAACAAGAGTGATAAATTTGAAGAGTGTCATAGCTGGATCAAGTATGGTGTACCTTGTTCATGAAAAGAAGATAATACCAATAAACCCATGTAGAAGCACAAGTCTCAAGAACTTTGCCAAAATTTCATAATAAATTATAACATGATGATGCCAATACTAAAAAAATAAAAATAAAATTATAATATGATGCCAGTCCTATCTTAATCAGTGCAATTTTTTGGGATGAGGAGATTATTTACAAGAGAGGAGTTTGTGATAACCTAACAAAATGAGTTAGTGTCTTTCAGTTAAGTCACCATGAAGGAGAAAGATAATTGATTTGCTATAGGAAATTATATTCAATACCAAGGCACAGAAAAAATGAGGGCTGCATACTAGTGCCAACATTTATTTTCATTCTGAATCCTTAGATACTTCTGAGGTCATGTATATAGAAGGGGGGTGTGGATTAATGTGTTGAAATGGGATCTGGGAGCAAATTGTAGGGGAAAAAAAGGTGGGTTAATAACCTTTTTTTCTTTTTTAGTATTGAACATGTGATAACACCAATGAAGCCTTCATCGATAATATTTGGGCTTGGTACATGAATCATTTCTGCATTCAACTCATTACCTCTATCATATTAGCAAATTACCATGTTCCTACTTAATTGCAGAATTACCTGTGGTCCTCCTGACTTTACTAACTATCGTCATATATTTTGTGGTTGCAACCGTCATTTGTCTCTATTGCATATGTTCAAACCATCTCAATTGGTTCTCGCTCTTGTAGTCCTCAATTGGATCTACATCTTGTGACTTTTCGTTTAGTATTTATTGCTTACCCATTTTAACATTGTCAATTTCAACTATTCGCATTTCAAGATGCACCCACTTAATCTTTAGTTTACTTCATATAATTACATGCCATATGTTGATTAATTGCTAAAATATATTTCAAATTTAGCTTATGGCCTAATCTCATACGTCTGTAACTGTTGTTGATCTCACAATCTCATATATCTTTAGCTTATGGCCCGATCTCATTCATCTTTAGTTTGTACTCTAAAGCTTTTTCCATTGCTATTTTAATTCCAGGTTCTTATGACATGAATGTCTGTGGATCCTTTGCAGCCTTAAGAGGATCAGCCTTGAAACTTGGGTCTAGTAAGAGTGCATACAGTGTTCCTCTTGTATCCTCTCCTCTCAAGCCTATTTCTGCCGTCTCTTCAAGTATCAAAACCAAGTTTGGTGCTTCGCTAGAATTGGATCACTTTTCATTTGAAGGTACTGTTTCTATGTGCATGAAATAATGAACTTGTTTGAAAGATATTACAATTTGGAATGAGCAGTTGTCAATTATTTTTCATTTAATTATTTTTTATTTAACCAACAAAAAAATTGGATTCATCTATGCCACTGGACCACAGTAGTAAAGCTTCCTGCAATCCTGCTAGAAGTCCCCTGGAGTCAAACTTCCTGTCTGTACCAAAGTGATCTGATTATATGTGGCTTTTTTTTTTGGTTGGTTGGGGGGGGGGGGGGGGGGGGGGGTATGGTGTATGTGGATTGCATGGTTTGGCAAGACGGAAGCATAGTTTTGAAAGTAATCGTAGATTACAACCGTTATCAAGTTCCTCTATTGAAGGGGATTGCTAATCCCCCAAAAGAGTGGTATTTGTGGATTCCCCTAATCAGAGAGAGCTTGAAAAATTACTTACTAAAATTGCAACCAATCATTAAAGATTCTAGCGAATGCAATATGTTATGCAGGGTATCATGATTCTTCCCCTCACACTCCCCGTAATCCTTCTAATCCTTGTAATCCTTCAATCCGCGTACCAATCGCCCCTACAAACATTATTTAGCTACTTGATATAGAAGATTACGATTAATATAAATTAATCTTTTGTGTCATTTTTTCTACTCACTCTCTCTCTCTCTCTCTCTCTCTCTCTCTCTCTGAATATGCAATTAAGGTTTTCGTACAAATATCAAAATCTGTCTTATTTTTCATTATATTTACAAATCTTCATGTGTTGTTGCATTGTGTAAATTGGTCTCCCTTTTGTTGTTCTTCCGAACAAACATTGACCAAAAATGATTCACATTCCAACCTCCTGTTACCTTTCAACGAGAATTTATGTTTATTATTAAAACATTTATTCTGGCCTTTTTCCTTTAAACCAATAGATGTTCGCTCAATTCCAGCTTTTCCAAAGCGTCGTTCAACAAGGAGTGCTATCTTGAGAGCGTCAAATGGTATACCATATGACTTCCATAACTCTTCAGTGGCTGAGAAACCCAGATGGTGGTGGAGGACTCTAGCCAGCATCCCCTACTTAATGCCTATTCATATGATGTCAATATTTGCTGATAACGCGCTTCAGTTCCTGCCTTTCCTCGGTAACTTCCAGCTCTTGACCGATCCTTTCTTTGGAACGCAACTGCCTAGCTGGTTCCCTATGGTCTACTGCCTCGGGACCTATTTTTTAGTGGTGCGGAGGAAAGAGTGGCCTGCCTTTTTCCGATTTCATATAGTAATGGCAATGTTGCTTGAAAATTCAGTTCAGATTATTGGGGTTGTTGCAGGTTGGATGCCATATTGGCGCAAACTTGATGCACCATTTTGGACTGTCGTTGCTTGTGGTTTCCTCTATGTAATTTTGGAGTGTGTGCGATGTGCGCTTAGAGGGGAGTATCCTAATATTCCTTTGTTTAGTGAAGCAGCTCATATGCATTGTTTTATGTGAGCGAGTAATAGCTGCAGCTTTCTAAAGAGAGCATAATAGTTTCTAGATGTGAGATGTGTGACTACTGTACTTGTATTTATTAACTCCTTTTTAAGGGAAGCATTTACTTGGGCCTTATTTTATGATTGAGTACTAGATTAGTGCTTTAGTTTTGCATAAATATCTTTTTATGGTGCTTCTTTATTCTTCTCCTTTTCTGGGTTTGAAGTTAATTTTATTGTTTATTTCTAAGAAAAATGGTTTGAAGTTGGTCAAAAAATGAATTAATGAGGGCATATTCTATATTCACAAATTCATGCCATGCGCTCTCTCCTCAAAGTAGGGTTGGCCCAACACTTATTGAGGCATAAAGCGAACTCCGAAATGAGGCCTTTTAAAAGTTTATAGTAATATTTTGTTAAAATTAATATATTTTATTTAAATGTTATCTTTCGAACATTTTGAGATGCAAAATCATTTATTATATTATTGTAATCAATTTCACTTAACATTTCTTTTTCAATTGATAATAAAGCCAATCCATTTAATTTTTGTTGAAACATTGTTGATCTTAAATAAGGTTTTATTAATTTTAATTTTGAAAAACTTCTTTCCGCCGAAGCAACAGTTACGGAAATTGTTAACATTATTCTATAAGCAATATATGCATTTGGAAAAGAATCAAGTCTTTTAATATAATTAATGTCAATTGGTGTATCATTTTTCACTTGTATAATTTCTCTTAAAATTTTCAGTTCTAAAAATAAATCTAACCCAACAATATCTGAGTTGTCATATTTTAATGATCGTTCAAGATTAAGACAATCTTCTTTTAAAATTTCAATTTCTAATGACCTTAATTTCTCAATACTAGATAGAAAACCAAAAATACCTTGATATATTTTAAATTGTTCAAATCTACTTTGGAATGAAATAATTGCTTGATCTATTATGTACAAGAAGTAGTCAGTTTTAAATGATTCTTCAGGAGATTTTAGAACTTCATTGTCCATAATCTCATCAAATTGTTTCTTTTTACGAATAACACGTTTTTCACGAAATTTTGGTTCTATATCCATTTCAATAGCAATTTCTTTAGCTGAAATTATACCATTTTCTAATCCATCTTCTCAATATTTTTCAAAAAAAGAAATAAGACCTTTCAATTGTTCTATAGCAACATCCATCGCATATCCTTTGATTGAAATTTTTTACTAACTGAATTTACCGCGAACAATATCTCATACCAAATAGTCATGACTAACAAAAACTCAAAATTTTCAATCTCATAAGTCACTAAACATTCACCTTCACTTTTTATTTTAGGTTCATCATTAACTTCGCCTAATTTCGATAAGGCTAAATTTAAAAAAAAAAATCATTGAGTTTTGGGCCATTTAAAAAAAACCGCACTAAGTTTTTTTTAATTTAAAAAACGACACAAAATTTCAAAAAATTCCACTGGGTTAGTTAGGGTTATGGTTAGGGTTAGTTCATGGGGAATATATAAATATCTGATTAGTTAAGTGGTGTTTTTTTAAACACAAATGAAATGAATATGATTTTTTAAGACACAAATGAAAGATGAAAGTGATTTTTTTTAACCCTACCCTAACCCAACCCTAACCTTAACCCTAACCCTAACTAACCCAGTGGAGTTTTTTGAAATTTTGTGTCTGATATGGCTAAAAATAGGATTAAATCGGGGCCGTTCACATCGGACACGAATCTTAAAGCTCAGGGGTAAAACGGTAATTTTGCCTACAAACGGGTCTGAAATGGGAACTGGGTCTTTAATTCAAAAGCCCAATAACCCATAAACGGATCCACGTCAACTGGGTACGGGTTCCAACCCGCTGCACACCCGGTCCAGCAAGATACAATCAAGGTCCCTGATTAATCCTAATCAACGGCCCTGATTTACATCTATCTTTTCACTGGGAATTAGGGATTCAATTCCTTATCTGATTACGGGGAATATACCTTATCAGATTACTTTCCTCATCTGATTACGGGGAATATTCCTTATCTAATCACAGGGATTACATTCCTAATCCAGTCCCAAAGACGCCTATAAATACCCCCCATCCATCTCCATTAAGAGGTAATCAGTATTTTCCCACTTTACGCTCTTTCTTAATCATTTCTGATTACTGACTTGAGCGTCGGAGGGTGCGTCACCGGGATCCCCCCCGGTGTCTCGCACTTTTTGCAGGTTAACGGCGGGAGTCAACGATCAGTCAACGACGGGTCAGGTTTGGTTTCGCTATTCAGGTTTTTCCTCGAACCCACAAATTCATCTGTTTGCCCCCACACCGAATTTAGCGGCAACAGATTGGCGCCGTCTGTGGGAACACCATACAAATAGCCTCCGCCTCTTCCTCGTCGACTAGTTCTTCTCCAGCCATGCCTCCCAGAAAAGTCAGATCTAGAGGGTCCAACCGCGGGCCCAACCCCGCCGATCAGCAAGAGGTAGTCCCCGTCCAATCTGCTCCGCGGCAGGGACAACCCCCGCCTCAGGTGGAGGACCCTCTTCAACAAGATCAGCCTCCTCTTCAGAATCAGGAACCCCCCAAGCGTCCCACCGGTCCTCAGAATGCCGGTGCGGGGGGCTCCCGCATGAAGCAACCTCTCCATCAAGACCGCGTCTCCATACACAAAGCCTCTACGGATTTCATGGCCTCTCACAATCCACAAAACCGGCAGAAGGTGGAGGACTTACGCCACCGTCTAGACGAGAAGCGGGCCCGAGAGGGAGCCTCCCGCCAGCGACGTCTGGGTGAGCGATCCCCTCACCGCCGAGACTACAGAAGATCCCCTGCCCGAAGGGGAAGGAGGGAGTCCCCCGAGCATTACAGAAGGAGGCACTCCCCCGCAGATCGGCAACGGCCCAGGAACAATGAGGCACCAATCACCCGTGCCGAGTTCCAGCAGTTCCAAGCAATGGTACAACAGGCACTCAACCTCCGTCAAAACCCTAATGAGCCGAAGGCCCCGTCCCCTCCTCCAGTCCGAAGCCCTCGCCGACGGTCCCCATCTCATCGTCCCGCTCCTACCAACTCCCGGCGTACCCCAAGTCCTCGTTGCTCCCGAAGTTACCATCGCCGTAGCCCTCTCTCTCCCTCCTACGAAGACGAGTCTAGAGGCTCGGCTGATTACCGTCGGAGGGACGACGCCATGTATCGCCGTCTTCATGAGGTAGAGAGGCGCCTGGGTCAGATAAACCGAGAAGAAGAGCTCAGGGGGAGAACTCTTCGTCCTAGCAGACCTCCTTTCTCCCGAACCATAGTGGATGCACCTGTGCCGTTCGGGTTCAAACCTCCCCAGTTCGAGATTTACACCGGAGAAACTGACCCCGTTGATCACATAGAGAGTTTTAAGACTCTGATGCTCCTCCATCAAGCTTCCGATGCCCTCCTCTGCAAGACCTTCCCCGCAACACTGAAGGGCCCAGCTCGAGAATGGTACTCCCGCCTCGCACCGTCTTCCATATTCTCCTTCGAGCAGTTCGAAACACTCTTCATCACCCACTTCGTGAGTAGTCGCCGAACTGAAAAGACCAGCATTTCGCTACTCTACCTTAACCAGAAGGAGGGTGAGAAGTTGAGAGACTATGTGAAGAGGTTCACAGCTGAAGCCAGGTCTATAGCTTCCCTCGACCAATCCGTCGCAACGGCCGCCTTCCAATCCAATGTCTTCAATTCCAGCCTCCGTTCCTCTCTTGCTAAGAAGCCTCCACAGGACTTTGCCGACCTCCTTCTCAGGTGTGAAAAGTACATTCGGGCCGAAGAAGCCCTCGACTCCCTTTCTCTGGAGGAGACATCTTCCGGGAACAAACGGAAGAACACAAGTGAAGAGGGGTCCCAAAAATCCCAGAAGGACAACAATGGACAGCGTCGCCCGACTCCTCGGTTTGAGAAGTTCACCCCCCTCATTGCCAACATATCAGAAGTTCTTATGGAGGTGGACAACGAAGGACTACTCCGCGCTCCCCCTAGAATGAATACCCCTGGTAAGAAGAGGGACAAAGATAAGTGGTGCCGCTTTCACAGGGACCACGGCCACGACACGGATAATTGTCGGGCTCTCAAGGAAGAGATCGAAGAACTCATACAACGGGGGCACCTGATCAAGTTCGTCCGAAAAGAGGGTGCCGAGCTCCTCCCCTGATCATCACCTCTTCCGAACGAACAGAAAGGCCCGCCGAGCTTCAAGATTCAGCTCCTCCCAAGAGGTCTTCACCTTATTGTAGAAATAGGATTCTGATTTTCAATAAGGCCGATGCTTGTAACTCGGCCAACAGCATGTAATAATGGCTCGCCCTATTGGAGCAGCCACTTAGCCTATTTCAATAAAACTTTACATCTTTTCATTGAAAATTATTGCTCTTGCTTCTCTATCTTTCCGAGTCGCGACTCTCTTAAATGGTGGGTTCGGAGTCCAGCTTCTTCTACATGGCTCCTCCTGCAACTCACTAAACTCTACCGATGGTTCCGGAGTCCAACACTTGGTTCGATTCTGCTTCGAATAACTTGCTCTTAAGCGGGTTAGAAGTGGTTCGCCATTCGAAATTGCTCCCACAGCCGTTGAATAACTCTACCGATGGTTCCGGAGTCCAACACTTGGTTCGATTCTGCTTCGAAGAACTTGCTCTTCAGCGGGTTAGAAGTGGTTCGCCATTCGAAATTGCTCCCACAGCCGTTGAATAACTCTACCGATGGTTCCGGAGTCCAACACTTGGTTCGATTCTGCTTCGAATAACTTGCTCTTAAGCGGGTTAGAAGTGGTTCGCCATTCGAAATTGCTCCCACAGCCGTTGAATAACTCTACCGATGGTTCCGGAGTCCAACACTTGGTTCGATTCTGCTTCGAAGAACTTGCTCTTCAGCGGGTTAGAAGTGGTTCGCCATTCGAAATTGCTCCCACAGCCGTTGAATAACTCTACCGATGGTTCCGGAGTCCAACACTTGGTTCGATTCTGCTTCTAAGAACTTGCTCTTCAGCGGGTTAGAAGTGGTTCGCCATTCGAAATTGCTCCCACAGCCGTTGAATAACTCTACCGATGGTTCCGGAGTCCAACACTTGGTTCGATTCTGCTTCGAAGAACTTGCTCTTCAGCGGGTTAGAAGTGGTTCGCCATTCGAAATTGCTCCCACAGCCGTTGAATAACTCTACCGATGGTTCCGGAGTCCAACACTTGGTTCGATTCTGCTTCGAAGAACTTGCTCTTCAGCGGGTTAGAAGTGGTTCGCCATTCGAAATTGCTCCCACAGCCGTTGAATAACTCTACCGATGGTTCCGGAGTCCAACACTTGGTTCGATTCTGCTTCGAATAACTTGCTCTTCAGCGGGTTGGAAGTGGTTCGCCATTCGAAATTGCTCCCACAGCCGTTGAACTTTTCTAACGATGGTTCCGGAGTCCAACACTCGGCTCGATTCTACTTCGCAAGTTCACTGTTAAGCGAGCTAGAAGTAGATCGCCATCCGGAATTGCTCCCACAACTGTTGATACCCTCACTTAAATAACGAGTTCGGAGCTCACCACTCTCTCCCAGAGTTGCTCCTCAAACTCATCTCACAAATGGCTCTCTTCCAGAGCCGAGCTCTTCCCTCCGCTCGCCTCCGAAGCGGACCTCTTAAATAACGAGTTCGGAGCTCACCACTCTCTCCCAGAGTTGCTCCTCAAACTCATCTCACAAATGGCTCTCTTCCAGAGCCGAGCTCTTCCCTCCGCTCGCCTCCGAAGCGGACCTCTTCTCAACGAGTTCGGAGCTACAGCTCTCCCCAAGAGTTGCTCCTCAAACTCATCTCACAAATGGCTCTCTTCCAGAGCCGAGCTCTTCGCTCCGCTCTCCTTCGAAGCGGACCTCTTCCCAGCGAGTTCGAAGCACAAACGGCTCTCCTCCGGAGCCGAGCTCTTCGCTCTGCTTGCCTCCGAAACGGACCTCTTCTCAACGAGTTCGGAGCTCGCAACTCTCCCCTAGAGTTGCTCCTCAAACTCGCCGGCCAAGCGGCTCTCTCCCAGAGCCGAGCTCTTCACTCCGCTCACCTCCAAAGCGGAGCTCTCCTCGACGAGTTCGGAGCACAACTCTCTCCTATAGTTCCTCCTCACACGTCTCACAAACGGCTCTCCTCCGGAGCCGAGCTCTTCGCTCTGCTAACCTCAAAGAGTGGGTCTTCCCATGACTCTTACGTGGGTCTTCCCAGTACATCTTCTCTACCCCTAGGAGTGGAGCCCTTCTTCAAAAATCCCCAAAAACCAAAACTCTCCTCAACCTCATGAAGACAAGGATGTTGCGGGGCTATTTTGACCATGAAGGAGGTTGAATCTTCATCTCACCCCTAAAGAGAAGTTGTAGATCTTCGAATTAGCTTCGAAACAAGGGGTCGCACGCCCCGAGCCGACCTCCGTAGCACTGGGAATATCAAGAAGAACTCTGCAGGCAAAATCTGGGGTCCGGCACCCGCTGCCGAGCGTTCTTGCCACCGACCGTTTTACGGGCTTGAGGTCGGCACCATTCTAGCTCGGCACCATCCGCCGAGCACCCGTGCCACCGACCGTTTTACGGGCTTGAGTTCGGCACCAATTCAGCTCGGCATCATCCGCCGAGTACCCTGGCCACCGACCGTATTACGGGCTTGAGTTCGGCAGCCAAGATCTCCAAAAATTTCTAAGTCTCAAGCCCCGGCACATTCGAGTTCGGCACCAGCTGCCGAGCGTTCTCGCCACCGACCATATTACGGGCTTGAGTTCGGCAGCCAAGATCTCCAAAAAATTTCTAAGTCTCAAGCCTCGGCACATTCGAGTTCGGCACCAGCTGCCGAGCGTTCTCGCCACCGACCGTATTACGGGCTTGAGTTCGGCAGCCAAGATCTCCAAAAAATTCCTAAGTCTCAAGCCTCGGCACATTCGAGTTCGGCACCAGCTGCCGAGCGTTCTCGCCACCGACCGTATTACGGGCTTGAGTTCGGCAGCCAAGATCTCCAAAAAATTCCTAAGTCTCAAGCCTCGGCACATTCGAGTTCGGCACCAGTTGCCGAGCGTTCTCGCCACCGACCGTATTACGGGCTTGAGTTCGGCAGTCAAGATCCCCAAAAAATTTCTAAGTCTCAAGCCTCGGCACAGTTGAGTTCGGCTCCAGCTGCGGAGCATTCTTGACAACGAGTTCGGAGCTCGCAACTTTCTCCTAGGGTTCCTCCTCACACTCGTCTCCCGAATGGCTCTCTACCAGAATCAAGCCCTTCGCTCCGCTCGCCTCCGAAGCGGACCTCTTCTCAACAAGTTCGGAGCTCGCAACCCTCTCTTAGAGTTCCTCCTCACACTCGTCCCACAAACGGCTCTCTTTTAGAGCCAAGCTCTTCGCTCTGCTCACAGGACGGGTCTTCCTAGCACAAGGGTCTTCCTAGCGCAGCTTCTCCATCCCTAGGAGTGGAGCTCCTCTTCCAAAACCCTCAAAACCGAACACATTCCCCATCTTCATGAAGACCAGGATGTTGCGGGGCTATTTTTACCATGAAGGAGGGTGAATCTTCATCCCACTCCTAAAGAGAAGTTGTAGATCTTCGAATTAGCTTCGAAACAAGGGGTCGCACGCCCCGAGCCGACCTCCGTAGCACCGGGAATATCAAGAAGAAATCTGCAGGCAAAATTGGAGTTCGGCACCCGCTGCCGAGCGTTCTTGCCACCGACCGTTTTACGGGCTTGAGTTCGGCACCCGCTGCCGAGCGTTCTGGCCACCGACCGTTTTACGGGCTTGAGTTCGGCACATTTGAGTTCGGCACATTTGAGTTCGGCACCAGTTGAGTTCGGCACCCGGTGCCGAGCGTTCTTGCCACCGACCGTTTTACGGGCTTGAGTTCGGCACATTTGAGTTCGACACATTTGAGTTCGGCACCAGTTGAGTTCGGCACCCGGTGCCGAGCGTTCTTGCCACCGACCGTTTTACGGGCTTGAGTTCGGCACATTTGAGTTCGGCACAATTGAGTTCGGAACACTCTCAGTACAAGACCCACGAACAAAAAAAAAAAAAAATAAGGGGTCGGGTTCGGATCCACTAAGGATCCAAACCCGAACCCACCTTCCCATCTCCTTCTCCAACGATTCGGCGCCAAAACCAAAAAAAAAAAAAAAGAAAAGAAAAACCCAGTTGCCGAGTTCTCCACCGCATCGAGCTCCAACGTCGTCAACCTCCTCAACGACGAGCTCGCCCCCTCCTTCGCGAAGCATCGCCGTCGCCGCCCATCACCGTAGCTCCGGCGAGCTCGTGCCCTTCTTCCTCGTCGAAGCTTCACCAAGCTCTGCCGAAGCTCAGTTGCCGAGTTCTCCACCGCATCGAGCTCCAACGTCGTCAACCTCCTCAACGATGAGCTCGCCACCTCCTTCGCGAAGCTTCACCGTCGCCGCCCATCACCATGGCTCCGACGAGCTCCGCCAAGCTCTCCTCCTCCGTCGAGCTCGACGATCACCGCCTCCTCCGAGTTCGAGAACTCCATGGCCAAGCTCGAGGACTCCGTCACCCTCGTCATCATCGAGCTCCCTCACTCCGTCGCCGAGCTCCAACCTCGCCGATCCCCACGCTCGAGCCGCCTCTTCTTCAACCCCGGGCTAAGACGAACCCATCTTCGCGCGAACTCGACCTCGCCGACTAGCTCCTCCATCGAGCTCACTTCCTCAACGAAGCCCCGAGCTCCATTCGATGACCACCGTCGACGAGCTTCCGCTTCGCTCCATGTTCGTCTCCCGCCGTGGCCAGCTCACGCCACCACCGAGCTCGAATGGTCCTCCGAAGAGCTCGACCCCACCGCCAGTTCGAAGAGCTCCTCACCTCTGCCGCCTCAGTCGAGCTTCGAAGTCGACGTCGGAGGATCGAGGTCGGATGAATCAGTCGAAGAAGATAGAATGAGCGAAGAGGAAGAGAGCGAGAAAGAATGAAGAAGAAGAGAAAGCCAGCGGAAAAAAAAAAAAAAAAAAAGTTGAAGGAGAGAGAAAGTCAACCGCCACGTGTCGTCCACGTAGACTTCGGCCACTTTTTGCCGAGCACTCATGAACCACCGACCATGTTACACCAAAAAATGGTCTTCTCTTTCTCCTCCCGATGCGCGCTCGCTTGATCGTGATCAACGCACACGATCGCGCCACGTGTCCAGGTATTATTTAATTTATTTAATTATTTAATTGTTTTTTTTATTTAAAAAATCCGAAAAAATATTTAAAAAATCGGAAAAAATTAAATAAAAATTCTAAAAATAATTATAAATTCAGAAAATTTATTTTAAATTCTGAAAAATATAATTATTTAATTAGAATAATTATTTAGTATTTTCGATAATTAATTATTTAAATCTGAAAATGAATAAAAAATTCAAAAAAAATGAGAAAAAATTCAGAAAAATCTGGAAAAATCACAAAAAATCCAGAAAATTCTGAGGACATTTTTGGATATTTTACAAGCCCAGAATAACACCGTTACACCCCCGAGCAAGATCCAAACTCCCTTAAGAACACCGATAAAATCCCGTACGCCATTAAAACAGTAAAACTACTCCTCAAAGGCTGATCAAACTCAGTCTTCGGGAGTGGGGGGCTCGTGATATGGCTAAAAATAGGATTAAATCGGGGCCGTTCACATCGGACACGAATCTTAAAGCTCAGGGGTAAAACGGTAATTTTGCCTACAAACGGGTCTGAAATGGGAACTGGGTCTTTAATTCAAAAGCCCAATAACCCATAAATGGATCCACGTCAACTGGGTACGGGTTCCAACCCGCTGCACACCCGGTCCAGCAAGATACAATCAAGGTCCCTGATTAATCCTAATCAACGGCCCTGATTTACATCTATCTTTTCACTGGGAATTAGGGATTCAATTCCTTATCTGATTACGGGGAATATACCTTATCAGATTACTTTCCTCATCTGATTATGGGAAATATTCCTTATCTAATCACAGGGATTACATTCCTAATCCAGTCCCAAAGACGCCTATAAATACCCCCCATCCATCTCCATTAAGAGGTAATCAGTATTTTCCCACTTTACGCTCTTTCTTAATCATTTCTGATTACTGACTTGAGCGTTGGAGGGTGCGTCGCCGGGATCCCCCCCGGTGTCTCGCACTTTTTGCAGGTTAACGGCGGGAGTCAACGATCAGTCAACGACGGGTCAGGTTTGGTTTCGCTATTCAGGTTTTTCCTCGAACCCACAAATTCATCTGTTTGCCCCCACACCGAATTTAGCGGCAACAGTGTCGTTTTTTTATTAAATAAACTTAGTGCGGTTTTTTTTAAATGGCCTAAAACTTAGTGAGGTTTTTTTAAAATTTAGCCTTTCAATAAAGCATCTCTTATTTGTGAAGTTTGAATTCTTAAAGCTTTTACATTTTTAACACGACTTTCCCAACGTGTTTGTGACATTGATTTAAGAGTTAGGCTAGGGATATGATATTGTAGAATTTTCCAAAATAGTGTATATATACGTTGCAACACTCCAAAAAAATATGTAGCTTTTTTGATGAATCGGATAGAGCTAAAAGGCTCCAGCCATCACAAAATATATTAATCAATAAAAACAGTTAATGTACAAACAAATAATCACTGGCTTTACAAGTTGTAAAACAGAAAATAAGCATACAAAAAGGAAATCAAAAAATGGCTGACTAATCCAGCAAAACAAGGAACTGCGCACGAACAGAAGCAGCACTCCAATCAAACAGGATAAACAAAAAACTTAGTGAAGCCAAGCCAACTTGTCGCACCCGAGAAGGACCAGGACCTAAGCCACTGAGCGATGAAACCGGATGCCAAAACTCCCCACTCGAAGACATCCAACTCCACTAGCGGTCCATGAGAACTATAGCAGCACAATGGAGGAAACGCACTGCCTAAGAGAAGAGCAGGCTCCCGCAAAGAGTCACAATCACCAAGCAACAGGAAACAGGCACAAACAAGAAGGGGGGGCCTTAAACTAAGACTACACGACTCAAAAAAGCTGAAGGCTAGGAAAACGGGGCCCAAAGTCGGCTCAGCAAACCAAGAAACACTCTAGAAGCGCAAAAAGGATAAGCCTGTCTGCCCAGACTGAGGAAGGCGAGGAGGACGACAGCTCAACTGTGCACAAGCTGGAGAGACGATACGGAAGCTGCTTTCCTAGCAAGAATACGAGCACTCACACGTATCTGTACTTTATTGAAGACTTTCTTGTTGTATTTCCGCTTAATGGGGGGCAAAGCTACCTTCACCAAAGGGGACGAAATTGCATCCGGGGCAGGCAAGGAATCTTCATCTTTTATGAAGCAAGACGAAGGAAAGAGAAAACTGAGGGAAAAGGGGTGCAGGAAAATCCTCACCCCCGAGAGGAGATGATGTATCCAAGATTGAAACCCTAAAACTTGATACATCGAAAAGATTCATCCCGGGAAATGTAGGGAAAACGTAGGAAGATTGGGCGAAGAGATCAACATAGAACAAGGATAATGATAGACTAAAGAAGGAACCTTAATATCAGTAAATGCATTGGCAGTTGGCGCCTGAGGGACCGAAAAGCTGCGATGCAGGACGAGCCCCATCGCACTGCAGTGCCAAGAGTGGCGCGAGGCAAAGGATTTAAACAATCCTTCATTATAACTCGAATTCAAGATTAATGAAGATGCCGTTGAAGCAGTAAGTGGACGAGCCTTGTTAACACCCAATCGGGGGTAGGAGATAAGTTTCGTATAAACCTTAAGATCCTTAAAGCGGTTAGCAATATTAGGAGGCTGAAGAGTAGCCCTCGAATCACATAACACTGAGGAGGGTGAAGAGGGGAGCCTAGCTGGACTGGAAACAATCACTGAGGATTCTAACTCCCTTCCAGAATGAATACTAAACTTCTTAGATACGCAAACATGAAATCTGCGCTTTAAGAGAGGATAGTTAAGAAATGAGAGAAGTTTGGTCGGTAATGTAAAGCCTCTGGGAAATCCAAGGAGTTCTTGGAGGGGAAAGCATCGACTGCGTGAGTGATCAAACTTCTCACAGAAGAGGCACCTCAATTTGTTCACGCACTCACGTTTAAAGTGCCCTGGAAGAAGGCACCTGTAACAGGAGAGTAGAGGGTCGGCCCTACCGTGAGAAGGAGAAATGGTGGAGCAAGGAGAGCTCAAGGAACGATAGGTATTACCCAAGAGCGGAGAAGATAAGTCGCTATTCAAAACCCGAGCCGTCACTAAACTGTTAGGACTAGCTTCAGACTCGGTGAGCTCCATGACTGAAAACAACGCAATAATACCTTAATACAACCACCAACAAGAAAGAAGGCAATAGACAATAGTACCAGAGGCACTATAGAGCCAACTTCACCAGCACACCACAACCGTCGAAACAACCCAGAGCAGTACTAAATGGTGCAACAACACCCACAAATTAGAGAGAGAAGGGATGGGAGAAAAATTGGATAAGAGAAGAAACACTTAAAAAAACAGAAATTGCTCCAACTGAAGCTCAGGGAGAGATGAGCTACAGGGGAAAGAGAAGATAACCAGTGCTGGTGGTTAATAGAGAATACGCAAGATCCCCAGGGAGGGGGAATAGAAACGCAATCTAGACGAGAGAATAAACTGAGAATAAAGAATAGCAAAGCAGTCACACCAGAAACATGTAGACGCACTTGGCGGCTAATCAATAGGATCCACAACCTCACAAAGGATCCAGAATGTGAACAGACGCAATTAGAGAGAGGAGAAGATCCAAAGGAGGGGGAAGAGGAAAACAGTGATGTCGAGGGTCTCGAACGCTCACCAAGATGTCAACGAAAACACAACTAAAACACCAAAGGGCGATCGGTGCCCAACAAACTGAACCACAACCACACTAGCAGAAATCGAGGAGCTAAAAATCTACTTACAGTGATGGGATATCTCGAAAACGATAAAAAGAAGGGCACACACCCACCGAAGGCGCCGCACAAGAGAGAGGGAGAACAAACGAACGAGAGCGGCTGCGGAGGACGAGGGCACGATACAGACTTCCGAGGTACGGACGACGCTGAGACGGGAGAAGCCTGCCTCAAACTGGAAGCAGGGGGAGAAAAACGGCCGGCGCACCGGGGGGGGAGGGGGGGTTCAAACACGCTAGCTGGGAGAAGGAGGGAGAGGTCAAGTAGAGGGATCAGGCGCGAGCTGAAAAGGGTTTGAAGCTCTTGGAGGGGCGAACAATTTTAATGAAGGTGATAGAGGGGGAGGGAGAGAGAATTTGCCGGATCTGAGCTTACTTCGTTCGAAAAAATATGTAGCTTTAAGACAACAATTAGCTATATCACAAAATACCAAATTTAAACTATGACAACCACATGAAGTATAAAATGACCTAGGATTAATGTCTAAAAACTTTTTTGAACACCTTGATGTTTTCTTTCATATCAGACTCATTATTATAATCTTGTCCTCTCATGTTACTAATATCATGTCCAATGGTATTTATTTCATTAATAATAGCATCAAAAAGACATTTTCCAGTTGTATTATCTACTTTTAAAAATTCTAAAAAATATTCAATGATTTGTAGTGGGGTTGAAGAAGTATCCACACATCGTAATACAACAGACATTTGTTCTTGATGACTTATATCAGGAATGCAATCAAGTATGATTGAAAAATATTTTGCGTTCAAGATTTTGTTAAAATTTTAGTTTTAATTTCATTTGCTAGCTAATTTATTAATTCATTTTGTATTCTATGTCCAAGAAAATGATTATGAATTTCATTATCATTAATTCGACGAATATGTTCTTGCATTATAGGATCAAATTCTGCAATCATTTCAATTAGGCATAAAAAAATTCCATTATTTTCTTGGTAAATCTTTTCGTTTGTCGCACGAAAGGCCAAGTTATTTTTTCCAAGAGTTTTAACAACTGCAATAATTCTAAATAATACACTCCTCTAATGCTTCCTATCTCTATTTATTTTTTCTTGAACATGTTTTTCAATTGTTTTATTTTTTAACAATCTCATTTCTAAATCACTCCATGAACTCATATTAGTAATATGCTCATTACTTATCTCATGACTCTTCAACTTAGAACTAATATTTCTCCAATCCCTACTACCTTCACTTGCTAATTTACTTGTACTAGAAAGAGCATTAAATAATTTACAACAAAAACAAAATACTTTATCCAAATCTTGGGAATATACCAACCGTCCTCTTTCACGCTTTTCTCCGTTGGACAACTTTTGAATGTAAAGGGATGAAGAAAAATGTCTTGCAAATTCATCCTTAGGAAAATCTATATCGGTAATTTTAATAGGACCATTTTCTACTAATAAATTTCTTAAACTTGTATCAATATTTGACCATTGACTTGGATCAAATATATTTTAATTAGTGGATTCTTCTAATATTTCTTCTCTATCTTCACTATGAGTATGAGAATCAATATAATCTTGCTCATTAATCAATACTTCTTCTCAATACAATCTATTTTTATCATAAAAGATGCCTCTAATTAAGTCAATGACATACGGTAAGATGACCCTGTTGTTGGAGTGACTCATTGGTGCTTAAGATTATAATATATTTTCTCCACCAGTTGCTTCTTACTAATTGCTCCACCATTCGCTCCACAAATTTCTCCACCTTATCCATCAATAAATGTATACAATTAGATGTGATGTTTCATATGTTGTATCCACGAGTGTAGTACAAAAAAGAATTCATTATATTCATTATTCTCTCAAGTGTAAGTTTTTTTATTTTGACTTGGCATCAGAGCAAAGATCTGTGAGGACTTTGTCTCTTTCTTTTACTCTGATTACTTCTTAGATCAGTTTCTGATCAAGAACATTTTTTTCTAGATCAGGTTCTAATCAGTACACCCAGAAGTTGGGGTTTCAAGAGTTTTTTCATTGCCGAAATTTCTGCGCACAACTGCAGAAAAATTATTTTTCTTGGAGCTATAGAACTCCGTTGGTGCCGTTTAACTACTTGTTTCTAAGGCGACTCGACAATCTACAACTTTCATTTAGAACTCATGTCCATATTCTTTCATCTTTTGGGTAAAACAACCCTCCAAGTTTCTGACTTGGTGTTGTTGTTGCTGCTGGTTTTGGTTTTTCGAATTTCATATGTTTCGTTGTTTCTGCTACAATTTCTTCAACAGTTACAATGGGTGAAGTCCATAAGGTTGAGGTCTCTGTTAACACCTCAGATTCTGGTTTTGAATTGTTCGAGGTACCAAGCTCAATGGTACTAATTTTTGGACAAGGAAGATCATGTATGTTTATCTCCGTAGCATGCACAAGATGGGGCATGTGACTGGAGCAATCAAAGCTACAGAGAATCAGAGGAGGAAGCGTATGCTAAGTGGGACGAAGCTGATGAGTATGTGATGGCAATCTTGTTTAGAGCCATGAATGGATATGTGCTGCAAGATGGTGGAGGAATGTGAAACTGCTGAGACAATCTGGAAGACGCTAAGGAACTTGAATACCAATGAATCTGATTTTATACAAGTTCATGAGTTTTTGTTTTGAGGTATACAAGTTCACGAGTTGATGTGCAAAGTTGTTAGTATGACACAGAGCAGGCAACCAGTGTCTGTGTTTTATATAGAATTGAAGAATGTGTGGGCTGAAATTGATTAGAAGCGTCCCTGCAAGATTAAGAATCAGGAGGATATTACGTGGTACCAGAAGGAGAAGGAACTTGAACGGGTTTATGTGTTCTTGATAGGGCTTGATACAAAGTATAGTAGTGCCAAAGGCGAGTTGCTCGGGATGACATATTCTTCTAGCTTGACTACAACTTTCACATACATCCACAAGGATGAATCTCAGCAAAAGGGTCTACAGAAGGCAGAAACAAAAGTTTCAAGCTTAGCCATTCAGGCTAAGGCTCTTGCGTCTGCTCATCATCAAATCTCGGCCCACTGTGTCGACATGGCCATCCACCATGTTTTTCCAATAAACCTCACCGTTGTTTTCACTATGATCAGCTTGGGCATGTCAACGAGACTTGTTGGAAGCAGAATGGGTACCCCAGTAAGCAAGGATATCATCCTAAAGGGAAGGCAGTTGTTCAAATAATACACCTAAATTCAATGGAGTAGCCGGTTAGGATCATACTACAACAAGTACTGTTGCTCCAACTGTTTCGATAGCTGGTCTAGGTAAGATGGGTATGACTTTACATATTTATGGCTTTTTTGGTTCTAATACTTAGATTATTGATTCGGGTGTCTCAGACCATATAACTTAGGACAAATCTTATTTTACGAATTTGTCTCCTCCACTGGTATCCAGTGTTACTAATGTCATGGTGAAGCTTTTCCAATATTAGGAACATGGTCAATCCGTATTACCCCTACCTTAAAACTCCATAGTGTTTTATATGTCCCTAATCTGTCTCACCATTTAATATATGTTTCACAGTTGAATACTGAATCTCAGTGCTCTGTAGCCTATTATTCTATGTATGTGACTTTTCAGGATCTTCTAACCAAGAAGATAATCGGTCTGGGGTATCTGAAGGTCAGGTTGTTCCATCTGGATCAAATGTATGCGGGTGGAGAAAACCAGTTACAAAATTCTTTGCAATAAAATCAAGTTTGATCTAGAGGCACCAAATCAGAGATTGATAAAAAAAATGAACAAATTAAAAGGAAAATTAAAAATAACAAAATAACACAACCAAACCGATTTATGTCGAGGCTTGTGCATCACACAATTTTCATAAAACAGATTCACCTCGTCCGGGTGCTAGAGTTGGCAGAGGCGTCCGTCTCTTAGGATGTAACGACAGTAGAGTGTTGACATAGGCACCACGCCACACTCTCGAACTGAACAGTGTTTGAATTCTACCATCGAACGACCAAAGCAGAAAAACAAAACAAAAAAGAGGGGGAGAGAAGAGTTTCTGGTGTGTTTTGGGAGGGGAGAATGTGCCTCTATTTATAAGGGCAGGGGAAAACCAGGTGAATGAATGCACTATGGCTGTAATGGTAGACAGGTGAGTGAATTCACCCCCTGTAACGGTAGACATGTGAGTGAATGGTTCTATTGTAACTGCAAAAAAAAAAAACATAGCAGAAAAAACCGTTTCTGCATTTATTTCGGCCATTTCAGATTGGAAAAACAAAAATGTAGCAAGAAGTAGCTTTGCAGGGGGTGGGTTCACGTCGGTCCGACATTCGTGTCCGCAGGATGTGCAGACGACACAAGTAGCATGTAATCCGGTCCAGGATTTGCCCCCCCCCCCCAACGCGCGAGAGAGAGAGCATTTTGGCTTGCTATCTCACAATGCCAAGAAAGAAGGTTAATACATATACCCTTCTAATTCCTTTGTTTTTTTTGAAGTGGGACTAAAGTCCCTAAACTCATTTTTTAGAAATCAACTGCCTCACTTTGGGATACAATTTCCCATTCACCTAATAACTGTTTTGAGCAAGTAAATATATAATTTTGATATACTCCTGAAGGAGAACTCAAATCCATCAAGACCTCTCACTAATTCATAGAGGATCTTACTCAAAAAATTTCTCAAAAACTGGTTCATAAATGGTGTTAAGATACCCATTTTCCAACATTCCCACATGAATGAAATTGATGACACGAAAGACTTGATGATAGAATTTAGCGGTTGAAACCTGCATAGGATAGGTAGGTGTTACCCTTTGAATATTTCCTTATGAAAATATGTTAACTTTACTAACTAAACAGTAGACGCGATGTTCTTGAATTGTTTTGTCATTTATGTAAATGATGACATACTTCACACATGGATCTTCCTAACGCATTTTAGTTCTCAAACGCATTTTATGTCTTATTGTTATGTTCATTTTGGCCATGAACATATGCCTGATTCTATAAGAGTTTAACAGGAATATTGTCATACACTATTCCCTTGGAAGCGGCCCTCCTTCTTTCTCACATTGGTGATTTTTTAGTTAAAAGTAACCCACATTACTCTGCTTAGATTTCCGACGCATAAGAATCGTTAAAAGCCGAGCTTAACCTCTTACCTTACGGGTATCACTATTTCATCATAGGAATGGACATAGAAAAATCCGCACAGTGATCCAACATGGTCTTTACAATTTAGTTGTTCCTTTGAACCTAGATCTTGGGATCTCCAGTCAACTAGGTTGGGTGTCCATTGTACCGACTTATTCTTTCATGGGCTTTAGTCTTATTTCCCTTGACAACTAACTCTCTGTTTAACCCTTTGATTAGCGGATCCGCAATGTTGTCGTTTGACTTTACATAGTCCACAGAGATAACCCAAGTAGAGAGTAGTTGTCTAATGGTATTATGTCTTCGATGAATATATCTAGATTTATCATTATACATATTAACAATATGCTACAAATTATAGATTGACTATCTGAATATATGCAGATTGGAGGCACAGACTTTGTCCACCTTGGAATATCCTCAAGAAAATGGCGTAACCATTCAGCAACTTCCCCACATTTCTCCAGTGCGATAAATTCAGATTCCATCGTGGATTTAGCGATCACTGTTTGTTTCGAGAATTTCTAAGAAACTGCTGCACCACCTAGTGTAAACACATAGCCACTAGTAGATTTTGAATTATCACTAGATATCCAGTTCGCATCACTATATCCTTCAAGTACAACCGGATATCTTGTATAATGCAGTTCATAGTTACGAGTAAAACGTAAGTACTTTAGTACTCTTATAATCGCTTGTCAATGCTCGCTTCCAGGATTACCCGTATATTTACTTAGTTTACAAACTGCATAGGCTATGTATGGTCTTGTACAACTCATCAAATACATTAGATTGCCTATGATTTTAGAGTATTCTACTTGAAAAATACTCTCACATTTATTCTTAGATAAATGTAAAGTTAGATCTATTGAAGTTCTGACAATTCCTGAATTATCTTTATCAAAATTTTCAAGAATAGTGTCAATATAATGTGACTGACTTAAAACAAGCTCGTCTGATGTTCTTGTGATTTTAATTCCCAATATAATATCAGCTAGTCCCATGTCTTTCATGTCAAACCTCGAGTTCAACATATTTTTAGTAGATTTAATCATCTTATCATTGCTTCCAACAATAAGCATATCATCTACATACAAGCATATGACATATCCGCTTTCAGTGTCTTTGAAATACACGCATTTATCACATTAATTAATTTTGAAACCATTTGTTATCATGACATTGTTAAATTTCTCATGTCATTACTTTGGTGCTTGTTTTAAGCCATATAATGACTTCACTAGTTTACAAACTTTCTTTTCTTGTCCTGGAGCTGAAAACCTGAGGTTGTTCTATGTATATTTATTCATCTAAATCTCCATTAAGAAAAGCTGTTTTCACATCCATTTGATGTACTTCGAGATTGCACAAGGCTGCTATTTTAAGTACCATCCTAATAGAATTTATTCTCGTCACAGGAGAATATGTATCAAAGTAATCCAGACATTCCTTTTGTCTATATCTTTTGATAACAAGTATTACCTTGTATTTATCAATTGATCCATCAACTTTCATTTTTCTTATGAAAATCCACTTGGAACCTAAAAGTTTACTACCTGATGGAAGATCCACTAGTTCCCAAGTATGATTTCGCAAGATAGATTCAATTTCGCTCTTAATGGCTTCTTTCCATAGATGACCATCACTAGAGCTCACAAATTCTTTGAAAGTCTGGGGTTCACCTTCAAGCATAAATGTCAAGAAATCTGGACCAAAAGACTTTTCTGTTCTTCTTTTACTACGTCTAGGATCCTTATCAACTTCTTCTTCTTGGTTTTCACTATCTGCATTGATAGTCTCATGTGTTCATTTGGTAGAACTTGGTTCTTCCTTAGACTTGCATGGAATTACATCTTCAAAGAACGATGCATTTTTAGACTCTATTATCGTGTTCTTTGGTATATCAGGGATATCGAATTTGTAAACCAAGAACCGATACACACTACTATTATGTGCATAGGTAATAAAAATGCAATCAACCGTTTTTTGTCCTATTTTTACTTTCTTAGGTGGAGGTACTGCTAGCTTGGCAAGACATACCCTTATTCGCAAGTAGTTGTAGGATGGCTTTCTTCCTTTCCATAATTCATATGAAGTTTTATCTTCTTTCTTTTTAGGCACCTTATTCAAAAGATAGTTAGCTGAAAGAATAGCTTCTCCCCACAAGTTTGGTGCCAAACCAGAACTTATTAACATTGCATTCATCATTTTCTTCAAGGTATGATTTTTTCGTTCAGCAACACCGTTGGACTGAGGAGAATAAGACGATATAGTTTCATGTATAATCTCATGCTTAGCACAAGTGTCAGTAAATGATGATTCATACTATCCACCTCGGTCACTTCTTAGCGCCTTAATTTTCTTGTTGAGTTAATTCTCAACTTCATTTTTATAGAGAACAAATTTCTTTAACTTCGTTCTTGCTTTTAAGCAAATACACATAATAATCTTTAGTGCTATTATCAACAAAGGTAATAAAATACTTATTACCACATTTTGTTTATGTCATTTTTAGATCACAAATATCATTGTGAATTAAATCAAGAGGTTTAGTGTTTCTTTCAACACTTTTAAAGGGTGTTCTTGTTAGTTTTGCCCTAATAAAAATTTCTCACTTATCTTTAGAATCAGTTTAGAATGTTGGTATATGATTCAAGTAAATTAGTCCACACAAAGTATTATAATTAACATGTCCTATCTACCATACCATAAATTGGAAGACTCAAGCATATAAGTAGAAGAACTACCTTTATTGATATTCTTGACCAATGTGATTACAATGAGTTTAAACATTCTACCACTCATGTATCCTCTACCAACATACATTCCACTATTCGAAAAAATAAATTTGTTTGACTCAAAAACTAAACAAAATCTGTGATTATTAAGCAACGAATCAAATACCAGGTTTTTACGGATTTCAGGAACATACGCAACATTATTTAGAGTCGGTTCCTTCCCAAAGTCATCTTCAAGATCACTTTGCATTGACCCTTGATTTATGAAGTTTTCGAGTTCCCTATAGACATCTTCTCCTCATTTTATAATGGTTCGAAAGTGGAGAACATACTTCTGTTGGAGGACACATATCGAGTATCTCTAGTGTCAATCCACCATTTTTGGGGTTTGAACCCATCAAGTTCACCTTCGAGACCACAGCTGAGAGGTCGAGTAGCCCGTTGAACTTCTCAGGTTTCTCCCCGTGGGAGACTGAGACAGGTACAACGGCTGACATTGACACTCGTGACAACAACAGTCGGCACTTATGCTGCATCAGCACTCGGTACTTGGACCGTTTCAGCTACAGCAACATTCTCCGATGAAGTTGTCATTTTGAATCTGAAAACACAGAACACGGGTGTAAATTTTTAGAATGAAAAAGAAAATAAAAATAGTGTCTCAAAACCAAAGAAATAAAAATCAAAGAAATGAAGATTTGTTTTGAGTTTGTTACAAAATTCTTTACAATAAAATCAAGTTTGATCTAGAGGCACCAAATCAGAGAAGGATGAGAATAAGAAAAAAAATCAAATTAAAAGGAAAATGAAAAATAATAAAATTACAAAACCAAACTGATTTGTGTCGAGGCTTGTGTATAATAATCTTCTTAAAACAGATTCACCTCATCCAGGTGATGGAGTTTGCAGAGGCGTCCGTCTCCCATGATGCAACAACATTAGAGTGATGAAGTAGGCACAACGCCACACTCTCGAACTGAACTGTGTTTGAATTCTGCCACCGAATAACCGAACCAGGAGAACAAAATAGAAAAGAGGGGGAGAGAAGAGTTTCTGGTGTGTTTTGGGAGGGGAGAATGAGCATCTATTTATAAGGGTAGGGGGAAACCAGGTGAATGAATGTACTCAGGCTATAACGGTAGACAGGTGAGTAAATGCACCCCCTATAACGGCAGACATGTGAGTGAATGGTTTTACTGTAACGACAGACAAAACCGTTTTTGTATTTATTTCGGCCGTTACAGATCAAAAAAATAAAACTGTAGAAAGAAATGGCTCTGCACGGGGCGGTTCACGTCGGTCCAACATTCGTATCCATACAACGCGTGGGCGCACACAAGCCACATGTAATTCGGTTTGAGATTTGCACACCCCCCCCCCCCCCCCCCGGCGCGTGCGAGAGAAAGCCTCTTGGCTTGCTATCTTACAATGCTAAGAAAATGGTTAATATATATACCCTTCTAATTCCTTGGTTTTTTCCAATGTGAGACTAAAGTCCCTAAACTCATTTTTCAGAAATCAACTGACTCACTTTGGAAGACAATTTCTCATTCACCCAATAACCATTTTGAGCAAGTAAATATATAATTTTGATCTACTTCTGAAGAAGAACACAAATCCATCAAGACCTCTCACTAATTCATAGAAGATATTATTCAAAAATTGCTAAAAAAAACTGGTTCATAAATGGTGTTAAGATACCCATTTTCCAACAGAGCACAGTCCCGCTATGCTTTGACTTCGATTTCTAACAAGCTGAGAGAGGTACGGTTGTGGTATCATCATTTAGGGAATCCATCTCTTAGTCTTATGAAAAAGTTTCATACCTACTTTGCTTTACTGGTGTGGATGAGTCTGTTTTCCAATGTGAGACATGTATTTTAACCATGCTACTTATTCTGCTAGTATTTCAAACAAAAGTTCCATTCCTTTTGAATTAATCTGTTCTGATGTTTGCGAACATTCTAAAGAGCCTACTGTGTCGAGTATGCAATATTTTGTGTTTTTTATTGATGATTTTACAAGGTTATCATGAGTAACGCTTCTTAAAACCAAAGATGAAGTCTTTCCTGTCTTCCAGGCTTTTCGTACACGAATTCAAACACAATACAATAGCACCATTAAAGTTCTTCGTTTCGATAATTGGGCATGTTTTTAGAGTGTTCTTCCAAACACATGGGATTGTCCACCAAACTACTTTTCCACAAACACCAGAACAAAATGGGATGTCTGAAAGAAAAAAATCATTATCTTCTTGATATGACTCATTCCATTCTTTTTAGTGCTCATATGCCTAAGTATCTCTGGGAGATCTCTACAAGCTTCATCCGATCTAATTAATCGTCTTTCATCTACTGTTCTCTAGGGTAAATTCCTTTTGAGGTTCTTACATCTCATGTTTCCATACCATCCCTTCATAATTTTCATGCCAGTGTCTTTGGTTGTGTTGTTTTTTTGTCCATGCAAGAATCAAAGGTCTAAATTGGATGCCCAGGTGATTAAGTGTGACTATCAGAAGGGGTACAAATATTTTTATCCACCAACACAGAAATATTATGTCACTATGGATGTGACCTTCTATGAAAACATGAGCTATTTTTCATCCACTGACACTACTCTTCAGGGGAAGAATTCATTTTTTGAAGAATTGTATCATGGTGAAGAAGATGAAGTGCAGATAAAAGGAGGAATAAAGATAGAAGATATTTCGACGGGTCGGATGGAAATTGTCATCATATCTAACCGAAACACAGAAGCTATAGGCGTCCAAACACCAAATTCAGTTACAGCCGAGAAGGAAAAAATTCGACCAGTCAAATTGCTAGTCTCGACCAGTCGACTGTTGCTACTGAAACAATCTTGGATACAACATATGAAACATCACATCTATTTTTACATATTTATCGGAGGATAATGTGGAGGAAATGGTGGAGGGAATGCTGGAGCAATTAGTGGGGAGCAATAGGTGGAAGAAATATATTACAATCCTAACTACCATTGACTCACTGCAACACCCCCCCCCCCCCCCCCCCCCCCTCTTCCCTCAATTTGGAGCATAAACATCGAACATGCTCAACTTGCCCAGTGAGTCATAAAAGACATTCTTTGAAACACCTTTTGTAAGAACATTCGCCAGCTGTTCAGTAGGAACAAAAGGAAAGCTAAAAATTTGTGCATCTAGCTTTTCCCTTATGAAATGATGATCAACCTCCACATGCTTAGTGCGATCATGTTGTAACAGATTCTGTGATATTTTCAATTGCTGCCTAATTGTCACAGTATAATTGCATTGCACTTTTAAGTTCAAATCCTCAATCTTGCAAGAGATTTCTCAACCACAAAAGTTCAGAAACCCCATGAGCCATATCTTTGTACTCAGCTTCAGCACTTGACCTTACTACAATGTTCTGCTGTTTACTCTTCCATGTCACAAGATTACCTCCCACAAAGGTGAAATAACCAGATGTTGATTTCTACCTATAATACAACCAGCCTAATCTGCATCGGTAAAACCACACACGTCCACGATGTTGTTGTGCCTAGAAAACATTACTCATCTTCCTGGAGCTGACTTTAAATGTCTCAAAATTCTCACAACAATATCCATATGGCTCTTACTAGGATTATTAATAAACTGACTGACTACACTTACTCAATATCCAATATTTGGTATAGTATGAGCTAAATAAATCAAACGCCTGACAAATCTCTGATAATGAGCTCGATTAGTAGGAATCTGATCTATGTACTATGCTAGGTGATGATTCTGCTCAATAGGAGTATCAATAGGTTTACAGTCCAACATACATGTTTCAGTCAGCAGATCAAGTATGTACTTCCGTTGACACAAGAAGATTCATTCTCTTCCCCTAACTACCTCAATTCCTAAGAAGTATTTGAGGTCACTCAAGTCCTTCATCTCAAACTCAGAAGCTAACTATAACGTAGCTTGCCAATCTCAACAGTATCATTGCCAAAAATCACCATATCATCAACATAGATAATCAAAATAGTTACTTGTCCTTGTTGATGCTTGAGAAACAAAGTATGGATTGAATTACTCTATTTATACCCGAACATGAGCATGGACTGTGTAAACCTCCTAAACCAGACACGAGGTGACTCTTGAGACCATACAATGATTTGCGCAATCTACACACAAAGTCACCAGAGGAAGTAGTTACATACTAAGGAGGAAGACCCCTATGCACCTCTTCATTCAACTCGCCATTAAGGAAGACAATCTTTACATCAAACTGTCGGAGAGGCCAAATTAGTAGGAAGAGAAAACAAGACATATATGGTCTTCATTTTGGCCATCAGAGCAAATGTCTCATCATAGTATATGTCATACATTTCAGTGAATTCCTTTGCCACAAGGTGTGCCTTATACTTGTTCACCGATCCATCTGAATTATGTTTTACTGTAAATACCCAACGACAACCAACTCCTTTCTTTCTCCGAGGAAAAGGTACAAGTTCCCAAGTATTACACTTCTACAATGCCTCCATCTCTTCCTCCATCGTTTTTGACAACTTCGGATCTCCCAGTGCATCCTGCACTTTGTTAGGTATTGATATAGCATATATTTGATCCACAAATGATTCATATGACTTAGACAATTTTTGGGTAGACACGTAGTTGGCTACTGGATATTTTTGACTTTACATGAACAGTGACTTCATACTTTTTGGCAGGTTGACCACAAGTAGACCTGCTAGGTAATACATATTTTTCAACCCCAGACTCGCTATCATCCGTGTGTGTTCCTTAGAGGGATGATCTTCAGTACTAGAGAGCTGAGGGTCAGGGGTAGTTTTGTGAGTGATGAAGGAGGGAGCAGTACTATCTTCAACAGCAACAATGGACTGGTCGAGACTAGCAATTTGACTTGTCAATTTTTCTTCATTCTTGGATGTAACTAAATTTGGCAGGATTGTAATATATCTCATCCACTAATTGCACCCCACTAATTGCTCTAGTTTTCCCTCCACCAATTTCTCCACCTTATCTTACAATAGTTGTTGACATGGGTCAGATAACGTGGCCCCTTCTGGACCACAGGATCCCCTCAGGAAGCGTGCACCACCGGATCATCCGAATCTGCCACGTCAGCACGAAAACCGTCCAGGCCTCTGCCACGTCAGCCTGGAAACTGCCCAGGCCTCTGCCACGTCAGCCTGGAAATCATCCAGGCCTTCGCCACGTCAGCCCTATACCGCTTGGGCTTCTGCCACGTCAGGCCCACGGGCAACCGGGTCCAGACCCGGTGTCAAACGGGTCAAGACCCGGTTGGCTTCTCCTATAAATACCAGACCCTCTACCCTTTATCCAGGTAATCAATCTTTTCCCTCTCAACCCTAGTTACTGTTACTCTCTTAGTAGCTGATTAGAACGTCGGAGGGTCTGCCACCGGGATCAACCCCGGTGTTCCTAGACCGTGTGCAGGTACACGAGACCTCGAATCCGAGCCTCCTGATCTGAGCCGAGCATCCAGTCTCCACCTCACTCCCGCCTACTTCCTGACCGTTCACCCAGCTGAGGGTCATCAGCACCGGAGCTTCCTCCACTAATACAAATCGAGAAGAACTCACACCTGGTGCATCCACACGCCTCCCAAAAACAAGCTGCATCAGGTTGGCGCTGTCTGTGGAAAACTCTCCTAGTGTAGACGCCGGCCCGAGCTCAGCCATCAATGGTACCCCGTCAACCCGAGCTCACATGGCGCCCAAAGCCACGAGAGCTGTTACCTCAGCGCATCGGCAGGACGTGCCTCCGCAGGGCGTACCCGCTGATGCTCATCCATCCAACAACCCAGGGGTCAGTCACGGACTCCATCCGGGTGCCTCCCATCCGGTCCAACCCAACCTGCGGGGGGTAATCCAGAATCAACAGGCAAGCCGGAGTAGGGGAGGGGCCGCTTCCAACTCGACCCCGAACCATCCCAAACCTCCGTCCCAAGGGCGGGGGCCGACGCCCACCTGCTCAACAAAATTGGGCCGAGCGAGCTCCGGTCATCCACCAGGAGTTCCAAGACTTCCGAAAAGAAATCATGGAGGCCATCCGGGGAACCCTCGTTGATGAGAACATCCGTCGCTCTCAATCCGGTTCGGATGTCGAGGCTAGCGTGTCTCGCGTCCCGACAGTCCAGCCGGAGTATGACGATGACATCATGAAGCGCCTCCAAGAAATGGAAGACCGCCTCGACCACTTTGGCGATGGCGGCCCGTGGCCGGCCCAGGGATACAGGCCCATCCGACCTCCTTTCTCCACCGCCATCTTGCAGGCAGAAATACCCCGGAACTTCTGCCCACCTCAATTTGAGACTTATGATGGGGAGGGTGATCCTGCTGATCACATGGAGGGCTTCAAAACCCTCATGATGATTCCCAGCGCATCGGATCCCCTCCTGTGCCGCGCCTTCCCCGCCACCCTCCGGGATCCGACTCGAGAATGGTTCTCCAAGCTCGCCCTCGGCTCCATCTATTCTTTCTACCAATTGGAGGGCAACTTCCTCGCCCACTTTGTGACCAGCCGAAAGGCCGAGAGGACAAGTACGTCCCTACTTGCCCTCCGGCAGAAGGAAGGGGAGTCGCTCCGGGTGTTCGTCCGAAGGTTCACCGCTGAGGCGAGGTCGGTCTCCTCCCTCGACCCAGGGGTTGCCTCAGCAGCATTCCGGCACAACGTCCGTCATTGATAGCTAAAGGCCTCCCTGGCGAAGAAGCCCCCGATAGGCTTCCCTGACCTCCTCAATCGAGTCGAAAAGTACATCCGAGCTAAGAAAGCCCTGAATCCAGAGGACTCGAAAGAAATCCCCAGGAAGGGAAAACGCAAGGCTGACGAGGTCGAGCGAGCAAAGAAAGTTCCAAGAGACAGGGGCACCACGAGAAGGATTCCTCCGGTCCCTCGCTTCGAGAGATACACTCCGCTGACGCAGAACGTGTCAACCATTCTCTTAGCGATCGAAGACAGGGACATCATGCAATCCCCCCCGGCCAAACAACAACAACAGCAAGAAGAGGGATCAGCGGTTCTACTGCCGCTTCCACCGGGACAACAGGCACGACACAGATCATTGCCGTGCCCTAAAGGATGAGATCGAGGCCCTCATCCAACGAGGATACCTCCGGGAGTTCAAACGGGAAGACGCTCGAGACCAGAGGGATACAAGGAATAGGAGGGCTTCCCCTCCTCCTCGAGCGCCTAGACAGCGCCCCGAGCGCGGACCAGGAGCCTGAAGAACCCGAGGGTCAGGCCATCTTACATTGCATCCACAGAGGGCCAATGGGAGGGGAGTCCAACACATCCCGCAAGGCGTTCGTCCGGGATGTCAACGCCGTCCAGGGCCCCCTCTCCCCCCAGGTCCAGCAACTCCCTGTCTCTTTCTCGGGGGAAGACCTGGAAGGAGTTCGGCTCCCGTACTGTAATGCACTCGCTGTCAGTCTCAGCATGGCAAACTTTGAGGTCCGGCGCATCCTCGTTGACAACGGGAGCTCGGTAAACATCATCTTCCTAGAAGCCTTCGAGAACTTGAAGCTCTCCCGAGATAAGCTAAAGCCAGCCGGATACATATTGCATGGATTCTCCGGCGTGCCGGTGCCAATAGAGGGGATCGTCACTTTGGACGTCATAGCTGGTATGACCCCACTCCGAAGGACCGAGTCAATAGAATTCATGGTCGTAAACGTCAAGGCAGCTTACAATGCCATACTCGGCTGTCCCGGGCTCTGCTCCCTCCAGGCGGTTCCCTCGGCCTACCACCAGAAGAAGAAGTTCCTTACCAACACTGGTGTTGGAGTTGTCCAAGGAAACCAAGAACCAGCCTGATCGTGCTACATGACGGCAATCGGGGGCAGGGTATTTCCCCTCGATGCTGTCGAGCTGCAGCCCGAGAGAACCCAACCGGAACCAGAACTGGCAGACGAGCTAGAAGATGTCTTGTTCGAGACGGAGGACGTGTCAAGGTGTTTCCGAGTGAGCTGCTCCCTCGCTCCCAACCTCAAATCTGTCCTGATTAGCGGCGTTCGCCGCAATGTTGACCTCTTCGCCTGGAAGCCCTCTGACATGCCCACTATCTCCGAGGATCTCATCATGCACAAACTCAGCGTGATCCCCAGTTCGAAGCCGGTCGTCCAGAAGTGACGTAAGTTCGCCCCGGAGCGACAGCAGGCGGTAAATGCGGAAGTGGACAAACTCTTGTCTGCTCGTTTCATACAAGAGGTCAGCTATCCTGAGTGGCTGGCGAATGTCGTGATGGTCAAAAAGGCAAGCGGGAGCTAGAGGATCTACAGAGACTTCATGGACCTCAACAAGGCGTGCCCCAAAGATCCGTTGCCTCTCCCCAGCATCGACGCTCTGATCGACGCCACATCGGGTCACGAGCTCCTGTCCTTCATGGTTGTCTTCTCTGGCTACAACCAGATCTGAATGTTTCCTCCCGACATAGCCAAGACGTCTTTCGTCACTGACCAAGGGCTCTACTGCTACCGGGTCATGCCCTTCGGGCTGAAGAACGCTGGTGCTACTTATCAGAGGCTCGTTAACCGAGTCTTCAAGGATCAAATCGGGCGTAATATGGAGGTGTATATTGACGACATGCTCATCAAAAACCAACAGGTACAGGATCACGTGCCGACCTAGAAGAGGTCTTTGGGGTCCTTCGAACCCACAACATGAGGCTCAATCTGGCGAAGTGTGCGTTCGGCGTCTCCTCGGGAAAGTTCCTCGGATTCATCGTCAGCTAGCGCGGCATCGAGGCGAACCTCGAAAAAATTCAGGCCATAATAGACATGGCCCCTCCCAGGAATATTAAAGAAGTCCGGAGGCTAACGGGAAGACTGGCGGCCATCAGCCGTTTTCTCTCCAAGTTCGGGGAGAAGTCCCTTCCATTCTTTAAGGCACTACGCGGAATCGGAGGGTTCGAATGGGGTCTTCAGCAGCAAGAGGCGTTCGCCCAATTGAAGGAGTATCTCGCCAACCCTCCTCTCCTGAGCAAGCTCGAACCAGGTGAGCCACTCTGGCTCTACCTTTTGGCTTCGGAGACCGTGCTCAGCATCGTCCTCATTCGAGAAGAGGAAGGAGTCCAAAAGCCTCTGTACTATGTAAGCAAGGTCCTGCTCGACGCCGAGACCAGATATTCCAGGATGGAGAAAATGGCATACGCCTTGATCATGGCCGCACGAAAGCTCCGTCCATATTTTCAGGCACATTCCGTCCAAATGCTCACGGATCAACCTCTGAAGGTCGTGCTTTATAAGCCCGAGAGCTCTGGACGACTAGTCAAATGGTCGATCGAGCTCAGTCAGTACGACATCGGCTATCAACCGAAGACAGCCATCAAAGGACAGGCCCTCGCCGAGTTCATCACGGAATGCACCATCTCCGAGCAACCGACAAGCAAGGAAGCGAACCAGACGTGGAAAGTTTACGTCGACGGTTCCTCTTGCAAAGCGGGGAGTGCCATGGGCATCATTCTGCGGGGTCCAGATGGTTTCCTCCTTCAATACTGCCTCCGCCTCAACTTTCCGGCCTCTAACAACGAGGCTGAGTACAATGCCATGATCGCCGGGCTCACCCTGGCTCATCAGGCCGGCGCCAGGCAGATCAGGGCCTTCAGTGACTCTCAGCTTGTGGTCAACCAGATCACTGGAGAGTACGAAGCCCGGGACGATCAGATGATCAGGTACCTGGCCGTGGTCCAACGGCTATTAACGTCCTTCGATGAGTCGGCAGTCTTAAGGATCCCCAGGGAGCAGAACGCCCAGGCCGATGCACTGTCAAAGTTAGCTTCCCCATCCTTTGAAGGCCTCGACCGCACCGTCCTGATCGAAATCCTAATGAAGCCAAGTACATACTTCCCTGAGGCTCTCTGCGTTGAAGATTGAGCTCCTCCCGACGACTAGACCACTCTTATTAAGAAATTTCTAATCAAGGGAGAGCTCCCCGAAGACCAGGCTGAAGCGAGGCAGGTCAGGGTCCGTTCAGAAAGGTTCGTCGTAATCGACGCAACCCTCTTTAAAAGATCCTACACAACAACGGATGGCAGACCCTACCTCCACTGCCTGACCCCTGATGAAGCAAGGTACGCCCTCAAGGAGCTACACGAAGGGATCGGCGAATGCCATATTGGAAGCCGCTCGCTCGCGTGGAAGGCTTTGAATCACGGGTACTACTGGCCCACTATGCTGCAAGATGCCCTCACCCTAGTGAAGAAGTTTGGTCCCTGTCAATGGTTCTCCCCCGTAAAGAGGGCTCCGCAAGCAAACCTCCGTTCCATGGCCAGTCTGACCCCCTTTGCAATGTGGGAGATGGATCTGGTAGGCCCATTTCCAAAGGCAATGAGCCAACAAAAGTTTCTCATAGTGGCGATCAACTACTTCACGAATTGGATCGAGGCAGAACCATTAGCAACGATCACAGAACAACAGACCCAACAGTTTTTCTGGAAATACATCGTCTGTCGGTTCGGGATCCCACAGGTGCTCATCACGGACAATGGAACTCAGTTTGCGGGTAAGCATTTTTGAAAGTTCTGCGAAGATCTCGGGATCCAGCAGCGCTTCTCCTCGGTATGTCATCCCCAGTCAAACGGTCAGGCCGAGAATACGAACCACCAAATCCTCGACGGCCTCAAGAAATGACTCGATAACTCTCCTAAGGGGTTATGGGTCGATGAGCTGCCAAGCATTCTCTGGGCCCACCGGACGACAAAGAGAATCCCCACGGGGGAGTCGCCATTCAATCTGACATACGGTGCGGAGGCCATCATTCCACTGGAAATCGGGATCCCTTCGCCCCGGATCATGGCTTTCGACGAAGCAAGCAACTCTGCACAGCTGCGAGCCGACCTAGACCTCATAGACGAGGTCAGGGTGAAGTCCGCCATCAGAAGGAGCATCTACCAACAAAGGATCGAAAAGTTCTACAATAAGAAGGTGCGTCCCACCGACATCAAACTCAGAGATCTCGTCCTCCGGAAGTTGGCTGTATCGAATCCCGGTCAGAAAAAGAAATTGGCCCCAAACTGGGAAGGTCCTTGCAAAGTATCAGAGGTTGTGCATCCAGGAACGTACCACCTAACCAACTCAGAAGGCAAGGCCGTCAAGAGGCCCTGGAATGCGGAGCACCTCATCAAGTTCCTAGGAGGAGAGGACTAGCCTCCATCCCATGTAAATTATGAAGAATGTAATCAGCACGTCGTGCCTCATTTTGTGTAAAGTTCAAATATGTTGTAAATCTGCCATCTTTCTTAAAACAAGTTTGTGGCTTCGTATTAAGTCTCATTAAAAAAAACATGCTTACGACTCGGCGCTCGGATAGCATCGCGAGCCAGAAAAGCTTCCATTACAAGCTTAAGGCTCGGCGCTCGGATAGCATCGCTAGCCAGAAAAGCTTTCCTTACAAGCTTACAGCTCGGCGCTCGGATAGCATTGCGAGCGAGAAAAGCTGCCATTACAAGCTTACGGCTCGGTGCTCGGATAGCATCGCGAGCCAGAAAAGCTTCCCCTACAAGCTTACGGCTCGGCGCTCGGATAGAATCGCGAGCCAGAAAAGCTTCCCTTACAAGCTTATGGCTCGGCGCTCGGATAGCATCGCGAGCCAGAAAGGATTCCCTTATAAGCTTACGACTCGGTGCTCGGCTACACCCGTACCGTCTTCCTGAGAACAAGTGTGGGGGCTCGTCATCGCCCTCGAGCAAGGCCGAGGCTTTCTTCAATGCACCTCGACCGATACGCTCGGCGACAACCTTCAGCTACGCCCGTTACTGACTTTCTCCCCAGTGTGGGGGCTCGGCATCTGCCCCTAGCACGGTTTGAGCTTCTTCAAGCCCATCAACCTATGCGCAAGGTGGCAACCGCCAGCCACACCCGTACCGTCTTCCTGAAATAAGTGTGGGGGCTCGTCGTCGCCCTCGAGCAAGGCCGAGGCTTTCTTCAAAGCACCTCGACCGATATGCTCGGCGACGACCTTCAGCTATGCCCGTTACTGGCTTTCTCCCCGGTGAGGGGGCTCGGTATCTACCCCTATCTCTGTTTGGGCTTCTTTAAGCCCATCAACCTATGCGCAAGGCGACAACCGCCAGCCACACCCGTACCGTCTTCCTGAGAACAAGTGTGGGGGCTTGTCGTCGCCCTCGAGCAAAGCCGAGGCTTTCTTCAAAGCAACTCGACCGATACTCTCGGCGACGACCTTCAGCTACGCTCGTTACTGGCTTTCTCCCCGGTGTGGGGGCTCAGCATCTACCCCTAGTACGGTTTGGGCTTCTTCAAGCCCATCAACCTATGCACTAGGCGGCAACCGCCAACCACACCCGTACCGTCTTCCTAAGAACAAGTGTGGGGGCTCGTCGTCGCCCTCGAGCAAGGCCGATGCTTACTTCAGAGCACCTCAGCCGATACGCTCGGCGACGACCTTCAGCTATGCCCGTTACTGACTTTGTCCCCGGTGAGGGGGCTCGGCATCTGCCCCTAGCACGGTTTGGGCTTCTTCAAGCCCATCAACCTATCCGCAAGGCAGCAACCGCCAGTCACACCCATACCGTCATCTTGAGAACAAGTGTGGGGGCTCGTCGTCGCCTTCGAGCAAGGCCGAGGCTTTCTTCAAAGCACCTCAACCGATATGCTCGGCGACGACCTTCAGCTACGCCCGCTACTAACTTTCTCCCCGGTGTGGGGGCTCGGCATCTGCCCCTAGCACGGTTTGGGCTTCTTCAAGCCCATCGACCTATGCACAAGGCGGCAACCGCCAGCCACACCCGTACCGTCTTCCTGAGAACAAGAGTGGGGGCTCATCGTCGCCCTCGAGCGAGGCCGAGGCTTTCTCCCCAGTGTGGGGGCTCGGCATCGGCCCCTAGCACGGTTTGGGCTTCTTCAAGCCCATCAACCTATGCGCAAGGCAGCAACCTTCCACCACGACTACTTTAGCAAAATTTTTATTAAGGTTTAGAGCGTCCGCCTTCGGCAGACGCCCCGAGCCTCAAGTCAATTGGTCGACCCTCCTCTTGTCCGCGAACAACTCGAGGTTTGCGGCTTTCACGAGCCAAAACCCCGAACTGTTCGAGGATGGCAGGGGAGCCACCGACCCTCGGCTCTCTCCGATCCCCCGAACCAATTGATCAGCCAACAGCTCACCAACGAACAACCCGGGGTCTTGCGACCCTCGAGGCCAAAACCCCGAATTGTTCGAGGGTGATGGTGTGCCTCCAATCTAGAGCCCTCGGAAAATTTTTAATTTTGGGGTGCCCACCTTCGGCAGGCACCCAAGTCGAGTGGCAGATCAGCCACTCACTTCTTGACAACCAACAAGGGAGAGTGGGGGTTATATAGCCCCCTGAGAAGCACAATTATTGTGCCTGGGAACCTCAAACTGCGGGAGACCAAAACGTCGCCATTAAAGCTTATTGGAAGGCGAAACGTCGCCCTTAATGACTGTCGAAAGGCTAAATGCCACTGCGTATGCGCCCGCTGCACTAGGTCACCTCGACGGCGACCTCCTACGTGCCGAGCCTGGCAACTATCCTCTACCGGTGAAATTGACAAGGTTAAAGAAGTCGGGAATTCTTTTTATTATTACTCATCGCGCACCATTAACGGAGGCACAAATACAATGAACAGCTTACAACTCACTCACACTCGGATTAAAACTCGAATTCGGCGCTTCCTTCGGGGTTCCTCTCACGCTCGGCCGGCCCGACCAGGGAAGTCACCCCTGCCACCGAGCTTCCCGCGTCATCAGGCTGGGCACCTTCCAGTAAAAAGGTCAGAGATGGCCCCGGTACTGAATTGCTCGCCTCCTCGACCAAACCAGCGCCTAACACCAGCTTCAGCCTGCGAATCTCCAACTCCTTCTCAACAACGGCCTCGCGAAGAAAAGACTCCGAAACCAATCGCCCACTCGAGGCATTCGAGAGGGACCAATTCGTCTCGATTACCTGCCAGTCCCGGTCGGCTATGGCTTTCTTCAGACGAGCGATCTCCAGACCGAGCTCCCTAGGCTTGTTCATAAAATAATTCATGGCAGCCGCTCGGTCCCAAGCCTGTTTTTGCTGACGAGCCAGAGACGCCTCCATGGCCTCCTTGCCCGCTCGGACCAGGGATTCCTTGGTGGAAACATGATCGGCACCCAAGACCTCGTGCATCTACCAAAAAGACGAGAGAAAACAACCAGTCACGAAGGATACTACAAATTATGCAAGTTACGAAGCCTCGGCCAAAAAAAACTATCTTTCATTACTTTCAAAAAATTAGGCTACAAAATTGCGGTGGCCAGTCTGCTCGAGGCATGTACAAACCAAAAGGAAAAAAAAGAAGCCTAATCTATGCTTGAGGGGGGGTGGCACCTCTTCATCATCCTGGTTGCCCCCCATATCCTCGCCACCAGGAGTCGGCAGAAGGTCTGGCTGCCAATTATAGTGGAGGTGGTCGACATTCTGTTCCGGATAGATTCTCCGGAAATGCTCCTTGGCAAGATCATAGGCCTCGTCCTACACCAGAATCAGGGCATCCGCGAGGTGATCTCCATCCACTCCAAGGCCTTCCGCCCCTTCTCTGCCTCATCCTGGATCTTCTGCTCAAGGCGTTCCACATCCTTATTGTGGCGGTCCATGATCGAGGCCATCTGGGCCTCGTGGACGGCTTCCATGCCCTTTGCCTCCTTCAGCTTGTTCGTTGCCTTGTTCAGCTCGCGAAGATACTTCTCTGCGTTCCTCCTCTCGATAAGGATTTTCTTCTCCAGGCACTTCTGAAAGTGCTGCCCGTGAAGCATCGCCTGTCCGAGGAAGAAAGAGTGAGAAGGAATTCTAGATTCCAAACTGAATACAAAGTCTCAAACACTCACCGAGATCTGCGCCTGAGACCAGCGCATGAAAACCTGGACGGACATCTGCATCGCCAGCGCCATCCAATCCTGCTCGGTGGCGACGTTCCTGATGAACTCGATGGCCACAGGACCCTCGAGCAGGGAGTCCCCCTGTACAATCGACCAGTCGGGGGGCGAAGGGCCGCAGCACCTGTTGCCCCACCATTGCTCAGTGGTGGGCCGAGTTGGGGGGAGCCTCTACTCCGAGACATCGGTAGTCCTCTTGCTACTAGAACTACCGCCCCCTGCCTCACCGGATGCCCACGGCGTGTAGGAGTGCTGCCTCTTGGTCCCTTTGGGGACGGCTCCGTGACCGCCGGGGTTGGACCCTTCCCGGACCCGGCACCCTGAGCAGCCAGCTTTTTCCTGCTCAGCCTTCTTCGCCTTCTCCGTCCTCATCTTCACTGGCCGGCAGCTAGGCCAGGCACGCCTGTCATCGACCTGCTTGGACGTCATCTCTGCAAAACATAAAAGAAGATTGGGCTAACATTAACACGAGACAGAAGATCCACAAAAATATAAACAAAAACATACTAAGGGGTCGGCTGGGCTCAGGTCTGCCCGGGCCAGATGCATCTCCGTCACTCAAGGCCACGCTCATGCATATGCCCACCAACAATTTTCACAACCACTTCCACTCCTTCTCTGACAAATCACTCCGCTTCGGAGGCTTATGGTTTGGCTTGACGAAATTCTAGGAGGTCGGAATCCTCCATGACGTCTCGCTCCGGACTCGAAAATACTTCTCTTTCCACCCTTTGATGGAATCCGGATGGCCGTGCATCACCTTTTTATGGGGCCTAGGCGAGACGTAAAATATCCCTCGCATCGCTGAGCGAGCTGATCCCCAGATGGCACGGAAGTACTGTCAGCCTCGGTCTAACGCCTTTCTCTTGGCACTTCAAGATAAAACAGATCAAGTGCTTCCAAAAGGTGGGGGCCATACTGCATCGGGCTTAACCTCTAGCCAATTCAAAACCGCTTAACGAAGGGGTACAGCGACAGTCTTAGTCCCAAGACGAATGCGTCCTCGGAAACGATACAATAACCCGATGCGAGGGTTGTGGTTGAGGCGAATGCCGGGGGCTCGGAATCAAGACTTCGAACTCCCGAGGAATGAAGTAGGGAAGCCCTCAAAATGGGAAGGCAAGACACACGGAATGCCGTCCATTCGGATCTTCACCCGACTCTCGTCGCCCGGTACGGGAGGAAGAGGGTCAACATCTTTAACATCATCGGGATACATCCTGATCGACCCCGGATTTTTAAATGAGACTGGGGAAAACTCGAACCCCGGTCTAGGGGCATACTTGTCCGGAGGAGGTGGGCTATCCGGAAGACTTAACTTTCTCTTCATCCGACGGGGACGAGCCTTCCTCTCATGAGACGGCATCGACAAAGGTGGCAAAGACAGAATATCACCCTCGACCTCTACTGCCCCTCCTGCTGTGTCTTCGCCAGCACCTTCCTGATCGGGCTCCCCTTCATCCTCACCATCCTCATCATCCTCAACAGCGCCCTGTCCCTCGGGATATTGATCCTCGTCATCCTCCTCATCACTCTCGACATCCTCATCCTCCTCGTCATCCTCGACATCCCCCTCTTCCTCCTCCTTTTCCTCCTCGCCCTCGTCCACGGGCTCCTTCCCCGGCCGCGACCTCAGCGGAGACACAACAAAGACCACATCACCACCGCCGTCCGACTCGGGGTCTGACAGGACCTCCTCCTTCATCCTATATTTGCTCAAGGACGAAGACGTCACTGACTCGGCTTCCTTCACAGAGTGGCCTGACAAGCTTGCCTCGGTGCCGGACTGAGAGTGCGACATTATTAGACAAAAAAACTAACCTGAGATATACCACGCAATCACCGGAAAAAGTCGCCGACAGCAAGTAAGACCCTGTTCTTAAAAAATTGGAAAAATACAAGAAGTGAAGTAAAAGAAAGTGGGGAGGGGGAGATTTTTAGCGGAGAAAGCGACTCCTGGATTTTCGCAATCAGGTCTGGGCCGTTGGATCTGAATCATCAAGATCTGACGGCTGCTAAGATCTAGAGTCGCTTCGATTTTTGTGCACATGACGTCAGCAGTTGACACAAAAATTACCCAAATGCCCCCAGGTCTTTTCCAACAAACACCTTTTTCGACAGGTCAGAAAGCTCAGCGCTCGGATGACATTGCGAGCCACAAACTCCTCCCCTATTTTCACTTGAGGCTCGGAGCTCGGATGGCATCGCGAGCCCCAATTTACTCTTCCATTCAACAGAAGGGTCGACTCTCGAATGGATATCGCTGAGTCCAAACTCCTCTGTTTTTGCTGAGGACTGACGCTCGGACGGCATCGCAAGCCACAAACTCCTCCCCTATTTTCACATGAGGCTCGGAGCTCGGATGGCATCGTAAGCCCCAATTTCCTCTTTATTCAACAGAGGGTCGGCTCTCGGAGGGCATCGCGAGCCCCAAACTCCTCTGTTTTGCCATGAGGAT